>CM052195.1:10788546-11039539 GCA_028455805.1 Lasioglossum figueresi | reverse complement strand
TTAATTGTGTCATTGTAGATGCAACAGCTGTTGTACAAGTGGAAGACACTAAAAGAAATTGAAATTATGACTGAAGTTAAGAGCGGACAAGCGTGCGAGAAGTTGTGATATTTAAAGAACTCATAATTTCATGTTTCGATCATGTTTTAGACCGATCGGATGTGATATTAAAAATGGGGAATTGATTTTAAAGGCAGGAACACAACTTGGGAGGACAATACGGGAGGCTGTTACGGTATCAAAAATTAAACACGCTTTAACCCGAGTCGATGTACTTATCACTACTGGTTCCGTATCGATGGGTGATAGAGACACGTTGAAACCTATATACTTAAGCACCATTTCGGTGCAACAATACATTTTGGTACCTATGCAAATAACGTTATAACTGTGCTTATAATATATTATCCTGTTTTTAATCATTTTCTGCATAGCACGTGTGAACATGAAACCTGGAAAACCAACAACGTTTGCAACGTGCCTATTTGAAGGTAGAGAAAGATATTTATTTTGTTTACCAGGTAATCCAGTGTCTGCAACTGTTACTATTGTGTACTTTTGTGTAAAGATGATTCCGTGCCTACCATTTTGGAAGTGAAAGTATGTAATACTTGTATTTGTTGCAGTTGACGTCGTCCTATACCTTGGACCCACGTCCTGAATATGCTCGAGCAATTCTAAAATGGAATGAACCACGTGGATTACCATGTGCCTATAGTACTGGGAATCGAATAAGCAGTAAATTGCTTAATTGCAAACAAGCAAATGCATAGTTAATGTTAAGGAGATGTGGTGCTTGATCTAGTATAAGAGACGTCGAATAAACTGTTGTTTTTGTTTTTTGAAAAGTTTCAAATATATTTTTGTATACACTATAATCACATGTCAGAGTTGAAATGTTTTTTACATCATAAATATTTTTTGAATCATTTTTACATTGTAGAATGTATATAGTTCAAATTATTGATTTGTTTGCAAAAACGGATATTTCACGAAATCGGTAAGATTGCTCTCCTATGATAATGTCTGTTCCCTTCGTTCTAATTATCCTGTGCTTATCAGTCATTAGTAGACTGCGGATTTTATGCATTAATGAGAAAAAAATGGGCACGTGCAATTTAAAGCAGTATATTAATTTCAGCTCAATAAGAGAAGAAAGAAATTTCTATTTGGCTCGTTTCTTGCAATCAATGCAAACATTTTTTATTTTGCACAAAGATCCGCGGTCGAGTCATTATTAGTTTTCATTCGTGCTTTCTATTTTTGAGTAGATCGTAACAAAAAAAAAATCTTTATTCTCCTGGCGGTAGAGGAGTGAGTCCATCTAGCGGATATCTTTGAGAAAACGATAGAGTACATGCACGCTGTATGTACATGTATTTACTATGTATTTGGAAACGTGAAAGAAGAGAAGTGGGGGGGGCGGCGCGAGGAAGAAAATGGCCGACAAGGCAACGGTAAAAGGGCAGGGACGTCGAGCGAGATACGTGTTTTGGGCGAAGGAAATGCAAAATCCGTGTTAAGCTTCGCAAACTCGGTCGGATAGTATTTGGAAAACGATCCCGTTGCTGGTCTATTTGGTGGTGTGTTTAAGTGGAAAGTCATCAGACTAGTCAACTGCATCAGTGTATTAATTTATCGTTTAAAAAAGCGTTCGCGGGCCGTGCGTAGGAACAAAAGGGTTCGCTAGAGGTAAACATAAATTATATTACCCTTCTTGATTTTCGTTTTATTTCTCGATTATACACGCGTTTCGAATATAGAAATCACCATTTCGAGGATATATTGCTCGTGGCTTTCGTAATAGAGTACGAGCCTGGCAGAATATTCGTACGTGACAAATTCATCGATCAGTAGACTGAGTTTATGTTAGCCACTTGTGGCCATCTACGGATACATTTAAAAGGTATCCTGGTGTCCTTGTCCTTTTAATTTCTCTACGTACATCGCGAGCACTGTGTTTTTTGGTGTTAATCGAAATAGTCTTACTCCAGGAAGAATAAAAGAAACATAATCGGACACGTTGAAAGCCGAATTTCTCTGATGCATGTTAAATGATGTGAACAGTGAGATTTAAAGGGATCGATTTGTCAACAAGTCGATGAAAGTGCGCGCATCCGACTATCTCGATCAAAATTTATTTCATCTATTCGTTCTCATCAAACTCGTGCGTCCTTTTTTAATAAAAAATATAATTATTTTACGTTTTAGTCGTAGTTCGAGCGATAAAAAACGTATTAATGTCAATTAGTCCTTTTTGCGGTATTCTCGGAAAGAAAAAGTACAGTAGATCGGATTATATTGATTTTGCGAAAACATTAAATATTTTAAATACTGATTTCTCGCCATTAATATGATAAAAATGTTACTTTGAAAAGTAGGTTACTAAAGTAGCCCATTTTATATTTACATGTAGTATGTGATTTTTGATAATACATGTGTCTAACGATGTTACGTCTCCTTGTATTATTTGCAGATACACAGCCAGCTTCGGTGGAAGTTACAGTATCCGATTAAACCTTTACAATGGCGGTTAGGTAGTCTTAATAGTTTGCTCAGGACTTTAGTCGACTATGAGCATATTTCTGTCGAGCTGAAAATGTAAACAGAACAACTACAATGAAGACACA
The DNA here is from genome assembly GCA_028455805.1 of Lasioglossum figueresi. Lineage (NCBI taxonomy): Eukaryota > Metazoa > Arthropoda > Insecta > Hymenoptera > Halictidae > Lasioglossum > Lasioglossum figueresi. Next base: position 11,036,909 of record CM052195.1, on the reverse strand, counting down.
GAAAAAGGCGCTGGTTGCCCGGAAGGCGACCAAACTGCCAACAATTGCTAAAAAACGTCGCTCATTTTCAGAGAAAGCGGTATCCGATGTAAGAAAAGAAAAGAAGCCTAAGAAGCTTGAGCCGATGGACGATGCAAAAAGGAAGATAGACAGCGACAAGAAAAAATCAGAGAAGGCCGAAGAAAAAAAGAAGATCGAAGATAAGAAGAAAATAGAAGAGAAACGGAAAGAAAAATCTGAGAAGATCGACGACAAGAAGAAATGCGTTAGAGATCCGGAAAGGAAGTGTGATAAGGTAGAGGAAAAGAAATTGGAGAAGGCGGATGAGAAAGTCACTGACGAGTGTACTTACGATGTAACAGAGAGAAAGAAAGTACAAAAGATAGAGGAGAAAACAAAGCTGGAGAAGCAGCTAATAGAATGTAAGAAAAAAGTTGAAAAACTGGAGGAGAAAAAGAAAGGTGGAAAACTCGAGGAAGAGAGTACAGAAGATCAAACGAAACTTTCCAATTTTCCGGAGGAGAATAATTTACACGAAGAAAAGTTGGATACTGTTTGTTCCGTTACTAAGAAGAAATGCAAAGATGACAAAAAGAAGGATGGGAAACCGGTCAAGTCAGACTTCAAGGAAAATATAAAGATTTCTGTGATAAAAGATAAAAAGTCGGAAACTAAGAAACTTCTTGAAAAAGGTACAATAAGTAGCAAAGGTTCTTTAACACGAACAAAAAAGAGTTCTAAAACGAAATTATTGCAAAAGAAAGGTATTTCTAGGAAGACTGTCTTAACGAAAAAGTCACATTTATCGGTAGTTCAAAAACTGGATAAGAAAATTAAGTTAAACAAATTGATAAAAGACGCGGAAACATCGGTAAGCGAGGAAGACGAAGCAGTGAAGAAAACGAAGAAGAAAAGTGTGAATATTTCTAAAGGTAAAGTCATGCAAGAGAAAAAACCAAAGTTAAGAAAGCATATGAAAGCTAAGTTGCCTTTGAAAAATAGTAAAATAAGCACTGCATTAAAAAAAGATGATAAGCTTAAAACATTGGTGGAGAAAGTTGTACCTAAAAAGAAAATGGATACGAAGGAAACTGAGAAACCATTAAATGAACAGAAGAAGGTTGTAGGTAAAGATGACTCGAACGAGGAAATCGAACTAAATAATATAAAAAGTGAAGTAGAAGAAAGTAAAGATGTCGATAAAAATACTAAGGAAGAGCTACCGCCATTGAAATTGCCAGATACTAAAAAACCTATGAAAAGTAATGCAAAAATTGGTAAAAAAGTGAAAAAGAAAATTGTTAAAGCACATACGGAGAGCGCCAATCAAATATTTTCTTCTTCCGAAGAGACATCTTCCGAAGAATCGATTAATAAGCAGATCAAAGTTTGCGAAGATAGTCCAAGTGATAGTGTTGCTTCTAAACAAGAACAAACCGATAGTGACAATATAACAGAAACTAATTTAAAACAAGAAACAGTTAATAGTGAGAATTTAAGTAGTAATGCTTTGTCATCGGATTCAGAGAATGAAAGCGACGATGAAACAAAGAAAGGCAAACAGAAGGATGTTAAGAAAAAAGAAAGAGCTAATTCACCATCCGACGAACGTTTTCGACGAATGAGATTGTTCGGCTTCTGGAATGGACCGAAAAGACATAGAGTCGCCTCTTTAAACGCATTGGCTAAAGTACATTGTTTATATGAAAATGAAACCGGCGGTGTGTATCTAGGAGGTTTTTGTAAACCGAAACCTGAAAAAGAAAAGCAAAAGAAAGCTAAAGAAGAGAAAGAAGAACCTGTTCGTAAGGAGAAAGAAAAGAAAGTAGAAAATAAAGGAGAAGAAAATGTTTCGAAAAGGAAGCTCCGAAATGTTCCGGGATTACGTGGAAAGCACTGGGATATGATAGAGACTTCGTCGTCGTCGTCGTCGTCTTCTTCCGATGAGGATTGTGAACAAGAAAAAAATGTAGAATATACTAAGAAAAAAATAATTAAACGAAGGAAGAGAAACGAAGAAGCAATGGATTTGAAAGATATGGTTGTTTGTAAAAGAATGGCAAGTCTTAATGCCAGTGCAATTCTGGCAGCTTCTTATTCGGATGAGAAAAACCGTTGCAGTAGCAGCTGCGATTCCTCTAGTAGCGAATCGGAGGTAGAAATTATTAAAAAACGGAAACAAATTGATTCTGACATCGATAAGCGGAAATCAAGGAAAAACTCAGAACAGGATGAAGTAATAAAACCATCCAATAAGCTTGTTATTGTAAATCAAGATACAGATGTTACTATTACTGGTACTATAATAAATTGTATTACTTACGTACCTGTCTTTGCACGTGTCTATAATTTATTACAATAAACAATTTTGTTTAAAGGTGTTTATGTTAATCAAACTCGATCGACGCATCACGAAGGGTTTTGTAGCATTGCTGGCATGCAGTATAGGATAAGTTCAACCAGTCACACTCAAACTGCAGCTACTGCAGTCGCTACCGAACTTCATGAACAGGTCAGTTTTTTTTTTTATTGGAATAGTGAAAATCCTTTATGATGATTAAATTATGAAATATTGATTTTTCTGTAACAGCAAAAGTTGGAACAACCTTGTAAGTCGTATACACCATTAGGTGCACTATCATCAATGCAACCGCCTGGTAGTCAAGGCAATCATCCAAATATGTCACCCAGGAGACATTCAGCATTTTCAGCTCCACACCAACACGGTAAATCAATTGCAATTGTTTACAGCAATAATTAGGAATGTAAAGCAGTGGTGGGGAAGCAGTTCGACAGCCCTGGTTTAGAAGATACAAGGAACAAGTGTATCAGTCTAACTCTGAATTTTTGAAATTATTATTAGGGTATTATCAGCCGGCTGGACCACTGATACAGCACCCACCAACTTTACCACCAATAAAAGGACCACCTCCAGAACCAACTCCTACACCTCCCCAAAATTCTGAAGGCTCTGATGATTTGGTAGCAACTTCAACAACTTCTGGTGGAACTAGTAGCACAGGTTAATCAGTTTAAAATAGTCTCGACTTTATTAATGACCATTATTAATACATTCACACATAAATATTATAATAATATTTCAGGAGGTGGATTCTATAGGGCATATTGTCCTCCATACTACGGTACACCGCCGCAATATGCAGATTTGTGTTATCCTTCCGCATACTCTCATCCGCATGCTCATCCACCGCCTTATTATAAATACGCACCAACGTACAGAAGGTAAAATACATTCATTATTATTATTGTCTTCACTATTTGGAGGTACAATAGTAACAAATGTATGTTTTTTTTTTTAACGCGCCTTATAAAAGGTATATTTTCAGGCAATATTATGGATATCAGGAGTCTAGTGGAGGCGGAGGTCCTGGAAGCGGTGCTACTGCAGGTGGACCAGCAGTCGTCGACTATCAACCACCTCCGCCATCACCTGGCGAATATCCTTTACCCCCATACTATGGAGGATATCCACCACCTCCTCCGCCGCCTCCACCTCCACCTAATCCAGCATATTTGCATTCTCCAGGAAGACCCTTTTTAGATCGTAAGTATAACAGTTACTCTACCAGTAATTGATAGAGGTGTGAGAGCACATGAAAGTGTCGGGTCGGAACGGGTCGGGACGGCGTCGAGAATTCTATTCGAGAACCTGATTCGTCTCGACCCAATGCCTTCGCAATCAATCCCGACAATCGGGTTCTCGCACATCTCTAGTAATTAATCTTGTTGGTAGCGTTAGGGGAGGAGTAGATTTGTTTCTACGATTGCAAGGGTGCGGAATGATGGGGGTTTTTCAGTAGTAAAAAGCGCTAGATAAAAAAAATCAATCTAGGCCGCAATCGCCTTCAATAGTCTTATTTTTTATTGTAATTCTGGAAACGAGTGTACCGTCTTAAGTGTTTTTGTACCTAGGCATAGATACTGTCTGTGAGTACTTTCTGTACTGACTTTTATTTTACTGTACTGTTCACAATAATTATATCAGCAAACATTTAATTGATTTCAGATGCAACCTTCCAGGGTTGTCCATGCCCGATGCAATCTTGTCCAAAAAACGTGGATACTGGGCCCCTTATTGGTAATGGTAAGGGAGCGCCAGTGGTATCGGGGACCGGTCTGTCATTGCCGCCCAGTGCTTTGGTAGGTCCGCCCTCGCCGGCGAGGGGGCTAGCCGGGCTAGCGCCGCCTCACGGTGCCAATGCCTGGGATACGGATCGCGTCCAACTTAACACTCATCGCAACCTGAATCAGAACCAACCTTCGGCCCCTACTTCTCATAATCTAGTCGGTGGACATAATCGTACTCAGAACTCGAACTGCGAAGACAAGGTTCGTTATTAAAAATACAGCTAGGAGTTTATGTTTTTACCGCATTAAATAAATATGTCAGCTTGTACCACCAGTGGTACATTGTTTTATTAGAATGACAACACTGAATTTATTTAAATTTCTTGGAATTTTTGTAAAAATATGTGCTTGAATGAAGAAATTCATTTAATAATTTCTAATGGAAGCATCTTTATAATTTCGATAATTGAAAAATATAAAACCGGTTATTTGACCGGTCGTGATACGGTTAGCGGTAACGTGCACCATCGGTGGTACACGTGGTACGGAACGTGTTAAAGAAACATTTACTGTACTCCCTTAGTTGTATGGCTTCATAATTTAATGTTAAAATACTATTCCGACCATATTGCATGCATAAATGATTATTGAAAGAAAAACTAAATTGTTTTTCATTCATTCTACAAAGAAGAGAATGGTTTAACGAGTTTTAAATATTTAATGGCTCTTTTAGAATGAGAAGAATTCTATGGAGGATAAGTTGCAAAAGTGTGGTTGTCAGGAACGTGCCTGTACGTCAACGTGCGAAGTTAAAATGGAAAATCTCTCGCCTACCGAGAAATTGACAGTAACAACGTGTCCAAGTAACAAGCTTCGCACATTCAAGCTGGAGAATAACAATGTCAAATGCGAATCTTGTAGTGTAGAAATGGCTGATAACATAACTTGCGTCGCAAATTGTAATGTTAAGTGCGAATCAGATTACAAGTGCGATATGATGAAATGCGAGCAATGCATGAAAGAGGGGCAGATGGCTATTCTAGAGATCGACAAAGATTCTGGTATATTATTAGATGATAAATTGGATGCAGATCCCGACGTTAAAGAGGAGTTGAACGATGTTGTGGTGATTGAGAATGAAAATTGGAAGAAACCAGATTACGAATCAACGGTACAAGAAACCATCGAAGAACTTACAGAGAAAGCAGAAGCGGAAGGAGAACAACCTAAGTGTCAAAAAGTATCGAAGAGGAAATTATCTTTAGATAGCTTGTCCGATAGTAGAAAGAAAAGAAAAGTGAGCAAAAGGACTCTTTCCGTTGGCTCTTCCCAAGATTTGACTAATAGTGATTTTTCATCGAAAATCTCTATACCAATCTTATCTCTGATGAAACAAGTTGATGCTAACAATGATTCGTGTATTTCAAAGAAGAAGCAGCCTAAGAAAGATAATCAGAACCAAAAGCGAAAAGTAGATAATTCAACTTCTTGTGAGAATGCAATGAAAAAGTCCAAGACTTCTAAACAAAGTACAAGTAATAATATCTCGAATTGCTTTAAACATGTTGTCAACGATAATTCTATCATGGAGACTATTAATAACGTTATTCAAAAAAAGTTTGCAAATGACTCAGAAGAAAGATCGCAAGAGCAAGAATACAGAGAAGTCCGAGAAAACAAAGAAAGAACTGAATCTGTTAGCTACCGTGAGAAAGGTGGTTAAAAAGGTCGATGTAGTAAAAAATATAGCATCGCAGAAGTTGTCAAAAGTGATTTCAAAAAGCGGTCATTCTAAAAGTAAAGCAGACGCGAGGATAAAGTTAAAGACTCATGATAAAATTAAGTATAAAGGGAAAAGTAAATCCAAAGTTCGCGAAGCGAAAACGAAAGATAATGGTAAAAAGCACGAGAGTACAACAACAAAATCTAAAGTAAAAACTGTTAACGAGACTATTAAAAAGCCAGCTCTGATTAAGAAGAAACGGAAAAGTACGAAGAAAACGTGTGTAAAAAAGTCAACTACCAAAGTCGAAGAATGCGTAGTAGGTGATGAAAATTTATTGCTAACTAGGAAAACATTTTTAAAACCCAAGTGGAGTAATGGATGGAGTTGGGAAGGGGATCCGTTTGAAGCCAAAGTTTATTTAACGGTATATGCGTGTTTATAACATATTTCTCCTATTTCTATAAATAAAGTGGAATCGAGTTAATTATGTCTTTACCATTTTTCAGAATGAAGAATCGGCTATACGTCGATGTTACGCGAGTATGAAACACGAAAGTGGCGACGTTTTAAGACCTCGTGACTGTGTTTTACTAAAGAGTGGTCCGCGGAAAGCTGATTTGCCGTTTGTAGCAAAAATTGCCGCGTTGTGGGAAAATCCAGACGATGGTATATTTTTACTGTGTGATGCTTTGTATCAGTGTTGTCCATGAAAGCAGCAAATGAACAAAATTTTTAAGAGAGTGAATGTCTTTGAACGATAAATAAAACACAAAGAATTGGCTATTGTTACTTGTTTAAAAGATAGCAAATATTTGATGTGGCATTTAAGTAGAACGTATACTTTGTGAACTTATACATATAAAATATGTTAACTTCTTGAAAAATATAAATAATATAATAGCACAGAGTATCAATGAATTAAGTACATAAACATTTTTGCTGTAGTAGTTTTCAATATTCTATCTTTTGGCCAAGTTTCTCAAGAATTTATAATTTACATCTCGGTAGTATGCTCGTCGTTAGGGAAACATAGATTATGTGTGAAATCAGAAAAATTTGGGCGGCACTGTACCGTGCTTTTGAAAGCATACTGATCGGGTAAAGACAAGCATTTTGTTGTAGGCGAAATGATGTTTTCCTTGTTGTGGTACTATAGACCAGAACATACTGAGCAAGGTAGAACTCAATACGACACCGAGGACGAGGTGTTCGCTTCTCGGCATCGGGATGCAAACAGTGTTGCTTGTATAGAAGATAAATGTTATATTTTGACATTCAATGAATATTGTCGGTGAGTTAGAATTTTTTTTCAAAATAATCTTATTTAACAGTTTACCTACCGGTGATGACTCGACGTTCTTTCAATCGTCAAAGATGATGAATAAATCGTTGGTTGGCGACAGCAATTTCAGGTTTCCGGTAGCTAAAGTGTTAAGACTGATTATGCAAAGTTTCTAAGAAAAGAGAGAACATCGTACTGTTGTTAATATTTCTAGCAATGCAAAAAGAATCAGTCAGTCATAATGAAACAATTCTGAAAAATTATACGGTCTGTTCTAATGAGCGTTCCGTGTTTTAATGTAATTTACAGGTACCGTAAGAATTTACGAAGAATCGAGGAGGGATTAGAGAGTCCTGGTTTAATAGTTCCACCGGGGGATCAACTATATCCGCGAGAGAATCGGCAGCCTCCGATACCAGTTCCCTCGGATATGGTTCTGTTTTGTCGACGCGTCTACGATTACCGTGGTAAAAAACTTGTTAAGAATCCTGGATGACTCGATTTTTTATAAAACGCTTTGAACAGGAACCAATGGAATGCACAAAGTTTGCAGTATAAATTGAAACTGGACGTAGGTCTCCCTTCAAGCGTAACTGCACGTTGTCAACTTATTTTTATTTGAAGAAGTCTACCTTCATTTTTTGAGTGAAGTTTAAAGCTTTATACACGTATATATATATAATACATATATACATATATACATAAGTACAGTAACATTTTATAGACTTAGATCTACTTTTGTTATGATAACGGATTACGGCAGAATTATACAATTTTCTTACTTGCATGTTACATGTGTACTCTACACAACTGTTTGTACATTTAAAAGTCCTAAAGTCTTATCTTTGAAATCTTAACAAAAAATTCGTAGAATGTATAGTCACGTGAAAATTGAATTTTCAAATTCTCTAAAATATAACAAAAAGAGAGAAAGAGATAGTATTGTTTTAAACTCGTAATCTTATAAAATAGACATTGCTTCTTTACTCGTTTTCTACGTTTCTAACTTGCGGTTTAAGAAAAGTTTTAATAAATTATTTCACATTCATTCAGATGGGAACATCTCGAAACTCATATCTCCGTATCAATGCAATGAAAAATAGCATAAAAATATGTAGGACACGCTTCGTAGCACCGGAACGTGATCGCGAATTTGTCTCTGTCGACAGCGTTCTTGTTGAAAAAAAAATAGGACTCTTAACGAGGGTCCAATAATCGTTCTAGCGAGGAGCAAACGGCACGATCAATGTTTCGTCAATACGGGTTGGTTTATCGCGAGCGCAACACGTTTTTAGGGAGATAATAGAATTTGACAATTTTATAGAGAGAATCATATTTTTTGTGAGATAGTATTTATAACACTTAAATGGATATTTTTCACATTGGAGATACAAATACGTATATGCTATGTATCATGGCGCCCTTCTTGGAGGGGACCTTCGAACAGTTTCAAGGTAGAAATCAAATGCCTGGGGTACTCGACCATTTAGCGAAAATAGTAACGCATGCGATGTGTTCTTCGGACAAGGCAAGCTGGTGAAAGCGAAGCGAATTCGATTGCGATGATGAGAGAACACTTCCATTTTATTGCGGTGGTTCATGAGACCCATGCACACGCATTATTCTAATAACGCATAAGTAATGTAAGTTTCATTTCTAATAGCAAACCGTTAACAACGGAGTGTCGCGAAATGGAATTGATTCAATGGAAATTTTACTGGGACAGTATATGTGTTTACGTGGTTGAAAATCTTTTTTGAAAATCAGATAAATTCTATTAATATATATATATATATATATATATTAGAATCAATGAAAGAATCAATGAATTTATTAGCTAACATTAATTCTAGTTACATTGATTTTTATTTAAAATCGGAGGAAATATTTAAAATTATTTGCATATTAATGAGAATATTAATTATAACAGATATGCATAGAGTATGCTTGATCTTATTACTGCTGCTCAATTCATGTTTGAACTATCAGCTTTCAGCTTAACAACATACATGAAACTCCTTATATAGTTTCATGTATTTTTCAATACGTTAATACTGAAAAATGTTTTCATGGTGCAGTTTTCTTTCTACATCTTCAGAATCAATAATCTACTAATTTTTTTTAAGTTTGTATTTCGCAGTATATGATATGTATTAATATAAATATTTTATTCTACTACTGGAATGATTTCTTAAACATGCGTATCATCGAAAATGGCTTAAGAAGTCTGTTAAATCATGTTATATTAACAGGAACAATGAAAATCTAACATTGATTATAAGTTGAGCAAACGTAAATGTAATAATTCCATTATTGCACGTAGGTAAAGTCTACAAGTTTTCACAAATTCACGATAATTGTTTCGTGAAATGATCTACCTGATAGGTGATGTGAGATCTACAAATTCTATGCTTTCATTGATTCTACTATAATAGAATTGCTATATCGCGATATATATAGTTTGATTATTTTTTTCGGTGAAAATTTATTCGCATGGCGCCTCTGAGAAAATTGATTTACATTGAATCCTTGAAAGGCAATTCGATTATTTTACAAGGATAATTCGTATTGATTGCATGGTACGAAAATTGTATCTTCTCTATTTTTGTTCTTTCTTTTTCGAACGAATTTATTTGGAATGAATTTTTCTTCCTGCGACGTTGGAACGGCGGAGCGATTCGAATTTTTTTTGTTGGATAGCGTTTATTTTCTAACCCGTCACATTTTGTATATCTCTTCTAACGAACACACATAATTGCTTTATTTAACTTCTCGAGAATCACGATCTCTATTCTATTAGGGAGGAATGTGGTTGTATGATATAATCCCTTGTATCTTCATCATTTCGAGTCACATATTATTCATTAGCGAATAGTTAATGTATCGCATCGTAGTATGCCAAAAAAGTGGAAAAAAGGAAGAAACGTATTCGCGAAGTACGTAAAACCTTACGTTAGCCAATAATATAATTATATTACACACGAGAATTTACGATAATGAGTAGAAACCTTAGGACGTAATTATTTTTATTGAAATTCCAAATAAGATAAACGTCGACGTATATTTTTGATTATTTGTTGAGTGGCGGGTGTTTTGTTAGAAATTATATTATTTAAAATTAATATATTGATGATACGATTATTATTTAATATCTAATATATTGGACATAGATGCTAAGTTATTTCCGATAGAACGAAATATTATATGTAGTATAGGTAGGGGAAAAGGGGAGTGCGCCCGTGATTGTTCCTGTCTGTGTATGCGTGTGTGCGATACGGAAGAAAAAAAGGAATCAAGAGTCATTAGAAAAAAGGAAAAAAGAATCGACAAGACAAGGAAAGGATAATTGAAAAATTACGAAACAACGCGAGTTATGTTCAAAGGGAGAAAGAGAGTGAGAGAGTGAGAGAGAGAGAGAGAGAGAGAGAGAGAGAGAGAGAGAGAGAGAGAAAGAGAGCTTGCGTGTGTGAGAGAGGGAGCGAAACGAGAAAGAGAAAGGAGGAAAGGAAGGAAGAAAAAGAAAAAGAAAAGCAAGAATACCGAAACGTCTTCTCATTTTTCATAATGTTTTCTTGGCGATTTAATATATTTTATATTTATTAATTTATAACGATCGATTAAATACGAGCGAAATACGTCTCCTCTGAGAAATCTTGTTAGTATTACCTACGTGCATACGTAGATGGAAAGAGTCGTGTGCGAGCATCGTCGTGCGCCGTGTATTTAAAATTTAAGGAAAAGACAAAAGGACCGCCGCACGGGCGTGTCCGTGTTTCTCTGTTTCTAGTTGCACGATCGATGCAGCCGATCCTAAATAGAAACGATCAAATGGGCGGGTTTACTATGGTACATTTGGCGGCGCATGTAGATCCGTCACACCATTGTCGCGACCTATTACAAATAGTTTTGTATTCATTTTTATCGCATAAGTGGGATCGCATCACGTGTTGCGACTATGATGCGCCGATGCATTTTATCGAAGGGCGAAACCGAGTTCCTCGGGATTCATTCACGAAACATGGCGAACGAGCCGCCGTGGCGTATAGATATCGTGTAATTCGCATTTTATGTGTAATTTATAAACGCGGTAATTTTCTCACCGCGACCAAACGCGTTTCTTCGACGGTAAAAGGAGATCGAGAAACGGCGGCTTCTCTTCGTGGCGCGGATCAAAGCGAAAGTTCGAGAGATCTACACACAATTCAACGATGGTTAATATGGGAACATTGCACAAAAAGAACTTTGCATATCCTCTGTTCATTCTACACGACCGACGAAGCTCTCCATCGAGCGTAATTCAGAAATTTCATGGTTCAAGGCTGTGTAGACGTGCCCGAATGTGACAAGGATGCGCGCATCACAGTTCTTCAAGATGGGTATGCGTATCGAAATGAGTTTGGACATTGACGAATCGTCGAACAATGATTTTTTTTCTCGATATTTTACTTGAAGAGGGAGACAGTTCGAAGTGAATTGCATCCCGCGAAACGAACAGTTCGTTGTTCAATGATTCTCGTCCTCTTCATTGATTGTTCCGATCGATTTTGATTACACGAGTAGTTCAACTTCCTCTCGTATGAACTGTGAACCACCATTGGGAAAGAACGCGAATGTGCTCCTTTCGCGGAGTCGAGCGTAAGTCGTTCTTTCAGAAGAAACTAAAAAACATTTTAAGCTTTAATGTTGTGGTGCATACATTTACGTATGTTAAAGGTTCATGAATTTTTATATTAAAACGAATACAATGTCAATCCTCGGTTGGCAGTGCCCGGGTCCATGTGGACCATGGACCGTATATTATTTTTACCGGCTAACTCGAGTTACCAGTTATTTATATTAGGTGCGCTCCTCTCGTTAGAGGATCGAGTCATGTTGGAACAGTGCACTGCTACCATTCAAACGATCATTCGTTTAACGAACAAATCAGCTGTACGGTTTCGTTGAAGAAAATACGAGTGTCCGAACCTTTTATAATACTTGAGATGAGCTCGAAGAGGAACGATGAAAGAACAATTGGAAGAAATATCGTTGGATGGTAGTGCACGTTTCGAAAATTTCTCTAGAAACGAAGTGATTAATCCGAATAGACGGAGTCATCGAACGCGTCCGCCGTCCGAGGATTGGCATAAGTTCTAAGCCGAAACACGAGCTCGGAGTGTTCTAATTTACAGTAATGACAAACGATAAAAGCTCTCATTCCCACGAATTAGTGAAATGGACGTACACCGCTCTCGACGAGTAGAATGTCTAGAAATAAGAACAAGTGTTGTAATAAACCTTTATCAATTTGGATACGCAGATTCATGTCTCAAAATCCCTGAGAATTATTTTTCATTTCATACTGTGTGTACGTTTGCGCGCGTGCGAATCTCAATCGGAGTTCTCGTGCACGCTTCAATAAAAAGAGAGAAAAAGAAAAAGGATACAGAGTAGGAACTTCCATTTCGTGAACAATTTATCCAGTGGACTTTCATCGCGCGGGCCAGTCGATTTCTTGCGGTTAGGCTCTTCGCGCGGGTTTTTTCGCGCGTTCGAAGACAGATATGCTCGACCGTCTGGTGATGATGACATTGCCTTCGTTATCTTAAGCTTTTTGTGAACCTGTACGAGGGCTGATAATAGAAATACTAAGAATTCTTGTCTGGCATCAAAGGTTTTATATAATACATAGCAACCAGTCGCTAATAGTCTCCTTCGAAGTAGACGCTCGCCGATAATTAAAAATCCTTATGCGGACACAGATTTTTCGAGACAATTTTATGTAGAATAGGATCCATTAGCGGCCCACCTAAAGGTAGCCATCTATAGATATCTCTTTCGGAGGTGTTCAATTAATTATTTAACAAATTTTATATGTATAAGGAAGTAAGGTGGAAGTAATATGCAGCGGGTGAATAAGAATATCCGAACATCCTAAGAAAATAACAAGAATGCAGTATAGCTAGGCTTTTATTTATAAATTAATTGTTTTAATCGTTGGATCACCCACTGCTAAACCACCTTACACGACAGCGACCCATATTGGGTAGAATTAGGAAAGATGAAAAACAAAACCACTAACGAAATCACTGTCCTTTTAATCAGATTTCTTTTCACGATCATTTCGTAGCTAAAGAAAGCGAGGATAAGGAACCAATCAATTTTGTTTCGCACAAGAGACTTTGAAGGAGACTGTTAGGTGATTGGTATACGTGTACACTACCACTGAAAGATGCTTGATCACTTGCACTAATCACAAATTAGGGATGAAACGCACCATACTATTTTCAAATAATTCTTTTATCTTTATTCTCGTCGATTGCATGTGCTAACCTTGTCTGTACATATATATATATATATATATATAAATTCAAGTATCTGTTCACCTAGGAAGTGATCGAACACATTTAAATGGTAGTGTACATTGCCGGTTCAGAAAGTTTTCGGAATTCTTTCATTATCGAAAAATGTATTACGCTATTGCCATTCACAGTTTATTTCTTTCAATTTAGTTCCCCTGCAGTTACACACATCCGTGAACGATCACGAAGCTTTAGGAAACATTATTATTGTTACCAGCCGTTTCTTTCACAACTTTCATCATACTTTCGTCGCATTTTTTCTTTTTCGTTTGGCTGATGCATATAGCTGAGCAGGGAGAAACTATTTTAAAGGATCTAACATATTGTTAATTGTAATAAGATTTATTCATTTTGACGTAATAAAGAAATTCTGCGACCTTTTTGAACCTACTACGAATCAGACGTTCTATTTGACAATTGAAATAAACATTCGTAGCAGTTTCTTATCACTAGACAGCGGATTTTAATGTATTTATGACGAAAATGAATATGTGTAATATCAAACGGTAAAAACATTAGAAGTATTTAACAATACCGTGATATTATTTTCAACCTGTTAAACATATTAACAGAGAAGCTAAATTTCTGTTTCATTTCGGTTTGTTGCGATTCAGATAAAAAAATTGTTATTTTGCATAAAGATCCGCTGTCTACTTATCACCCTTTGTAAACTATCAACGTGTATGCCTCTTATGTTTCCCACACTGCTGGTGCTTATGCGTTTACAGCATCCCTTAACATATATTACATATATCACTATTAGCGTAGTAAAGCTTCTAACGTAGGGATTTAAAGCTATGCCTAATTTTATTTTTGATAAGCTAGCGCTGAAACGCTAGTGTGGAAACGCGCATAAACATCGGCAGTGTGTTTATATTGCTATGTGTTTCTTTCGATGAAGAGTCTCTAGAGTTTCTATCAAAACCTTAGATTAAGTAGCATCCAGAGATTCTTACCGTTTCACTTGCACCATAATTGAACGTTCCACTCGTTTCCGTCGATATTCTTGCGTTCGTTCTCATTTAGCATATCTGAATCACCGATACACTCGAATAGACTCGCATACAAATACAGGTACAGTATTTTATCGATAAATGTCCGAAATGTCTGGCCGATAATTGTCCCAGAGCTATCCCCACTCCTGCGGGGTGTACCCCCTTGAGGGGCCAAGAAGCTCGAGAGGACTCGAGACAAAACTCCTTTATTTTTCATTATTTTCCTATGGGACTTTGACCAACAACTTCCTGGCATTTTTCTAATGCAAATTATACCAAATATGATATAATCCCATGATATTTACTTGTGTAATGAACGATGAAAATTTCGAACGTCTCTTTCTTTCCCATACGCTGTCCCCCTTTGCGTCGAAAACTTTCATCGTTCGATACACAAGTAAATATAATTGGAATTATATCATATTTGGTGTCATTTTCATTAGAAAATTTACACGAATATGTTGGTCATAGTCCCATAAAAGAATAATTAAAAACAAAGAAGTTTCGTTAGTGGATTAGCCATGTTTACACTTCTCGGCGACCGTGGCCTCTCGAGCTCCGCTGTCCTTTCCTACGTTCGGCAAAAGTGAAAGAACAGTATTCCTGGCGGATAATTGTCTCTGGACAGACCCGTGTTGGGGACAATTATCGATAAAATACTGTACCCAGTGTCGCCAGATCAACGCCTTGTGTCCCAGCTCTACCTTCCCCTTCTACGACGCTATTCCCCACCCTTCCGCCGCGGTCCGGTCACGTGACGCGTTCCTACTGGCAGAAAGAGAGAGGGTACCTTTTCCTCCCCTCATCTGGCGACGCTGCACGTACTTTAAAACGGAATAACTTTTGTAATTTTGAACTGGACGACTTGAGTTTCTTCGATGTGTTAAAAAAGATTATTTATCAGATGATGTGCAGCAGTCCGTATTATAACTTCCGACGCTTGCCAAAGGATGAACAGATAGCGAAAGTCCTTTGCCGCTGGTCGTTTTCCGTCAACGAGTCCTCAACCACTTTCCGAAGGATGTAGAAGATGTGTTGGATCTCGGCGCCCTGATCGAGATTAATAGCCAGCGTCGATCAGGGCGCCGAGATCCGACACATCCTTCTACATCCTTCGGAAGGCGGTTGAGGACTCGTTGACGGATCAACTACTAGCTGGAAAGGACTTTGACTATCTGTCTATTTTGTGACGAGCGTCGGAAGTTAAGCGCCGCCACGCAACCAATCGCAAGGTTTTAAAATTCGTTTGTTCCACATCATCCGGCGAAATAATTCTCCTAACTTCTAATATAACAGGTTGTTCAGTCCGAAACCGGAATAACTTTTTTAAAGGGTGCTCGGAACTTCTATTCCCGATACACACAGGGAAGATTGAATTGATAATCCCTGATCGATTGCCGACGAATCGGTGAACACTAATTTTTTTAACGAATTCGTGTGTACATACACGAATACACTGAACGATCGATACAACGTAGAATCTAATCCCGGCAATCGGCCTGATGAAATTTTAATACACGACAGAGGATACATATATTTCAGACATTGTTGCCCGGATCACTTTCTACGACATTTGAGATTGCATTCAGCTCAGGCCAACGGGCCGTTTCGTGAGTTATCAATTATTCGTATTTCACGGGAACTTAGAATAGGTTTCGTAACATGATTTTCGGGATACTATAATTGAATGGTGAACGTATCATAGACCTACCGTAACCGTTTCACCATTGAATATTTCCTACGAATAGCAACCTCGAACGAAATTCACGGAAATCGAAATGAACTATTTTATTTCTTCTTTTCTTTTTCTTTTTTAATTTAAGCTTTCCCAGAACTCTAACTGATGTTTATACAGCTGTACATAGTTTATTTAATTTCTAAATACATCTTGGGTAACATTTTTCAATTACAGAATGGGTACGTTATTTTACGAGTGTATCTGTTGGCCGAATTTTAACAGAACAATTGTAAGAGACATTTGAAATACAGTTTTTAGAGAGTACTCCCAGGAACCGATACCTTGAAATTACGATTTAAAAGTTCCATACTTCTCGTTCCCTGTAGTCAAGCTCCTTCTCGAGATTGCATACCGATCGAAAAATTAGTTTTCTGGTAAACAAATTGACACATTGTCAAAATTTCGTAGAGAAAATTTTGTGCACGCTACTCCACGAAATTAAAGCAACACTGTTGTTGACTCTTGTAACTTCGTGTCAGAAGGTATTATAAAATATAGCATTTAAGCTCATTATAACTCTTCTAAAATCGTCAGTCAATATTTCAGCGAACGGTTTTAAACATCATCGATCACATGTATTGTCTCAAGAATGGCCCGCTGTCCGAGGGTTAAATGGAGAATTCTCAACTTTCACGGTCTCGATTTCAAGTTTTTTCAAGAGACTCTTTTTACTTAACAGTTACAGGAGTTCAAACATCGGCGACTTCTCTGTTATTATAGAATCCAGCGTTCCTTTAATTTTGCGAGACGGTGAGGTATACATGCATAATGCAGTACCATTTTAAACTCGCGATCAGTGATACTCCATTTTGGAGAAGTTTGTGCAGGTTGTAACGCGGTGGAGAACAAAAAAAGCATAGCGTACCGTATGCCATGTACGGCGCGGCGCGGCGCGGCGCCGGAAGTTCGGTGAAAGAAGTCCGGGAAGGAGAAAAATGCTAAACAAAAAAACGACACCGAAGACTCCGGATTGGTGGTCATTTGCCGGTCGTTCTAAAGTTTTAATCCGGAGCGAGAGGTCTAAGCCGAAAAGCCTGAAGTCGAGGACGTCATCACGATCGCTCGTGCTCGCCTAGCTGCTCCTTCAGATTACATTAATTCGATTAACGAATGCCGCTTATCGTTCACGCTGTGATCCTACGAAAAACATTTTTTTTTGCCGGACGATTGTTATCTCGACATTTACCCTGAACTACCAACGAGACGGGCCGAGAAGTCGCCGGCTGAGGAAGAAGCAACGATAACATCCGACATCTTCAAGGTATTTGGAATTTTTACATATTTTCATGAATACGATCGAACCTCGCTAACTCAAATCTCTATAAAACAATTATTTCGATTATCGCTTTAACTCGAATTATTTACCACGCTTATTTAATCCCTTGCTCTACGATTTATTTTACGGTCTCGGTGATAAGAACTTTTTTGTAGATCGTAATTTCCTAGAAAAGGAGAACATTTATATCAATTGTATGCCTGTACGTTCTCAAATAGCTGTGTATTAACAAAATCAAGATAAAATTTTATTTCGGTTTAAAGGAAATTATTAACACATTTCTAAGAATCTGTTCAGAATCTTCACGAGTCGGACACGATATTATAAGGGTTAATAAGAATTTAGTACTGAAACTCAGTGTCGCCAGATGAGGGGAGGGAGCACGAATTGAGGGTAAAAGACAGAGACACGTGAATGCACTAGTGTTTTTGCGCGTTCATTTGATCTCGAGTTCATTGAACATCTATGTCCAATTAACAAGGATTCGTACCTTCAGGAGAAAATGAATAAGCGTTCTTCGTTGCGGATACCAATCGACATACTTTGTTTTTCGGGTCGGGCGATTGCTGTATGAATATTTTGCGAATTAAATTGACTGTGAATTAAATTCGATTAAATTAATTTAGAGATTTACGTGACGAAAGGTATGGCTAGTGAATTTCAGTGGAAATGTATTATACAATGAAAAACTGAAAGTCGTGTACAATATTTTGTGTAATTCAGTTTCTGTTCAGGGATTAATAGCGATGCGTGACAATGTGATGTTTTGTTTCTTTTTTATGAATTTTGACAGTATTTATTTTATTTGTACTGTCGAGCATCATCGTTTTGCGTATTATCTGATCAGCGTGCCGCTTGACCGGACCGTATAATAGAAATTCTAAAGCCGTTTATTGCAATTGGAATCAATAATTGCGCTGATTATTCGGTGATTTTCGCTCTCATGCGTTCTTCCATCTGTTTCGAGTTTATTCCGTTTTACTCTATTTTCGTTTCATTTGACTAACAATAAGTTATTCCGAATAATTTTATTCTGTCATTCGCAATGAACGCGATACTATGAGATATACAAGATGTTCGTTACAATACAGTTTACCATTATCATAAAAAATCGCCAGATGGTAAATACATTTTTGTTAATCTAAAAAATAATGTGACAGTCTTATCTTAGTGCTCCGAAGAAATTAATGAATTTGAACGATTGGTATATTTGATTGGTATATTTGAAGAACGAAGAACCTTTGTTATCTTAGAATTGCCCCAATATTTTCGGACGAGAGATTTTTTCCCCAGTGGCAGTCCTTTTTAGCAGTCGGTTGAGAAAATTTTACGGATCTAGCGAAATTGGTCGAACACGTTTTCTGAAAGCAGCCACAGGTTGTCGTCCGGAATAGAATCTGGGAAAGAGGTAGAATATTGCTACTGAATGGCATCCTTGGGGGACGGACCTGAATACCATAATTATGTTTCCAACACCTTTCGGTAGGAATTCTACTCGACCAGGAACAGTCTTTTGCCGTATTCGACGAAGCTCTACAGGGAGGCGTTAAATGGCCCGGTGGGATATCTTTTGAACGATATTTGAGACGACCTCGAAAACGATTCGTTCCGTCTCACAGTTTTCCTGATTCTGTCGAAGCTGCTGGAAACCAGCAAACCTTCGACCAATTTCACGTTCAACGTAAATATTGTGCTTTGTATCGTAACGCTAACTCCCCACCCCCCTAATGCTTTATAGTATTACAAAAACCGTGGACACAATAAACGTAGAATTATTCGAAAATTATTTTACACGAATCAGGAGCATCCGCATTAACACTAGGCTTACGGGTGACTAAAACGGATTATTTCCCATTACTCGATTAAAATAACAGAAATGTATTTATTTAGATTTTTAGCGATTTTTATTATAATATATCTTGATAAACGTATGTATATGTTTTGTACATATTTACTGTTCAATTTAACAACGGTATCTAACGATTAGACTCCAGAGTCGCGAGTTGAGGGGTGTTTACTTGAATCGAGGGAAAAACGTTACCCTCTCTCTGCCAGTATCGGTTTAGAAGACGTCACGTGAATAGCGTCGGAGAAGGGGAAGCTAGAGTGGGGACACTGAATGACTCGTGTATCTTGCAATTTTTATTGTTCCGAAGGATACACAAATTAAATGGTATAAGCATCGTGTTTTTCTTGAAAGGATTAAAGTTTAGCGACGTTACGTGAACATCGATCCTTGCGAGGCCAGAATTTTTTCGTGAACGAAGGTTTTTGTCGAATTTACTGGTCACGCGACTTAAACCAGACATACACGGACCTCTGTTAAAAAATTAGAGGTTGTTTAATACGGGATGATTGGAGGAACTAACAAGAGGCTTTCTTCGAGGATCGCCAAGGTTCGCGTGACGCTCGACAGAAGCATCGTGTATTCTCTCTCTTTCTCTCGTTCGCTCTTTTTCTCTGTCTTTCTTTCTCCTTCTCTCTCTCTCTCTCTCTCTCTCTCTCTCTCTCTCTCTCTCTCTCTATTTCGCTTCTTCCATCTTGTCGTTCTCGCTTTTCGACGTCGTATCTCCTGCATTCCCGTTCTGCTTTTTTTTCCACTCGCCAATTCGACCAATAGACCCTCTGGAGAACTCGCTCCATAATCCATGCACGCATCCAGGACCTGTCTTCTCGTCGAATCGCCGGAAAAGACGGCTTCGTCCGCTTTTTGGTAGAGAGCCGATCCTAAATTCCACAGACGCCTCCCCTAATTTCGGGTTATCGATACTATAATTTGATTTTCGGCCTTAGAACAACCTACCGACCTAGCACGTCTCTTTCGAACGATGACAAATTGGCGAGTCGGCGGATACGCGTTTCCCATGTTTCACACTTCCATCGCTCGCGATAATCACTATTATCTCCGATAAATGCTATCCTTTACGCCATCCTAATGGAAAATGTTTGTTACAACTAGACCGAGGATCGTAACTTTTTACTTCGAAACCTCGATAAATGCACAATCTCGCGGAAACATAACTTGCAGGCATTTCTTCGGAAAACGTTCATGGACTTTATTTTCACGCAAGCACATTATTTAAAAGTACATATACATTCTTGCTTGGAATAATTCATGAAGATTCTATCAATACATGATCATGTTCTTCTTTACTTGATTATTATTTATTGTTTCCAAGTCCCCAATACAGCTCTTATTCCGACTCCTCCTTCAAATTATAGTATTCCCCTTTGTTTTTAATTCTTGTAATATTGTAGTCACCGATCACAACGTACTTTACGATCTATAATAACTACTTACGCAGTCTTATAATCGGTAAGTATCTCTGCGAGCAGTTAACAATGTTCCGCGTTTCCAGGAATTATAGTATTTTACACTTATTATTCAGTCTGCAAATTGTTTTAATGCGTTTATCGGTTGTAAATTAGCGTAAGGTTTGAACAGCAGGTTGTTATTATTTATAGGCTACTCGTGTAATGAATATAAAGTTCGAAATTACACCGTGTCGCATGGGTATTACTCAATTTTTGCGAGTAATCGAATTTTCTATAAATATGCAAGGGTGTATAATTTGTGGTATATTATAAACTTTCCATAATCATTTGCATAGAGGTCTATTTAACGGAAACTGTTTATTGGACATAAAAATCTGCATTCTGGTAACAATACGCGTAGGGCGCCTCGCAAATTCATTGACTTTTCTCCGTGCGTCTCACTGTTTCGTTGAATCGAATATCAAATTAAAAATCTACGTTTAGCTGCTTGAAAAGTTTCACGCTCGCGAGAAGTTGATAACAAGCGTAAATGAAACTGCCGTTACTACAAGAAATGGCCTTGTCAATAACTTCGTGGGCGCAGCGAAGCACGCGTCTACTTGCGTGCACGAGTTGCTTTGAATAATCGTGTAAACACGTTGCGACGGTGTTGTAACGTGTCGATATTAAACGTAATTTCACGGAATTACAGAGAAATAAATAATTGAATATAAGTTGAGTGCCGTGAACGTCTCTGGCTGCTTGTTAGTCGCATCGAATAGACTTCCTACGTTTCGAAAATGGCGAAAAATATGACGTATATAACCATTTTTTCCTCGGAATAACGTTCTACGTATGCCGGCAAAGTTTCGTGTCGTCATCCTTTCATCCCTTCGTGAAACATACGGTATAAAAGTAGAGTGTTAACGTTTAATAAAATCGCGAGTTTGTCGAGTTTCGCGAGTTCGACGATGTTAGAAGTGCGCAAACTTCTGTCTAGCATGCCTCCTAACGTGTGCGGGTCGATATCATTCAAAAGGACTTTCGGTAAGAATTTTTACTTGCTCGGTCTGCTGTACCGATGTACAAATAAATTTTTTTTTTTACGGAGTTTGTTCCGTAACTGCTTAATTTTGACCAGAAGAAAGTTTGCACGAGCATCGCTCAGGAGCTGTTGAACGACGTCAACGATGATCCTGATTTCCTCAAAAGGGTCATAACTGGTGACGAATCATGGGTATATGGTTACGACGTCGAAGCCAAAGTCCAATCGTCAGAATGGAAGTCCCCGGAAGAGCAAAGACCGAAAAAAGCACGCCAGGTTCTTCGATTATTATCATGGCGCAGCGCATCAGAAGTTCTTACCGCAAGGTCGTACGGTTAATAAGGAGTATTACCTCGAATTTTGGAAACACGATTCATGGATTTTGCATCACGATAATGCACCTGCTCGCGCATCGTTGCTTGCGAGTAATTTTTTGGCCAGAAACAACACCGCGATCATGCCTGAGCCATTATATTCACCGGATGGCCCCCTGCCACATTTTCCACTTCCCAAAACTGAAGAGACCCATTTTTGATAAAACCAAAAAGTCACCTTACTTTTTGATCGCACCTCGTATATCTCTTTCAAAATGTTTCGACGGAAACCGATCTTTCGATGTTGCCCTGTAAGTACCCTTACAGACCTGGGGCAGCAATTTGTCAGAAAGGTTTTCTTTCGTGGTAAGCTATTCTGAAAATCGTTGGAACGACGATTTCGATCCCCTTATCCGGCTAAATCCTCTACACAGAATCTGGTACTTTTGGCCCCGTACCACCCCTGCGCGCATTGTCGTGCCATTCGTAACCGTGGCGAGGCGCAAAATTTTAGCGAAAGCGCAACGGGGGAAAAAAAAGAAATCGGCTCTTTCACCCCTCCGGAGGAGAATACCCCTGCGGGGGGGCTGGGGCTGGGGGGGGGGGGGGGGGCGCCGCCCGGGGGGGGGGGGGGGGGGGGGGGGGGGGGGGACGATCTTCCTCGGCGAAAGGATGGGATCGTCTGGTGGACGGTGATCTTCCGGTGGCGCGACGTGCGCGACGTGGTTTTGGTGCGCAGACCGGCTGCTGGATCCTCGATCCAGTGTGTCGGAGAGGAGTGTAGTGGGGGGACCGGAGTAGTGGCGTTGTCGGATTGGCCGAAGAGGAATTGGTCTTGGATAAGAGGGTGCGAGCCGACGGTCAAAGCGAGGAAGAGAGGGAGAGAGGAGCGAGCGAGAGAACCGCCGGGTGGGGAGTACAGTATTGTAGAGAGGGACTCGGGGAACAGTTCGGATGCACACCGTGCAAGGACGGTGATTCAGTTAGCGGCGAGCCGCCATCGGTAGAGCGTCGTCGTTGTCGGTTTTTCTCGTTTACGTTTCACCTGACGTGTCGGTCGCACACCGTGCACTCGTGTTTCCCCGTTTCCGCGTTTCCGCGTTTCGCTTAGGCGACTTTCGTGTGTGGGGAGGCGTGCGCGCGCGCTCCAGCGACACCTCGCGATCCTCGAATCCGCACAGGAATGAGACTGTCACGGTCCTACTGGCCGAAAATCGAGAGGGTTCCAAGGACTCGAGACACGCCGGAGCCGTTGGATCTCTAGAATCGTGTTTCGATCGGGACACGTTGCGAACTCGTTTCAAAGAAAACGAAGGAGAAACGCAGCGATCTCATCGGTGATTCGTATCGTGGCAATTCGAATCGCGCGGTCTCACGCGAGGATCACGAGGGAGAACTTTAGAGAGCGAGTACTTTGCTTTCCTCTTCGGATGGACGATGCGAATCGTTGACGATTGGCATCGATGTTTTCAGAGGTTAGCGTGGTATCGGTCAGAATGACGAGCCGACGAGGAGAGTAGGATTCGAGTTACGACAGCCAACGGAACAGGATTCCGCGCGCGACCGCTACCCTCTGGTTAGGCCGGGGTCTCTTTTGCGCGAGAGAGAAGAGCCGAGAGAAAGATAAGGAGAGGATCGTTGTCGGAGGGAGAGCAGCGAACTGTTTGCGTTTATTTAGGTGTCACGGAAAGGGTTACAGGGGGAGGGGCAGGGGTCAAGGGGAGAGCGAGCAAGAGAGAGAGAGAGAAGGAAGAGGGAAGAGGGAAGAGGGAAGAGGGAAGAGGGAAAATCAGAAAGTCGAGAGTCGCGTTCGATAGGAGATCATCAGGATGAAGAGTGCACCGGCGTGGACACTGGGCCTCTTGTTCGGGGTGATGTTACTTCGGTTCCGGACCCGCGCCTCGTCGGACCCGTGCTACGACGAGAAGAGGCCCAGACGGTGCATACCTGATTTCGTGAACGCGGCGTTCGGATCCGCCGTGGAGGCTTCCTCGACTTGCGGAAGCGGTGGTCCAACGAGATATTGCGACGTGACCGAGCAGCCGGGAGGCAGCACCGCCATAGGTCAGTGCCATGTCTGCGACGACAGCACGCCGCGTCGACGGTTCCCGGCGAATTACCTGACGGACTTGAACAACCCCAGCAACGTGACCTGCTGGCGAAGCGAGCCCCTGGTCACGTCGCAGAGCTTCTCCGCGCCGCCAGACAACGTGACCTTGACCCTCTCCCTAGGAAAGAAGTACGAACTGACCTACGTCAGTCTGCAGTTCTGCCCGAAGGCGGCGAAGCCGGACTCGATCGCGATCTACAAGTCGATGGACTACGGGAAAACGTGGCAGCCGTTCCAGTTTTACTCGTCCCAGTGTCGACGGGTCTACGGGAGGCCGAACAGGGCGACCATCACCAAGGAGAACGAGCAGGAGGCAAGGTGCACCGACAGCCACCGATACACTGGCGGTGACGGTCTGGGACCCGTCGGTAGAATCGCGTTCAGCACCTTGGAGGGTCGTCCGTCCGCCTCGGACTTCGACAACTCGCCTATACTTCAGGATTGGGTGACCGCAACCGACGTCCGCGTGGTCTTCAACCGGCTTCACATGCCGCAGCAGCCTTCGCAGGAGCAAGTCCCGCAGCTGGGAAACGGGAACGGCGATGACCGGGACCGGGACCGGGACCGAGACCGGGACCGGGACCACGATCACGATCTCGGGCTTGGTCTCGGCCTCGAGGAGCTGGCTAAACGGGAGAGGGAGAGGGAGGAGAGGATGAAGAATCAGAAAGCTTTGCTACGAGGATCCGTGGATCCTTTGGCTACGGCTTTGCCGTCGGTCCATCAAGTGATCGCTCCTCAAGAGATGCAGTCGAACGACGCGGTCGACGTCGGCGACATCAGCTTCGCCTCGGCGGTGACCATCTCCTCGCCGAACACCAGCACCCTGACCAGCAACCTCGGCACCACCACCCTCGCTCATCACTACGCCGTCTCCGACTTCGCCGTAGGCGGCAGGTGCAAGTGCAACGGCCACGCGGCAAGGTGCGTCCCGGGCAAGAACGGAGAGCTCGCCTGCGAGTGCAGCCACAACACCGCCGGCAGGGACTGCGAGAAGTGTCGGCCGTTCCACTTCGATCGACCATGGGCACGAGCCACTGCCAGAGATGCTAACGAATGCAAAGGTTTGTCTCTTCGGCTACCTCTTCCTATTCGCATACCTCTTTTTCGCAGATTTTCGACCCTGTTCGGAACCGAATCGAAAATTTCACACGAGCACCTCGATGTCTCTCGCTACCCCCGATCAGCTAAAATGTGTACACGTTTCTGGAGCCACGAGCATGGAATCTGCAGCGTGGCAGCGACTTTCTTTCAATTCTTTTGATGCGTGTTCATCGGTCTACCGATAAGGGTTCGGTAACGGTTCGGGAACGTTCGATAGCGTTCGAACGAAAAATATTCCGGTGTCGCAGACCTCGCTGAACTTTTTCAAATCGCTTTTTCGTGTATCGGTTACGTTTATCGTACAGAAGATTTTTCTAGAAACACGGCAACGTTGTTCTAGGATTAACGATCCTCGATTCGGTTACGCTGCTCCGATAATACGCCGTGTCCCCTATTCGGTTCTTGCATCCCTGCCATTGCTCGTAATTCGTCGGTAGAAACTTAACAAGCACGCGCAAGAGTACAAGCGACGTATGTAACTTCGTTGAAACGATCCAGGTATCGTGTACACAAATCGTTTCTGAAGTCGCGAGTCGACTCGCGTTACCTATAATCGAAAGGACACGGGAGACGTTTCGAGTGTGCGATCTAGGGGTCTGTCGAAACGAGTATTTTTATTTATGCACGGTATAGCGTTACGTACGGCTTTGTCTCCGGTTATATTGTTTATTAAATATTTTATCTCGAACCTGGAATTTTCATTGCTTCCATAGAAACGTGGTAATTCGATCACTTTATTCGTGCTCGATGCATTTCGTCGTTCAGCCGAGGATTTTGATGGAGGATTGAACTTTCCGAGGAAAATGTACGAATGGCATCGAAACGTAAATTGATACCGTATTGTAAATCAATCTATAATTGTCCAAGCAAGCGGAGATACATAGCAATTTCGCTAATGGTCAACGGAGAGCATGCAGCAAATTTTCAAGACAAATTGTGAACGCTTACCCGAGTAACCAAGTATCGACGTACGAGTTAATTAGCTGTTGCTTTTCGTCAAATCGAAATTACATTTGAAAATGCGAGTAGCAAATTATTAACTTTCGAATGATTTATCCTTTATTTAACTGCTCCACTGACGTGCAGCATCCCTGAAAATGCAGTGAAACAATCTTCCGTCATTAAACGCGGTCCCAAAAGAGAAAACTCTGAGTCGCCACAACACTGTGACAAGGAGAATCATTCCGGCTATGGTTAATTATGAAAATGGTGGATTATCTCGAAAATTATGCGGTCCACTTCGTGGACACGCAGAGCAGAGTAGGTTGTCCCTTTCTCCGGTTAGCCTCGAGAGCCGTAAGCTGTGGAAAACACGAAGGTCGGTCAAACATAATGCAGACTTTTCCTCCAGTTTCACCTCAAAAATATAAACAATGATGCTCCACCACGATCTACGCTCTACACACTTTTGTCGTCGAATTGAACACGTTTCAATTCCAATTTCGCTACAATGTCTGTTTTAGCGGTCCAAAAGAATGATAATCCCAATGTGATACGCTTGGAGAATAAAGGGGATGTTCAAGAACAGTCCAATGAAGTTTTTGAATTTGTTCTCTCGTTTAAAAGGCTGTTCGCACAGCTTCCGAATGGTTTCTTGGCGACGCTTGTCCCGATGCATCGCGTTTTGATATTGGCGTCCATTAACGAAGGATTTATCGTGAACAGCACGTTGGCCGCCTCGCTTCTTGTTTCGTTTCGGTACCCGATACCGGCAGACGTTCGTCTGGTTTCGCGTCATCCTTCCGAATTCCCGATCCTCCGCGTTTCCCGTTTATTCTTGACGATTCCATCTCTTGCCCGCCGCGTTCCCTGTTTCTCCGGGGCGAAACGACCCGAGGGTTAGGGCGCTCCTTCTCGTAGTTCACCCCTTAATTCGAAGCGGCGAAGCGTTGCCTCGAGACTCGTATATCGAGGATGTATGCTCAAATCAAAAACGTCGGGGGCAAACCACCCTCTAAAATCGTTTCGAATCGATAAAGAACGCCCTTTTCGCGCGGCAACCGCGATCCGCCGGAGCAACGGGGTTGCATCGCGATAAAAAGAACGTGATCGTAATTAATCGCGGCTAGCTGTCCTCGGGTATCTCGCAGGACACGTGATTCGCTCTAATCGAATTAGGTTCGTGCATGCGGCATGCTGTTTTCTCAAACGAAATTGACCGTAAACATTTACGTTCCCGTCCATTGATCACCGGACACCTATCTTCGACAGAATGGTAATTAAAGCTCCCAGCCTGATTTTATTGTCTTATTTTCATTAGATGTACCTATTGTACGATAATGTTTCAATGGAAAATTAAATATGCGATTGCGGGATGATTATGAATCCGATCTTGAATTTTTGAAATTACAAAATGTAGGAATAATAATTAAAATTTTCGATATTTTAGTCGGTACCATTTTTAGTTCGTAATATAGATCCTCTAATAACAAAAAATCGTCTGCATACAAATTCGAACAAATGTCCGGTGATGTGATAACGTTTTTGAACATTTATGTCTAGCGTTATTAACATTTAAAAAATTGTCGTTCTCTCGTATTCTCGGTCAAACATCATAGGGGTGAGTGCGGAGGGTTGGATAGAAAAAATTCAAGATCCACTTCTTGTCTGACCAAACTGAAATGTACAAGCTACGTTTATTTCGAAAAATGGATGTTTAGTTGAAATCGCGCCGAGCCAACACTTTTGAAAAGCACTTTGACCGTTTGTGCCCTTTGCAACAAACGCGTTCCCCCGATCTAAAGTACTTCAATTGCCTTTCAACGTTTCTCAACTAGATTGATTTTTGTTCCCGCGATGGAAACCAAGCGTTGTCTAATTGTAAGCCCTTAAGTAACATATGTTGGGAGTTTGCGTTTTCAGTGACGCAGACGGCGCTGCGCGGTGGCGGCGCACGCGATTTATGGCGTACAATGTGGAAATAAGGGATTTCCAAGCGGAGACTTTCGGGCCAGACTTTCTGCGTCTTTGTTCGTTTCTACAGGCCAGAAATAGGGCTATGCGATTGTACATAAGGCACGGTAATCTCGGTTTAGAATTTCGATCACTGCTATTATTTTTCCCTCGATTCCGTCGAGTAGTCGAACCGGGTCGGAATAATCAAACGATCGAATATCGATTACCTCCTCGCGAGCTCTTCGCATTCGACATTAAAATCGTATTTATGTAGATTAATTATTCAATCTTAAATAATTCAGTTTGTGTAACGATTCTCTCTTTTTTTTAGATATTATACTGCTCCATCTTGGCTGTCCTATGCTTCGAATTAATTTCATGTTGCGGCACACTTTTTGATGCTTCGTTAAAATTATTAAGAGAAGGATACGAATGTCCGTGTAGTCGATATACACAATTTTTAATGCGCATAAAATTCCACAGCGGTGAACAATTTGTTGAGCAAACCTTCGAAGTTACTTTTACGACTGGAACGTGAACGACAGAATTCAATCGCGTAGTTCCAGCAGAAAAATTCGCGAGTGAAATGTTTCATTCGCGCAACCCGTCGGATCTTAATGAGTTAAACAGGAATTCTCGTAGGCTATGCGCCTTCAAGTTCTGACAATATTGAAGTAAGGTGTAGAAGCAGGACTCGTAGGGAGTTTCGACGTCGATGAATATTCTTGGTAACGCTAAAGGGGCGGTTCTTGTTGTTGCGGCTCGCCGTTAATTTGACACGGCACGCGTACCGGCTGTTTACGGCAATGAATTATGCTCTCAAGGGTCCGTTTATACGACGCGTAGTTATACCCGTGATTCTTGGACCGTACTTTTCTTCTTTTCGTCCTTCCCACTTGCCTTTATGCACTTTGAATCCTCTCCGTGGCCCTTCGTTCGCTGCAATTTTTCCCTACGCCGCGGAATTTACAGCTTAACTGCGCGGAATGCTGGCATTCAGACGTTTTTCCGTTCTCTGCGATGGCTCGTCCTCCAAACTGAAACCCCAAACGTGACCACAACGCGAGGAATACGCGTGACACGTTCCAACACCTTCAGGGACAAACTGAAAACAAAATTATTCAATTTCCTGCAGTTTTTAAAATGTTCAAGAATGGTTGAAAAATGAACAACGATCTGTTCGAAGCGTGAGCAGCTATGGAAATGTACCCCTAAACGCGACCGTAACACGAGGAATACGAATAATACGTTCCAACCCCCTCAGCGACAAACTTCTCAAAGTCAAAAGAAAGTTATTTAATTTTCATCAGTTTTCAAATCTTCGAGAATGGTTAAGAAATGAAGAACAATCTATTCCAAACGTGAGCAGCTATACAATTTTTCGCGCTTTCACACTGACCTGTCGACTAAAAGGCCATTTAGAGAGACTCTGCTCTGAACTCCAAAAAAAAGTGAAGCCGCATCCTCATCGGCTTGACCTTGTCGTGCAGCTTTGCCGTAAGGCTTTCAAAGCCGCTGGAAAAACCGCACGGCCAGAAAAGCTGCTGGTACGCGTTCTGACGAGGATTACCAGCGGCAAAACACGCAACAGCTAAATCAGTGCGCACTTTGCTTATTCTCTACCTTACGGAACCTTTGCGTTATCATCCAGAATATCGGCAGGCACATATCATGCATCTCAACTTCTCAATGTTTATTTCATCAATTTCACGACATTCGGTAGAATTTTTTCTTTCAATATTCTTTTATTAAAAGAAGAATTAAAAGAATTAAAAAAGAGTATACCACGTGGCTACAAAAAGCTGCTCGATGTTGCTTCGGTGTGGACATAGCTTAATATATATATATATATATATATGTATGTATGTATGTATGTATGTATGTATGTATGTATACATGCACTGTATATCAATTATAATTGTATCAACCCTTTGCAGCTCGGAGCCATTTTAACTTGAAAATCAAACATTTCTTCCGACCTGCAATAATTTCCATTCTATATGATTTTTTTCATTTTATGGATACGAAATTGATGTAATACCTCGTACGATACTTGAATGATTAGCAATTGGCTAGATCCTAATATACTTAATGTATACAATATTTTGAATAACTGTACAACAACTTTGATTGGTGACTCTGTGTCACCATTCTAGTGCTAAGGGTTAATATAATGTAACTACATATTAATGAATTTAGATGAAATTTTACAGAGACTCGCTACGTTTCGATGTACCATTTCGATAGAGGGATGAATATTAAAAATAATTGAATCGAATCGGGTACATTTTGAAGGTTCGGGGTTAAAGGGTGTGCGAATACCAGCCCACCGCTGTGCAATGAATGTGCAGAGAGTTTGTACGTTGTATATTATAAATGGTAGGCGATTTCAATGCCGCGTCTCCCCGGATTCGACAAGTATCTTCCGGTCGAGTACAAATTGAATTGGTAGGGTCCGATGGAGATTATAAGCAGGATCAGCGCGGAATTCGTCGGCCTCCCAGCCTAAAATTATTACAGTCAAAGAAGAAGAAGACGGTGAAGAGGCTTAGCTCGAAATTCGTCGCGCCCTTCTGTGAACAATTACGCGAAACGACGCGACGGGTTGGTTTTGCTCCGCATTGTACCGAGAGAAACACTCGACGATTTTATTACGGGGATCCTTTTCCAATTAAATGGTTGCTATGGCGATACCGTCACGAGTGCTTATGGTGTCCGCAGAAGTGGAGATTTGCTTGCATCGCCTCTTCGTCAATTATTATTTCGTTAAGCAGCTTAAACAGAATTTGATCGTTTCATTATCGAACATTACTTGCGGCGGCGAGTTTCTACGGCTGTTGCCACTAAATAACTATAGTTGAAGTGGTTGAAACTTATTCTAACGGTAGGACCTACACTTTTAGCTCGATGAACAAGCTCGAAACAATTAAACTATGATTATACGCTTTGACGAATGTTACGACACGTTTAATATTTTTATATATTGCTTATCCAGAAGGGTCGCAACAACATCGAGGCGAACATTTTTCGTTTGTTGAATGAGTTTCAATTAATTAAACTATGCCTAAATGAGATACTTGACATTGCACCGATGAATTTCATAATATATTTAATATTTTGATAAATGTTTATTTAGAAGGGTCGCATCAACATCTAGGCTAACATTCTTAGTTCGATGAAGAGGATTAAATCAATTAAACTGTGACCGAATCGATTCAACTCGATGAAACTGAAATCATTACGGTTCGACGAGTTAGTTTCATGACATGTTCGATATTGCTATATATTGTTTATTTATGAGGGTTGCATCAACATCCAGGTGATTGGCCAGTGTATTATACAATCATAGCGAATCGCACGTCAAAGCACGTCTACAATATTAATAGAATTTCCAATGTTTATACGTTGCTCGTTGCAGGAATTTATATTTTCCAAATAACGTGTGCACACGAACGTAATCTATAAAATCTATTTTATTTTCATTTTAACACGAACCATCGACCACGCGAAATCGTTTTAGACTGAACGAAAAAAAGAAAAACGATCAGCCGAAGTTGGAGGAAGTTTTATGGATGTTAGTCGGGGCTGTCAACGCGTTGCGGACGGAATAACGTAAATTTTGTCTGGAAATAAAAGAGCATTCCTTTAGGCAGGGAAGGGACGTTAACGGCGGTATAGGCGGAAACGACGAGCCTCCCTCGGCTAAAGCTGGTTTTCTTAGCTACTCGCGTGACGGATGGAGCCGTAAGGAATCATAGTGTTTCGCGTCCGACTGGATAATGTAGTTTTGCATCGTGGGAAGGATAATTCGCGTTCCGCGAGATCCGTTCGCGAAGAAAAACGAAAGTCGAATCGCCATTTCGAAGTCCGAAGAATCGATACAGATGTCGTAGAGCGGGTTGAACGCCTTCCGTATGGTATACGTATGGTATGCACCGCTATAGCTAAATACGGTAAAGGTTCGATCTAAGGAAAACCCTCGGGTCCGTGCTGGTTCTTAGATCGTGCAGCTCTACTATTTTCTGTGACCTCGCCGAACGTAGAAAAGGACAGCGCGTGTAAACACGCGTTAACTTCAAAATGAAACATTTCTTCCGAATAATTCTTCTAGAATAATTCCATTGTGTATGATTTTTTTCATTTACTGGATATGAAATAGATTGGATACCAACATATTTAATAATTTTGAACAATATTTCGAATAACGGTACAGCAATTTTTAGTGGCGATTCTCTCTGAGTCGCTGAGGGGTATGTTCCGCAGCGGAGGGGATATTCGTTTCTCCTAGATCCTACGGTTTCCGTTCTCTTATTGGCTAGATCAAGGATTTACCGTATTTGGATGCGAACTCTCTTTTTCTCCCTCTGTCCTCTGTCTCTCTTGAAAAACCATGAAATACTACTCTTGGCAAGAAACACGCTCGATCATAGATATAGCGAAACGAACGCATTCGTCGCGACGCGAGTGCTAATGCGCGCGGAAAAAATGCCCGTAATGATTACAACTTTTTTGATCCGTTGCCAACCGTAGTATTTCATGGTTTTTCAAGAAAGTGCTCGCGTCCAAATTGCTACGGACGGAGGAGTGCGGAATTCGCGTTGCTGCAGATTTGGTGCAGCGCGCTCGCGAAACGCTTCGATCGAACACAATCAACGCGAAAAACATAAAAAATATTTTTCTTTTATTTTCTATCTGTTTCTACGCTTTTTAAAATCACATGCACATGCTTCTGTCAGGAATCTAGCACGTTGTCACATTTTCTTGACAATTTCTGGAAGAAACACATTGTGTGTAACAAAATGTTGTAACCGTGAAGATAGTTCGTTACCGTCATCCAACAGTGAATTCATTATTTATGAAAGAAATGCTCCTCGAGTATTTTTCGAAAGCAGTGTTGTAGCTGATTGCTCGAAACAAACAGGGAAAAGCATGTTAACCCTTTGGACTCGAAGCAATTTTAATTTCGAAATCAAGACATATCTTTCAAGCTAGAAGATTTTTATTGTACATAATCTTGTTTGCGCTATTCGCATGAAATTGAACCTGTTTTCTCATGCGACAATTGAATTTCCAGCA
The DNA here is from genome assembly GCA_028455805.1 of Lasioglossum figueresi. Taxonomy (NCBI): domain Eukaryota; kingdom Metazoa; phylum Arthropoda; class Insecta; order Hymenoptera; family Halictidae; genus Lasioglossum; species Lasioglossum figueresi. Next base: position 11,003,663 of record CM052195.1, on the reverse strand, counting down.
ATTTCTAGAATACCGAAGAATTTAATCGTTTAAAAACTGTTATAAATAATGATATGGCAATTTTGACTGGCGCCCCAGAGTCGCCATTCGAGTGCAAAGGGTTAATAAGAACTGGACAGCGGTGCTTTAGGCAAAATAAAATGTTCACGCATCGCTTACGATCTCTAGAAGCCAAGTAACAATTTCCTTTCGTTATTAATCATTTTAATATGTTAAAAATAGTGTGTCGACACTGTTAAACTCATTTAGTCTTCTTACTGTTTCGAATTGCACCTATTAATTTTTGTCGTAAATGCATAAAATCCGCAGTGAAATGATAACTGTCCTTTCTGTTGGGGAAGAAAGCCAAGAAAGAATTTATTTAACGAGTGTTGGATCATTTTTGGAAAGTAATGCGATAGCGTGAAAGAGAGGGGAAAGCAAGAGGCGAGGAGAAAAAAGAAGAGAGGAAGGAGAGAGGCACGGAAGAAGAGCAACGGGAGGGAGGGAGGGCAGGGAGGGAGCTCGAATTAAATTACATTTTAATTTCACGGCCATTCCGCAGCGCGCACAGCGATATGCCAAATATCCGGCGCAATTTACATTTTAAATTGGACACTTCTTGTCGTGATTTCGAGGGCTTCCTCGGCGGCTAGCATCGTCTGGCGAGGTTGTTGTTGTCGTTCCCAGCAAAAAGCACACGAGCCCTCTACCCACCCCGTCGGGAACTTTCAAAAACTTTAACCCGTACGTGGCCGCTTGTTGATTTCTCCTAAAAAGCTACCGACCTCGCTACCACCGCGCAATTATTCTGCACGAGAGTTCCGCTTCTTTCTTTTTCCCCTCTTTTCTCTCTCTCTCTCTCTCTCTCTCTCTCTCTCATCCCGTTTCTTCACCCGCGGCGTTTTCTTTTAAATGTTCTTTTCAATTTCCACCGGAAAAATTTCACTGATTTTCCTTCTGCTACATTTAACTCCCACGCCGCGGGCACTTAATTGCAAACCCTCCCTTCAGCAGCGATACATCTGCTACCCGCGCAGCTGTTTTTGCGTTCTGCAAAGTGCTGGTCGAAAGAACGTTCAGAATATACGGCGAGACTACCGAAATTTCGATCTCCTGCCGTTATTCAAAGTGTCGGGGACTAAAGAAACAAACCTGGCAGCACCGGGAGCAAAACATTTAGTGTCTCGCCTATGTTTGTAATGTTTCTTGTGAAAATGAGAATTTTCTAGTTATTTAGCTAATTTTCGTAACTTTATATACCGTCGATCAAACCAGGTTTGAACCAAATTGGTGCTCCGAGAGCCGATGATGTACAATCGGCGTCATTGACTCTCGGAGCACCAGTTGCCCAGGCCTGAATTAAACCGCTATATGCAATTCAAATTATATCTATTACATAAATAAATAATTGACATTAAAGAAGTTTTGTAATTGGATTGGTAGCGATTCACACCGATATACCAGACCCCGTATGCAGTGGAGGAGATACACGAGTTTTCTTAGATCAAGGCTTCACCGTACTCGGCTGAAATTCGCGTAAATGTGACAACGGGTTGAATTCCACGCGGTTTTCGAAGACTTGCAACGGGAATGAAAAAATGGCCACCGGAATGATTTTACTGCGATTGGGCGATCTGTCGTAATGTACTCGCCGAGTCGAACGAACGATTCGCGAGCACAAAACGACCGCTCGATCACAGTGGTAAACTCGGTTAACGGTGCGCTGCAACGTTTATCCTTCGAGTTACACGGGAAACTGCGCGCCAACGACTTCGCGGACAACAATTAACGCGCGTTTACACTTCGCACGGGCTGAAAATTGTTCGGCGCTCTAATTTACAGGTCGCGCGTCACGCGTGTAAATAAATACTATTTTTTGTTGTTGTTATTTTCACGCGAGAATTTTCCAAAAGCGTGGAATTGCAAAATCGATTTTCTTTCTGCCGATTCGAAACTTTTCTGACGGTTTTCGGTCTTGTTGGCAGTGCTTTCGATTAACAGACTACGTAATTTATGTATGTAATTCCGCGAATGCTATCGAATACAAATTTTTCATTGGTACGGTACAATAATAAGAATTCCGAGGATCGTGTGTTGTCAGAGGATTTTGTAATTTTGTTGGTTGGCGTAGATGGGCAATTCGCTGTCCATGATGGCGGACGGAGTCTAATGCGACCCGGTGACTGTGACTGGTAAGTATGCGGGTTCGGGAAGAGCTTCCTTTGGCCAAAATCAAAACGGTATCCGCGTGACGGATCGCTTTCATTCCTTGATGCCCTCCTCGCCTTTTTTTCTTTCTTCACGGCACGTTTCGGAGCTACGCCGGTGTGTTATTCTCTGGCTCTGCGAGTCTTCTTCCGCCGACGCTTGTGCAACGATCACTCTTCCTCCCGATGCGAGGCCGACGCGCTTTGCATGAATGGGAGTCGTCGCGACCTCCGAGATGAATGGTTCTCTCCATCTCTCTTTCTCTCTCGCACGTCCCTCCCCCACCCCCCACCCCCCCTCTCTCTCTTTCTCATACTCCCACTCGCATCTCCTCCTCCATGGTTGCTTTTTTCACCTTTGTGTGTTACTCGTAGGTAGCGCGTTTGGAAAATCTTCTCTTCTTCGAAACTCGAGTGTTCTCGCAACGATCGAAGACAGTTGTGCAATTTTACGGGGACGGTGGCTATTGCGGGGAAATTATGCCAACGGAAGTCGCAGTTGTGTTGACTAAGTTTTTGAGATACAATTATACAAGATGCGATAGCGGTGCGCGTAATGAATAATTTTTGAAAATGTGATATTAGTTCCGGATTGTTTTATGATTGTAGACTCTAAAATATGAAGATCTCAGATTTATTACTTTACTTTGGAATCTCCACTTAAATATTACAATATCATGTATAATTGTTGAACCGTACGTGGCCCACGGGGATTACTCATCGTTGCACGACTCTCTGTAATCGTATTGTCAGTTTTTAGCTGTGCAACTACAAGGGTAAAAAAATGATTTATATCCTTAAAACTCGAATCATCAATCACTCGGATCTCCTCGTCTTGAATCGTATAATTTATTCGCCGAGTATAACAATTTTCTTCAATTCTTTGATTGCACTTCATCCGTGCATAAAGAAATTCATCTGATACATTACGCGATGAAGAATTCATTTACAAGTAATACAGTCAAACTTCTGGTATGTAATCGGGAGAATATTAGAGGAGGTTTTCGTTTCAGTTTTTTTCGTTTAATTTGTATACCGCTTTGGAGAATACGTCGCACAGTTCTTTACGTTAGCCGAAACACCTGTTTCGTCAGCAATTTTTCTTGCTGTTCCCTTATAATTAGAAGTTACGCGTAATATGGCCCGTCTGTCGCGTTCTGTTGTAATACGAGATCTGCCAGTACTTTTCTTTTCTCCGTAGATTTTCGGATTTTTTAAGAAGTTATACGCAACGCGACGACTTCTGTTCAATAACTTCGCAATTTTCATGATAGTTTGATTTTGTGACCGCGATAACAAAATTCGGTCGGTTTCACTTTTGTCTAATTGTTTTCCTCGACCCATTTTAACTTTAATGGCACAAACGTTGTAGATAACTGAAAAATTTGCACGTATTCTTCTGGTCACTGCCGATAGATCACTGCCAGAGTACACGACAACAGAAAATATTACATGCGTCCTATCAATTTGTCCGAGCAAAGTCAGCCCATGTTTACACGTATTCCTCTAATTTCTTTCATGTACAAGATACAAACTTGCAATTCTATATGAATACTTTGAAGGACATATCCAATATACAGGGCGTGTAATATGTACATATATCCTATCGCGTTACATGAAATATACGAATACATCGAATGTCCTATCATTTTGTCCGGCACTGTACTTATGAGATACAAAATAGTTTTAGTGGTTCGAGTTCGGTTTAGTCTCGAGTCTCTCGGAATAAACGGTGCGGCCCGGTGTATGTAGCTGTTCGCAGACGTGGCCAAGAGAAAAGGAAATATATCAGTCGTGTGAGAGGCCTTTCCTTCCACCGGCTCGATTTTCGCGTTTGTGTTCGTGAACGGTGGAACCGAGTCGTGCATACCTACGCATGCATGTGCACCGTATAAGCACCGCATAAGATTTACTCCGCGCGCGAGCGCGCGAGCGGGGCGAGAGATGCCGCTTCGGTCCGTTCGGAATACATTCGTGGATCTTTCTGAATTTCGTTCACAGTGTTCCGACCATGGTGTCGATAGCGAGCCATCGAATTCGACTTCGTCCCTCCTTGGTTTATCACCGGAAACGACGGTGCTCCGAACGCCTCTGCGATCTTCGTACCAAAAACACCGTTAACGAGTCCACGACTTCCGCAAATGTCCCATTAACGCTAAACCTACGGTTCCAGATCTTTTGTACAATTATTCGAAAAATACAAAACGGTTTCGTAAGAAATTATTGTATAGATATTTTTAGTAGAGCACCTATTACAAAAATAAAATCAATCTTGTCATTTTTAAGGTGCGGCGGGTTTAGCGTGAAAGGGTTTATGTCTTGAATCATTTTTATTTAAACAATTTACCACTCCCGTTTTTCAAAAGACTTTCCATTCGTTCGTAGACATCCTCTGCAACGAGAAACTAATTTTTTTATTGATTAATTTATAGGAGAAATCAACGTTCCTCGGTGCATCAAATGTTTAGGTACAATAAAGTCTTGATCGAAGAGAAACGACGTGATCCGTGCTGTTTCTTAGATCGTACAGTTCTACTATTTCTTGCCGTGCGTTTCGTACCAACATTTTTGTGCAGGAAAGTGCAAAATCTCATTGGAGAGCTGTTCGAAAAGAAGCGAAAGAAGTTTCGCCGTGAAGTTATTTCACAAAGCCTCGCGAAGCATCGCGAAACAAAGAGGAATTTTTGCCCGCGTTAGAAGCGAATTCAAGAGATGCATGCCATGCAGTCTGTCGCGCAGCAGACAGTCACGAAATTACGGCAACATGAACCTCTCTTTGGTGTACCGAATTCTTTCGGGCTTACATGTGCACGTTGTTGCGCAACGGTTACATAAGGGGCTGCGATTATGCTAGACATTTCGTGGATTCGGAGAACCGATTGGGATAAAAATGACGGGGCGAGATCGATCTAACAGATTATTGTCTCGATGTCGTTGCGACTTCCTGTTGCAAAACGAAACAGTTTGCGAACGATTTAGCGACGGCATAGAAAGTTCATTTCTTCTCGCGAAGGTAATGTCTTGGGAGAAAAATTTCGTGACATCAGATTTATTTCGCTTCTGCAAAAATGTTTACGAAACTCTAGTCGCAGTTGCTAGGGAGCCGTGAACTTTTTACGCTTTTATTTCCTCTGTTTTATTACCAGACTGCGGATCTTTATGCAATTCTGGCTTCTAAAAATGCCAGAGTATAAAATTCGACGGAATTTGGTACGATTTTAATTTATTTCTGATCCGAAACGACTGCTATCTTAAAGTTCGTCTACGGAAATTGCAAATTGCATAAACATCCGCAGTCCATTTGCTACGAAACGGACTATCGACAATTTTCAACTTTTCACCTTTTTCGGATTGTTCGTCTTCGATGAAAATAGATTGTTTAAAAATGCTATTTCGTTTTATCGGGGAACCCTATCCAGGTCCACCCAATCGATAAACTTGATTTGATTTAAGTTATTGTTAGAGCCAGACCCTAATCTTGCCATTCCAAGTAACTTCGATCGAGAGACAATAAATTTGAATGAACGGGAAGCATGCCCGACTTGAATCGGAATATCGCAGATTACGGCACACTAAAATTGGATGAACTCAATACCGAGGAAGTCGAATCGAGTTATCCTAGGCATTTGTTTGAGCACTGCGCGTAACCACGCGGAGGATCATCCCAGGTCTGGGACGCTCAAATTAGACCAACTCAGGACCGAAGAATCCGAACCGTACCAGGCCTGAGGAACTTGAACAAAACCGATCTAGAACGTAGAGCTTCGAATCAGGCCAACGAAGGTGCAGAAGACTTGAATCGGGCCAATCGAGAACGAAGATCCGAGCTTAATTTCATCTTGAAACTCTTAATAAACTTTTAATGTTCGAAGATTATAGTTTCCTTCGTGCCTATATTATTTTCGACCATGGAATACTAGGTCTCAACCATCCAAACTCAAAGATCCAAACCTGAATCATCCCGGATTCAGAGATAAAAGCCTGAGAACCGCTGGACCTAGACGCACAAGCTGGAGACTGTTCGAATCCGAGGATCTAAACTCCACATTTCATATGTTAAAGATACCGAGACCCTAACCGACCTCAGGCTCTTGCGTTTAGGAGATCACGATCTTGGGCCCATGGCTCCTGGAGACATCGGGTTTAGCTCTTCGGATCTGAAGGGTCTTGCGTCCAAGGAGTATCGAGCACGAGTCCTTGGCGATCTCCGGCATGGATCTTCGACTTTGCGGAGTTTCGAGCATGGGTCCTCGTAAAAGTTCGAGCAATGGTAACCAAAAAATTTAAAAACCTACCATTTTATTCGGCTGTTATTGTCTAAACGGAATCAGGAGAAAACAGAAAATGGAAAACGACATGAACGTAATAACGAACGACACATTTCTTGAAGAAATCAAAATTTACACCAAACTATAGCAAAGGCAACGACTTTGTGGATCCGTAAATCCATATAATGTGTAACACGTACTGGAATTATTTCTTTCGGTCTGGAATAATTGATGAGAAAAATGAGTAGGTGTTATTTACAAACGGTAAAAACATTAGAAGAATTTAAAACCACTGTTATATTATTTTCGACCTGTTAAACGTATCAACGCTTTACCCACCGGAAGCGTATCAATAGGATTTTCAATAATTTTGCTGTACCAAAAGAGAACATAGAAACTTTCTTTTACATTGCAATCTTAAATGAAATCGATCGACGTGGCAACGAGCTACAAACGTTTAAAGACGGCAAAAATTGCAGATTTTCATGATTTTCGACCTCTAACTGCAATAAATCCAAGGATTATTACATCTTTCGATGCCAGTCGTTTTTCCCCGAATCAACCGATTTCGACGAAACTTTCACAGTGCATACCCACGCAAAAAATGTTTATGTCACAATATGCCCCCCTCTGTACCGTGTAAGTTTTCTATATAACATTTTTTCATATTATTAGAAATAACGGCAATATTCAAAGTGGACGTAGTTAGTGCCCCACCCTGTATTTTATGCAATTTTGATTACAATATGCGCTCGGACGAAGATGTTTTCGTGTAGGTTTGATATTAACCCGACTTGGAAGGGGAAATAGAAGAAAATTTCGACTTTCGGCTAGCTTTTGAAGGCGAATGCCCTACTGCACGGCGGTGTAGGACACGGTTAGGCAGGTCGTCGCGGCGGTGATCGGGGGCGAGCATAAATTTCAATTCGCGCGTTACTTGTCCGAATCGAAAGGTTGCTCGGACGTCCATAAATACAAGCGATAGTTGGCGCGGGAGCGTGCGGGGTGTTTATCCGAACGCGAACCAGCCGTACCACTGGCTCGTTCGTATGTAGCTAGGTACGCGAGACGTATAAATAAATCCAGGAGCTGCCACGCGGTCTGCCGTGAAACACGGTGTCTCGAGAGTGCACCACGCACTCTCCCTGCCATGCCGTCTACGCGCACGCACGAGTGTACTCTACGCACACGTGCTTCCTGCACCATCTCTCTCTCTCTCTCTCTCTCTCTCTCGCACGCACCGAGAGAGAGAGAGAGAGAGAGAGAGAAAGTGCCACGCACACACGCGTAACTACGGGTTCACGATCTCGTTCCGCGACTCCGTGGACACGTTTTCTTTGGTGCACAGGTGCTTCCGCGATTCGCGGGTATTCTCGGTCGAGGATTCGCCGACGCTTCAAGCGGATATTCTGGTCCACCGCTTTGCCAAAGTTCACCATTCTTTTACTTGCACTTTCTACGAATATTTTTCGTTGAAATTCACGAATACCTCCACCAGTTGCTCTCGATACGTCGAAGAAATCGGTGATTCGTAAGAAAAAAGACGCAACTCAAAATATATCTCTGAAAACAGTGTAACAATGGATATATAAATTGTGGTGGATTTTGTAACTAACGTACACGACAATTAACCTGTTATCGAAACAACAAGAAATTATTTTACATTTCTAAATTGGTGATACACGATAAAACAAACTGGCAATTTTAGCCTATTGGCCATTTTTTCAAATGGCTCTCCTGTAAAATTTCTTTTTCTTTTTTTACTTGACTGTACGTGGGACCAGGCACCGGGTTAGGTTTCATTCCGCAGAAACTGTTAACTTCTTAACTGCGGAATTTACTTTTAAAAATCCTCCACAGAGTGTGGAATTAAAATCAAGCAAAGTCAAGTATACACGTCGAACGCAGGGCAAATGGTCAGGGCATATTACAAATTGATATTGCACCGCAATAGAGATTTCGATTGACGTGTATACGCGTCGAACGCAGTTAACTGGTTAAAAACCGGACATTTGCAACCGAGAATGACGTAACGAATGGAAAATAAGCGAATCTACGTGAACATCGGTATAAAGAGGTCTCCGACGGTCATAAAAAGGGATCTTTTCAGCAGAAGTATAATAAACTTAGGAGGAGGACGAGATGCCCCCCCTTCAGGTCTTTCACGTAACAGCTCGTGGCTCGAACTTTCCGGGGTTAAACCGCGTCGCGGTTTCTCTCCATCTTGAAACGTCCTCCGCGAATTATGCTCGATTCCCGTATATTTATTACTGGTGCCCTCGGCTCGTTAGGCTAGTCTCTTCCCGACGCTTTTCAAAAAGGTTTACCTACCCACCTTTGCCGAATCTCTCCTCCCCCGTCGTCTTTTGTGCGATGCTTTCTTTCGATGGCGCGCGTAATGCCTCTCGAATGAAAAACGATGCCAAGCGACGCCGCTTATCCTCGGTCCGAGTATATTCGACTTAAACTACTGGATAACAGCGCGAGACGCTGTAATTAACGGGATCTTCTAGTCTAGAAGCGAATTTTTCGACCGTCGAGTGCGGAATTCTTCCTTCGAGGACTCGACGAACGTACATATCTCGCTTTTCTCTGTGCACATTCGCGTGCATCTGGTTTCAAAGTAACAATTCGACTTCGAAGCACGATTACGAGGAAGCTATCGCATTTAAAGCAACAATTTTGTTTAACCACGTTTGTTGAATGTTCAAAATTACGGTGGCCTATTCTCCGTTTCGACTTTTACTTTGCGAAGTTGAAGACGGCCTCGAATAGGACGAACGTGACACGTAATAAATCATGCAGCTGCTTTCCAGTTCCAGAAGTTATCGCGCAGATGACACCTACCGTCAAATGTGTCGATCATCTTTAACAGCATTTCGAACGTCTGCGCACACATTTCTTAAGAATCAAATTATCGTCTGTAATTTATGGTAATATCGCAACAGTATGTTGATAAAAGATCCTGCTTCTGGCGAGAGCAATTTGCGCAGTCCGCAATTTTTCCAACAATGTGGCTACATTTTCACGCGAAAACGTCCGTGCGTCGCCGTATCATTCGTGTTCATTATTTCAAAGATTGCGATCTCCATGGAAAGAGAGCAACGAAATTACTGGAATTCTAAATTGGTCAACTTCAGGGAGGGCGAGCATGGGAATTGTTTCTAATCGAACGATCAGCGAGGGACTCGGAAGAAATAATGCGCGTGCCGCATACATATGTATTTGTGAAGTTTCATTGATTTTCCAGAGATAAGTACACAATATTTTACAAATTTGAAACATATCACAGATAGGATACCTAGAAAAGTGTTGAAAATTTCCATTTGTCGGCCTGGTGTGTTGAAAAATATAATTCCGACGTGAACGCGTTTACGCTTTTGCACCGACGCTGCTGCAAGTCGTAACTTAGACATTTCGAGGAATTACAGTGTAAAATTTTGGGAAAGCATTTCCGAGGTTCTGTATTTATAGAAAGTATAATATTTTTGCTGCTGGTCACAGCTTAGTCATTTCAAGGAATTACAGTGTAAAATTGTGGAAAAGCATTTCCGAGGTTCTATATTTATAGAAAGTAGAATATTTTTGCCGCTGGTCACAGCTTACAATTAATCGTTCCAAGGAGTTTCGGTATAAAATTTCGGGAGAGCATTTCCGCGGTTCGACGCTTCTCAAAAATAGAATAGAAGAGAGATCGATCGTGTTAGGACCAGTTAAACGAGAAGTTACACGTTCGCGTGTGCCAATACTTTTCGGAGAAATCGTGGATCGTCGATCGGTGACAGCGTGAGACGTTTGCGGGATTCGAAACGACAGGAAAGCCGTGTCGCGGCGGCGACGACGAGACAAGTTCCATCGAGAGCGGGGTTTCTAAAAGGCGATGCCAACCGGAGGCCATTTAAGGGAATCCTGGCCAAAGGTGCCGGTGACCTCGTTGATCCTCGAACTGGTTCCGAACGTGTATCCGCGTAGAATCTTTTGTCGCTTTTTCGCTTTGCAAATCGCGCGCTGCCACAAAGGGTAACGAAGAAAGGAACGGGAACGGTCTCTCGAGCCGTGGCAAGCCGCTCGTCTTCGTCGATAAGAGAGGGACGGGAGAAGAAGACAGTTTAAGGTGCGCAAAAATAAAGAACAGAAGCGGAGCAAGAAGCCAGGGATCGGCGGGACAAGGAGAAAAGAGAAAGGGTAAATCGGTGGATGGCGAATCTCTGCGCATGCTCTTCCACGCGGGTATGCGGTCGCCGTTTATTTCGGGATGGAGCCCGAACGATCTTTCCTCTCCAAACGACACCGCAACACGGTGTCTCCGTTTATTGTTGTTATTGTCGTTGACTCGGCACCGCACTGTCCCGGCTCGACTAGCCAGCCCGTTCCAGCAAACTTCGCCGGCTAACGACATCCAAACTGCGACGCCTCTCCGACCTCTTATCACTTTTCCACCAACCCCTTTTTCGGGGCAACCGGCAGAAACCGCGTCGACAGAAAACCGAGACTCCGCTGCTCCGCCGATGCACAGACCCGTATCGCGATTGTATCAATTTATGGGGAAACAAGTTTTCGCGTAACACGGGAATAAGGAATGCCGAGGACAATCCGACAATCCGACAATCCGACCGAAACGCTTCGACGGCGCGGCGCACCGGTGCAGAGGGTTATCAAAATTCAGCGTCGCATTTGACTGATAAAGCACCGAATGTCGAGGACATTTTCGTACGCAGTTCCGTGCGCATCGATACGAGCAAATGCTTTCAAACTAATTCACTTGAATTTTAATCTCGATGGAAAATATACATTTTATAACTGCAACGAAATTGGAGCGAAACAGAATGTTCTGTTCTTTTTGTTCGCGTTTAATATCTGGAAAGAACACAATTTTTAATTTTTAGACACTTCTAATGTCCTCGCTGTTTTAAATTACATCCACCGATATTTATCGTAAATGCGTCAAATGCACAATCGAGCGATTATTCGTACTTGACACACATTTTGTACCTGAATTGTGCAACAAACTTAATACCTGAAAATAATACAATTTTTAAACATTGCTGTATCGTTATTCGCAATATTGTTTACATTATTGAATACGTTGGTATCTAATCGATATTACACACGTAAGTATTGTACGAGCTATTACATCAATTTCATATCCGTGAAATGAAAGAAAATCGTGTACAATGGAATTATTCTAGATAAAAATATTAAAATATCTCCGACTGCAAAGGGTTGATGCAAAATATCCATCTTGTACTTAAATTGCAACAAAGCGGAGTGAAATAGAAGGTTGTGTTCTTGTTAGATGTGTTTGATATCTGAAAATACTTGTAACGGCTTTGCCACTTTTATCGTAAATGCATCAAATTCAAATCGAGCGATTATTCGTACTTGACGCGCTATACCAGCCGATGAACGCAGTAAACGTGTTGAATATGTTGAACGTCTTGAACGTCTTGAACGCTGTCTCGCTAGATTGGCAATCCGTCACAGTCCGCGCCGCGCCGCCTTCTCTTTTCTGGTCTCTTCTTCATCCTCGCTCGTCACGCAATTTTTCTTTCGTCCCGCGCCGGCGGCCTTTCTCCATCTCTTTATCGACGCCTCTTTTTCCCCACCATGGCCCCCATTTAACGACCTTTGTTTCCCCTGGGAATTTCATTATTCGTACAAAACTCCTCCCAAGGCGTGAGAACTTTCGCAATTCGAAAATTGCGTGTCGCCGAGGCTCAACTTTCCTCTTCAACGTTTCACGTTACCAGTTTTTAATGCCATTCGCTATCCGCAGAACTGATAGGCACGAATGTCCCATCGATACCGACGCGTGCGTCGATCGTTACGATGCAGGATCTCCTTTTATGCAACGTTTCGACGAGGGAACATGAGAATTCAATTTGCTAGGAATGCGCGACGGCGCGACGACGCGACACGAGCACTCTGATTTTCGTCGGACCGTGTTCAACGTGTGTTCGACGTGTGTTCGATAGGTTGGCTAGCATCTTAAAAAATTAATCCCTGTGGTATATGGACGCGGTTAGTGCAATCGCTATGATTTTCTGAGAAACTTCAGAGCGGTTGTTCGTCTTGTATCTTCATGAATATCAACTTTGCTCGTTCCCACAGACGTACGTAATTAATGAAACTTTTTAGCGTGTCTTCTGCTGTCAACTTAAAAGTAAACATTTTTGTAAACCAATTTGTTGGGACTGTGGATATTTATGATAACGCTTCTTCGCACCGAATGTTTGTTTAGAAATTTGCTTTTATGTACGATAAAGATTGATGTAAGTGTACGATCCGTAAACAGAATGTTACTATTTTACCTATCAGAGGCTTATTAAAATGTACATACAAACAATAAACTGCCTGTCGCTCTTCAAAAATTTAGTCAACAAACAAAACTAACTTTAGTCAACAAACTAACAAAATATGTATTTCATGGGTTAATATATTTTCTGTGAATTTTTAAATACATATCGATTTGTTTAGTTTCTTTTTTAGATATAATTATTAGGTTTTGAATTATCAAAGGACTTTGGAGGGCTCTTCTGTAAAATTTGTATTTTTCTTGTGCACGATATAAATACGATACAAATTTTTCGTAAAGAAAATTCAAATTTTCACTGGAAAAATACCGGGCCTCTAGGGATTAATATTTAACCCTTTGCACACGGAGCTGTTTTAATTCGAAAATTAAACATTTCTTCCGACCAAGAATAATTTCATTCTGTATGATCTTTTTCTTTTATAGATACGAAATTGATATAGTACTTCGTACAGTAATTAACCCTTTGCACTCGGAGCTATTTGAATTCGAATATTAAATATTTCTTCCGTCCTAGAATATTTTCATTCCCTATGATTTTTCAAATTTTATGGATACGAAATTGGTTATAACATCTCATACAATATCTAAATGTTTAGTAATTGACTAAATACCAACATATATTTAATATTCTAACGAATATTTTTAATAATGGTACAGCAATTTTTAGTGGCAATTCTCTGAATTGCCATTCGAGTGCCAAGTGTTAAAGGAGCGATATCGGGCAATGCGAGGGCAATCAGCTTGTGGGCGAAACGCTGACATCGGTTGGCGAAGGAGGTTATTGGTAACGGAGGTTCTCGGCAGAGGCGTGGATGCGAGCGGAGAATCGTTGTCGAGATTCGAATATCTGTGTGGCAGAAATTGGAACTATCGATAGCGACTATCGGGCCAGGTGGTCCGTAATGGTTCGGCGAAATTACAGGGAAAACCGAATGTTGGCACATTATTATCGGGGATGTTCAACGGCCGGCGCGGCGACCGGCGCGGCGACCGACGCGGCGACGAAGATAGCATGTTCAAGGAAACGCTAACCTGCGCTCCGTTCTGGGGAATTGCTCCAGAACTCGCGGCACGGTTATTACGTATATACGCAGAGCAACTTTCCGTCTCCTCCGTACTGCCCCCTTACAATTATTTTCTCGCACTCGCCGTCGTAATAACACCGTGCGAATACGTACCCCGGCGTGCACGGTGCAATTAGAGAAAATTTGTAAGATCCGAAGAATGCACGCGACCGTAATTTCGCGTTAACTCTAATGCAACGGACAGATCTTGAACAAATAAAGGTAAATGTTCCGTGTTACATTTATCCACTGGTATCCTCGTATCCGAGATACGTGTCCCCATTGGACATTCATTTCTTAACCAACACCTGCGAGACGGACTTCTTGCCGGCCATTTCAAAGAAAGTCCCGTGACGCTCCGTGGATTTTTCTTCTGGTTCCAATCGACGGAGGAAATATAAGAATTTTAATATCGATGAAGCATTTATACAATTTATTCGAATTATTTAGACTGAAACAAATTCCTATCGCTTGCGTCTCGATGCAAACAATTTTTATTTAGCACGAATTTGAATTACAACACAAATTTTTCGAATGGAAATAAATGATCCATTCGAAATCATCTTTTCATTTAACGATATAACATATTTTTTCAATCCGAATAACATTGTCTGATTAATTTATGTCCACTTGTTCGTTGAGACGATTCTTTGGTAAGAAAGTATTCATTTTTAATATGAGAAATAATTTAAAAAACAAGTGGGGCACGCAACCAATTTTTTCTCGAGGTCAGTGTCTGAAATTATTGTTATCCAGATGACTCCGTCGTCGAATTTGATCTTTGAATGAAACAGAATCAATGATCGTTTTACGGCCATCGCTTCTCATTAAGTAGATTGATTTAGTGAATGGCGGTGCAAACGTTGCCACGGAATATGTCTGGAATTCTTGATATCTGGCTCTATCGGAGCAATTGATTGAAGCTCGCGTGTCTGAGCGCCGTTTAGGCGCTGCTCTGTTAGCTGCAATTAATTCCGTTAAACGTTATCGATGTTTCTTGTTCTTCGAATCGAGAAAGAATTCTGTTTCGATGTGCGAGCTGTTCTTGTTCGGACAATCTACCATTTGCTGTCGGACAATTGTAAGAATTAATTGAAAACATTATTTGTTCTTCTTAGATCGTACAGTTCCCGTTCCCATAGATCGAGACTCCACTGTACCAGTCTTTTCGATGGAAATCAAATTAAAATTAAAATTAGCCTGTAGATTGATTGTACAATCGTTAAAAAATCTCTAAGAAAATTTATTCAAAAATAGCTTTCGTCGATGACTACACGCGTTGTAAATTTGTGTAATTTCTCAGTTTAGAGAGTGTATTCTTTTAATTTTTAGAACAGTTCTAAAAAAGAGGAGAATACGTACAGAATTAAATAAAAAAGCACTTGAGAAATCCATTAAGACAAGATCCATTTGATCGAAAGAACACCGTAGATTATGGTAGAAAAAAGTAGGGAGATGCCTGTTAGAGTTATCTGATACAATCGCACAGCTCTCGTGCGAGCAACCGGGTGCCAATTTACTATAATTCTTTCAACGATTCCTTACGTTCTTATAAAAACAAACACTCCGAGAGTCCGCGCGTCTTAGAAACTAACACATCGATGTATAGCTTCGGTACAAAAATTTATACAAGCCGTTTCAACCGCTGCAGCTTCGAAATTATTTATGGTTGCCACATGGTTAAATAATAGAAAATTCCGTTAACCTTGTTAAGTGAAACTGTTTTTTTTTTATTAATGCAATTTGAACCGCAACGAAGAGATTATTTTGCAAACTTTCACAATGCACATTCACGATGCAATTTTCGGTACAGGCCCACATAAAAAAGTTGTAAAGTACAATTTTTATTATGTTCTGTACAGTGCGTAACAAAATTTAGTGTCATGGTTTTAGCAGATGGTTGTACACTTTCCGAAATTGACGTTGATCTTGAGATTCAAGTTGAAATTTTTATATATTTTTTTGGCGAGTAAAATGCGATACAAGCGTAACAAGAATTTGACCTTGAATTTCAAGATTCAAGTGAATTTTGCGGCAATTTCTTTTAACGAATCTCCACCGATCGGAAGGTGTACATCTGCCGAAACCGTGACACGAAATTTTGTTACGCCCCGTACAATTCCGACCACCTGCAATTTTTGAAAAAATTTCATTTCGCATCGTGTAGTAAAGTGATCTCTCTTTCTTCTCGAAAAAGTTCAAACCGTATAGTTCGATATTAAAAGAGTTATTGTTTTTTTTTTAGAGCGTGCCGCGAAACCGTTGCGTGGATCGGCTAAAAAGAGAAAATCAGTTTTCCCGATCTTCCCACAGGGTTCCTCGAACGCGGTACCGCCTGTATCTCGTGGAAATCAGAAAATCTCGCCGTGCATTTTATTATTCAATAAAAAAGCTTCACCTTATCATATTCTTATCGTCCGTGCAGGGATTGTTATAGCGCGCCCGGGCTCGGCAACACGCCGTCGAAGATAGTACATCTGGGCTCCGGTAGAAAGTATCGAAATCGCCTAAGCGCGTTCGAGGTTGAATCGATCGGAAGACAACGGACCACCCGATATCGTCCTGTCGATTTAGATAAAGTTCCCGCAGCTTAGAAAGCGGCACGATCTGCCCGTAGGAGTTGGCGTGCGTGCGCGTTGCGCCGCGGTGTCATCGAATTTGTTTGCTCCTCTCGCATGAATAAATCGGTGTTTACGATCTATGATTCCCAACTCGCATACCGTTCCCCGTTCTGTCGACAGCCACCCACGTTCGCAACTTTTTATTAGGCGTCGAAACTTTCGCAGAGTGGATTTTACGCGCCTAATGGTAACCTCGGCGGAACGAGGAAATTGGAAAGCTGGCGTACGAGTGGTATACCTACACACGTGGGGAACATTCGCAAATCTTTACGAGGGAAGTTTTTCTGTTAGCATTTGTAAGCTGTCGGCCGCGTTAGGCTGAATCGTAAATAACTTCCGGTTTCCCGTTCCGCGCGAGGTTTGTGTCGCTACAAGACGCGTTACGAAGGACATTCGTTTGTTAACCCCTCGAAAATCATTGTATGTACCGATCTTTTTCGTCGTTGCCAGTTCCGTTTTCAGATTTTTAACGGATTTCCTGGCGAAAGTTGTTTCCGCCTTGGCGTCACGGGGTGGGTTCGAATCAAAGTTGGGCGAAACTTCGATTAGCGATTGAAAATTACGATTAATATGTATAAAATCGAACGATTCATGGATAAGAAAGCAATCAGGCGTTGTAATCAATGTTCGCGATTGCTTTACCATTTATTAATCATGAAACGATTACATTTTTGATTATGATTTAATCGGTACTTTTGCTCTAATAACACAACCCTGTGAACATCTTTCAAGAAATTTATACATATACTTTCCACGTAGAAAATCTTTAGAACAAGTAACTCATTTATTTTCAAGTACCTCATTTTTCAAACTTTATAAACCTACGCGTAAGACAAGTTGTACAATTTTCAACGTACAGATACACAGATCTGTATAAAATATAATTAATCGTTGCATGATTTAAAAATTACTGTTCGATGATTACGAATCATAAAAGCTGACCGTGATTTCCGATTTATTTGAACGGTGATCGACCGATTAATTTTTACATTTCTTCGTAAACGTATAAAGATCTGCAGTCTAATTACGACCTTGATGCCAAATACCTCACCGAGCGTTGTAGACGATGTCGAACATTTATATAAGGGTTGATTCCCAAGCGTACAAAATATTCGTCGTACAAAAGACGTCCGCCACGTGATTCTTTTGACAAGTGTCCGCGCAAACAAGAGTGACCGGGGCTTGTACAAACATTTCTCCTTGGTAGATCTCGGACAATCTAGAGTGGTTCGGAAGGTAGAGCGTTCACTGGGGTGGGCTGAAAGTTTTCTAGCGCCTTTTCAGTTTGTACACCGGCCGGGCCACTTGATTAAAAGTTGCCGCCTCGCGATTCGCCTCGGGAGAGTGGTAGCTCGGCTAAGAGTTACTCGAACGGCAGCTCGGTCTATTCAAACTACTAATAGGCCAAACCGAATCCAACGGAGGAACGTGGCGTGTTTTCAACCACCGCACCGCACCGCACCGCACCGCACCGCACCGCACCGCACCGCACCGCACCAACGATGGAACGAAAGCCGTACCACCGTCACGTATATACACGATCGCGAATCGGACTCACGTACGGATTTCTCGCCGAAGAAATCCGAAGACCGAATTTCTATTGGCGTTCCCAACGAATTGAGTTCGGTGTCCAGCCATCGCCGGTGATCGAGGACCAAACTTGTTCGACCGTGAATCAAACGAACGAACGCTTCGCGTCGAATAACGATTATAGAGCACCGGTTTCGATAGAAGAACCGAAAAATTCGGCTTCCTCTTTCGCCACTTTTACCTCCTCTCTCTTCTCTCTTTTCTCGTTCCGACAGGCAATTCAACGGTATTACGGTTCGAGTTCAATTACTCGGACCAGCCAAAACTGCTAAATTCTTGATCACTTCCTTTATGGAAAAGAACCCGGCTAACTCGAAACTTCGTCGAACGAACGGCTGTATCCCAGCGATTTAGGCGAACTCGTGTCTGATATACTCTGGACGAAGATACTCGATATCGAAAATGTGATCGTTGGAAGTAGACATCGAAATAAATAGTTATGTTTCATTTAAAAAAGATTCTGTTTCGTTCGAGACGTCTTTCATTGCACCCAACTCGAAATGTCTGTATTTCTAATACAATGTTTGCGATTCTAAAATAATGCATTTTTAATATACACAAGAAGAAAAAAATTAATTTCTCGGACCCGTTACCCCGGAACACTCCCTTAATGTTACGCAGACGCGGGACCTTTATATCGCGGGGGGGGGGGGGGGGGGGAAAAAAAAAAAAAAAAAAACAGGGGGGGGGGGGAGGTTGCTTTTCTCTTTTGAAGAGGGAGGGGGGGGGGGGGGGGGGGGAGGGGGGGGGGGGGGGGGGGTGGGGGTAAAAATCGAATGAAAACATAGGCCGGGACTGGAATGCTATTTTACTTTGTAAAGTAGGAAGGATGGAGGGCGGCTAGAACCGAAGGAATCGGGATAGTTGGGGATACGAGGACGCCGCGCCGGTGCATAAAATAAAATACGGAAAGACAAAAAGGGAGAAGTCGGTAACTGGAAAACTTCTCGAAACTGGTACGGTCCGGGGGATTTTTACCTACGGTTGGAGACCAGAATGTTTCCTAACCACTGAAAAATAACTCTTAACACGTAACAGCGTTCCGAGAAAAGATGCGCGCCGCCCGAACGAAATAAAACTGCTCCGAGTAGATTCTTCGTGGTTTCGCCACCCCCACATCTCGTTTTTAGGACTCCGGCCGCAGGACTTTTCTGCTCGGAAACTCTGCTCCGACTTCGTCGTCGAGTTTATGTTGACTTTCGACCAGCAGTCTGGATTCTTATAAAATTTTAGTCGAATTAGGATCAGCACTCCTTCGCGAGACCTCCGAACCAGTTACAAAGTGTAATTGATTCCCTTTGTCTGCTAATTTTGTTTGCTGTTCGAAGCGTCACATTTTGATTACATTTTTTCCTGTTAACCCCTTGGACTACGTCGAAACTCTGAAAAAGCCGTGCCAAACTTGTCCGCCGGAATGGTCGCGGAAGGAGCCGAGCAAACTCGTGATATTCGTGTTTGGCATGGAATCGTAGCAACGAGTCAAACTCGTGATGTTCAATTTTGACACAAAATTTTCATCACGAGTCAGACTCGTGAAAGTAGTGCAAGGGGTTAATGCTGTTTGTTATCTTAGACACTTCGATCGGACAGTGGATTTTCTACAAAAACATTACAAGAATTTGAAAATACGCTATTCTAATATGCAATTCTAATGAAAGAAAAAATCTATCTGCAAAAGCATTCATCAAATTTTAACGATTTAAAAAAATGTAAGTAAGTATACAATACTTAAAAAATTCGAAACATATCACAGATGGGATTCCGAGAAAATTTTTGGAAATTTTCCATCCATCAACTTTTTATTTCCGTTGTTGTCAGGTTTGGGGTGTATTTTCCCCCCCCCCCCCCCCCCGAGAAGGTTAAACATGCGAAGAAAGAAAATCTATTGCAACTCCAGGTTGTTGTAATCTAGGTAATTTTTATTCTGCCGATGAATTATTTTTCAAATTTCTTATTGCCAACAACTCCCTATTATTTTAAGTGTTTTATTTGAAATTTACTTCAAAGGGAAGTTCCTCGACTGCTGCTTATTTCAAACAATTTTGTTTACTAATTGCATTAAATATATCTCTGAAATTTTCTTGCAATTTATATTTCCCGAAGAATTCGAAGCTTCTTTCAAAATTGCACGTTTTCCGCGATCGCTTACTGCTTTCGGTCGACCGGAACTCTTTTTTTTACCGTATGTTTTTGGATTTTTTAATAAATTATACACCACGTTTCCGCTTCGATGTATAATACGTGCAATTTTTGAAACCGACTAATTCTCTTTACGCAATGTCAAAATCGTTTTTATTTCAGCATCGGATAAAGATTTTCCACTACCCATAGTGTAATTTGAATAGAAGATAATAAGAAACACGCACAATATTTGATGCACGGTAAAATAGTACACGGTACAAACGGTCTGACGATCTAGCGTTGACTGCAGAGAAAGAATTTTAAGACTGTGCCATAATTTTGTCGCGTCGGTGACCCCGGTTCTTTACGTTTAGACTAGAATCTGTAACCTCCGCTTAACTCCGTCGGTGTAAGTAACCTTGAGGCTCCACCGAAGTGCATACACGGAGAGAAACGTATCAAAATTCATCACAGTTTTCAGAAATAGCAATATTTGCGGGTGTGCCATCTTTTTCTCGCGAAGTGTATGTACAAAGACTCGTTTCGGTTACTCCTCGACAAAGGAGTGCAAAGGGTTAACGTGCAAATATGTTAGAACAGTAACACTGCCAACGAGTGGCAATCCGTTATTTCGAAAAGATAAATGAAAGATTTGGACGTACTCGACCGTTTACAAGGGAGCAACAATGGGGTTGTCTCTAACGAGGCGTAGCGGTTCATCGGTACGATTAAGGTTAACCAAATTTGGGCGATCCTCGAAGGTTGGTTGCCGAAAAAGGTTCTCCGCAGGGTAGGTAAGGTTCCTCTTCGGCGACCTGGCCGACCTTCGGTTATTTCTTATCTTTACACGAGTCACGTCCACGTGGAAGTATCCTCGTGGGTGTCCGATAAATTGGCCGGGTGGGACGTCGCATTGTCTCGCGTAGATTGAGCGCTTAATCACATAGCCACGATTGGAGGAGAGAAATCGACAATGGTAGCTGCCGCGTAAACCCACACCCTGATACCCCATTTAAAGATAAACTGCGGAGCGTACGAGAATTGGTCGAGGCGTCCCTCGCCTTTCAGACTTTTAATTGATGGGAAACGCTGATCCGATCTGTATCGCTCTACAGGGTGATTCAAATGTACGCGTCGCGTACTTGGACAGTTGATTGGCTCGAGCAAAAATGACCTGGCCAGTCGATGAACACTGATCTCCGAACGCTGAACTCGAATTCTGTCTCTTTAAATCAGAGCTGGGTAACATAGGATTTTAAATAGTAAACAGCGAACAATCCTATTTATTTTAAAGTATGAAAATAGTATTTAAAATTAGTCTTTTTTACTTTAAGTAAATTTAAGAATATTGAGAATATTTCTATTTTATCTTTGTTTTTAATCTCAATTTCCGATCAAATTAATGATAATTAGACGAAATTGTACCGCATGTTTTGGTCTGCATGTTTTCGGTGCGTGAAATTTGATTGATTTTCACGTAGGTATATTTAATTGGACATCTCTGTACGAGTACAAATAATAAATTTAATTTCAATTTTTTGTCAAGTAGAGAGAGAATTTTTTAATGAAAAAATGAAAAAATTAAATTGGACGTTTCTCGCCTCGTTCGGACATAGGCAACCTTTTCGCCTGTCCCGCAGCTGATAAGCTGCTAAACAAATGAAAGTTACAGAAGGAATATTATCGCCGCGTATTAGCGAAGCATCGCTACGACGATAAAACATATTTTATCGAGCAATAATCTTCAGCAAAAGTTTAACAAGCGTCGTTAAACAAATGAAATAATACAACTTGTTACTCGTCGTTCAAATCGTGACAAAAATAAACGAGCGTTCGGAGATTTTTGAATGGCGGTTGCTTCCCGGCAAACAAAATCGGGAGAAAAATAAACGAAAGAGAGAACCTAAGAATGCTAAAGTCAAGAATTAATTGCCTCGCGCTGTTGAATGGTCCCGGGACTTCCTTCCAACGGCGATCAAAGGCACACACGCGTGTCTTTCACCGTCGGAGAAGATCCATCCTTGAAAAGGATTTATTCTCTTAAGGCGAGCCATCGAGGGACTCGGAGAAAATATAATGGCCGGCGGAATAACCAATGTTCCATAATGTATATTCTTGTTGATCGTTGATCTCCCGTGTCTACGAATGATCGGTGAAACATAATTCCCATCGCGGCTCGCTAAGTAACCCATGTATAAAGCATCATTTTAACCTATTAACCGGACAGGACGACTTAACTCATCTTTTCTTAGCGGCACTTGACCTGGCTAATGCTCGTGGTTCCAATAAATTGCTGTTCTGTCAAAAACTGATCAGCCGGCTTAATTCGCGGCTCGTTCCTGCAATGATTTGTCACCGGGGTGATTCAATCGACGCGATACGACGACGACGACGACGACGACGACGACGCTACTGCTGCAACCGAGTGTTGCTTGATAGATTGCGTACACTCTTATGGTGATTTACCGCAAACGCGTAACTAGCTGGGCATGCGATCCGCGTGGAACCATTCAACATTCTTATCTGACTTTAATTAAAAGGAATGTTTCAGGCTGTGGTTCCGATGCGTCAGGATTTTCTAAAGAGTGTTGGCTCTTATTTTAGACTTTTGAATTTCTTTCAGGACACCCCAAGGTTGTTCCATATAATATTAAAAATCTCTGTAAAGTTTGAGAGCCCACGCGTTACGGGAAAACTTGCCCCAAACGGATGGAACGTTGAATTATTAATTTAATGAATATCTGCTAAACTGTTTGCCGCGTCGAAAAATATGTTAAACGAAACTTGTAGGTCTGGACAGGCTGCGTGTTTTATGTCGTATCACTTTTTTCGTAAAACAAACGATTTTCGATTGAGATAAGAATGAACAGTGTATAAAGTGGTATTACAGTGTTAAAGGTTTAGTCGAGGTTCGGAATAGATGTAAAATTATGAAATATAACGTAGACGAAAGAAATTTGCAGACGTATCTTCGATCGTGGAAGATGAGAATCAATATTTTTAAAATAGCGTTGTTCGATACGGTAGAATTTGAAAGCCATGATACAGGACCGCAAGAGTAAACGAAGCGAACTACATTTTCGGCAATTGTTTTTATATTTCCTGGCTATATGGATCTCGTACAACTGGATCGTTATCGAATTGAATTTTGTCCAGCTAGATCGCGGAAATAGCTCGCTGCGCCGCCGTTGAAAATTCGATAAGGTATTTCGAATTTGCGAATAAACGGCACACAGCTGCCGAGCGGCCAAACAATCCTCTTCTTTCGTTACTTTCCACGACAGCGAAGGGGTCCCGGCGAAGCGCACGGAACAGAAAAAAATAAACAACCACGCCATGGTGCGACGATGCAGGCGAGGGGAGCTCCGGAGGATTCAAATTCCTAAATCTGAAGCTCTGCGAAACTCACCGCATTTTTGTATACGTAACACCGTCGCGCGTATATTCTGTTCAAGTGAACGATATCGGATTGCCAAAGAGACGCTCTTTGAAGAACATGAAAAAATTTAATAAGGACATCGTTGCGAAAAGAGTGATAGGAAAATGTTATCTTTGAAAATTCGGTGTATTGCGATTTTAACACTAGGTTTACGGGACCCGTCAAAACACGACGGGTTCTAATATTCTTAATTTCCAATTATTAAGATTGCAAAGATGCCTCCCCGAGAAATTATTTACCAAATTTAATTCTTCGGGTATATACTATCGGAAAAATGGCCAAAAATTTCGATAGACACATTCTTGTTATGTTTATAAATTAATTGAAAATAGTTATATTCAGACCTCCGTAACACCTAGTGTTAAGAAATGAATATTAACATACTACATTTTTTGTCTTCTCGTAACATAAATTACCATTTGTGTAGTAAGTTCCGTTGGGGTTGAATGGAAGTGACAACAGAGAGCATATTTTTACTGCCTACGGTGAATTTCATTAGGCACAAAAATTATTAAACCCTCGTCTGAACTATTCTTCTATGTTTAATACAATTTTTGAAGTACGTACGCGGGAAGATGGAAGGACGTTGATTAACATTACCATTAATAAACAGGGATTTTCACGTGAAGGTTCAGAAGTTAAAACGACACGAAGACATTCTTTAATCTACAGAATTATGATTAACGTAATTTACGGTCCCAGGTACTTATTAAGGGTTAGGTGTTAACGAGCGAGGATGCAGGAACTGTTTTGATGCTGCGTGCGACTACTGCAGTGAGAGATGTTTTGGAAATAGACAGATTCTGAGTGAGATAGATGGGTTTTGGTGTCGGTCGGCTACCGCACAGTGCCCTTTGAGACCGGCTGTGTTCGCTGTTTATTTTCTTACTTTCCAACGCTTAAATGCCGTTGAACCCGACCCACGCTACATATCTTGTTCCTTGGAGAACAGTTTTTCACGTACACTTCCAGCAAGTGTGCTCTCATCTGGGAGCACGAGATCAGAAAATGAATCCGAGTCCTCTATGAATATTTTTCTGAAGTTAGAATGAAATCTATCGAAACGATCTTTTTTACCGGTATGAAAACGTATTGGTAAAAATCATGGTGCTTTCTCGACGACTTTCTCGAAACTGCTACGAAATCTAAATAAATGCGATTTCGTTGTTATTGCAAGACAATGTATGCCACTTGCGTTTAGCGTTTCATAGTCCTAGCGTTACGTTTCAACAAAAATTGGACGTTTAACGACACCGGTGAAATTGATAATGTAGTTCTCGTATAGCTGATTCGACGTATCAGGCAACTGTCGATCCCGAGTATCTGATCGCAAGGACGCAGGTACAAAAGTGTTTGTTCGTACCTGCAGGAAGACGGTGACACAGCTTACGATAAGAGAAACTCGCGCGGCGTAGGTGGCAGGTTATGTAGCACGATAACATCAGACTCGGCATTCCGCCGGCTATCGATCATTAATAATAATCGGATCGCCTCTCGATCATTTAACGCGTTAATCATCCGACCGAGCATTTAAATACGTGCCACCATATTTTTCTTCGCCTTTTTACGTCGTTCACTCAATCGTTCCATTGGCTTCGAACGAAAATCCACAGCGTTCTTAAAATTCAAAGATAAAATTGAGATGTTTATCTACAAGTTTATTTAATGACACGACGAGTTAAATATGTCAAAAATTACTAGAATATAATCAAGAATATCTTAATTTCATCCACGAATTTTACGTTAAAGTACACATTAAAATATAAACAGTGTTGAAGCTCCAAAAAAATATTCACCGCAATCGACGTAAGAGTTTAACATTATTTAAAATAATTTTCCACAAGTAGACGATGTTGAAACAATTTATGCAGCGTTGCTAAATATACACTTACAACTTGCAAACATCAGAGATCGATTGTTTCAATGTTACCACGTTTTACCAAGAATTCGGTTCTAACAAGAACTCTTGTAAGAGTTTACGTCTCTGTCGAGAATATTTAAATTTCGTGGAAAGTTTCACTTGTGACAGGTTCGAGTTTCCTTCCTTCTGTCAACGGTTCGGCTTGTTTGCAGAAAAGTAAATAATCCCGACAAAATCTGAAATACTTGCGTCGGAGAATGTTGATTTAAGCTTTCTTTCTTGTATATTTGAGATTCTTGAGGGTACCGATGTCTGGAGCGTAGCTGGGAAAAAGAAACCGTGTCTGCGACGCAATAATAATGATAACGACCACCCCTGTGAATGCGAGCGCAAGTTGTATCAACCGCTTCTCGTCATCTATCAAGTTTCCTCGACGTTCTATCTCGCCAAATTGGCTCCGCTACCGTCCTTACAGGACATTTACCTGCCACGCTCGGGTTACCGTACCCTTTCAGTTCTTCGAAACGATGGTGTTACGGGTCGCGCGACAAAGAATCCAACGGCCAAGTAAATTGAATTCATTGTGTACCCTCGCACGAAAATATTTCAATCGAAAAGGAAAGTTTCGAACGTTTTCAGGCTTCGCTGAACAGAATCGAATTCGCGCGACAAAATTCTTTTCCTTGCGTAACCAGAAATTTTTTACTTTCTCTTATAAATTTATACCTTTTTCTTTTGTTATCCAGTAGATTTGAATGAGAAGATGCGACAAGTCCAAATTTTGATCTTGCAGGATCAATGGTTCGCAAGATACAAATGTTTAAAGTTGAGCAATTTAAAGCGTTTTTGACAGTGAAAATTGCTCAACTTTACATATTTATAACTTGCGAACCATCGATCCTGCAAGATCAAAATTTCTATTTCTCACATCTTCTCGTCCGAATCGACTGGATAACAAAAGAAAAAGGTAAGAATTTATAGGAGAAAGGCAAAAATTTCTGGCTACGCAAGGAAATGTAATCGAATTTTTTTGTGAAAGTCTACCGTGGGGTTCCGGAGAAATTTTTAGACGAACCGCGTGTCTAGCGTAAACTTACATTTTGACGCGAAGGCTTGGAAAGTGAAAAATAATTTTGAAAAGTAAAAAATATCCGCATTATAATTATAGATTATTTTCACTTATTTTTATATTGTCTTAACGATATAACACGAATGATAATGAAAATGGGAAAGTTCGTTGAAGAACGAGGCAAATGTCACAATATAAAAGCATTACCTTACAGAATAGACACTTGACAAAAATAAATGATTATGCATTAGGTAAATACTATAATCTGCTTTCCAGAAGAAGACGTATGAAATATGCTCGTGGTCATAATAGCTGTCCACTTCGCTCCTACGTTGCAAGTATGAAGCAATACGACCGGAGTGGACAACTATTATGACTGTGAGTGTAGTTTAAATACCTTCTGTCGAAAAACAGGTCATAGTAAAATACACAAGCCAGTCTTGACGTATAAATAATTTCAAAGAGTGTATTGTAAATTCGTAGCGCCATTCGAGAGCGTGAAAGTAAATTATTTTGCCCACGGACGGACACCTCATCCTGTGCTGTTAAAATACGCCGGATCGGCGAGTATACTATTTTTATCATTTGTGGACAAAGACAGTTTTGGCTCGCTGCATTCCAATCCTGCGAGATTTGCGAGCCGTTCCGATTTGGCAGGAAGGCGTATTCGTGTTGCGATCGAGTTTCCAGAGAAAAGAAAAAGGAATGGATTCGAAGTACCCTCTAGCTACTCTAAACCAAATATACTGAACTCCCCTTCCCAATCGCGGACTAAACTTTACGGCTCTTCTTCTGAAAACTGCGAGCAGTTAGAAAACCTAGACCGATGTGGAAATCCACTTTTTTTTTCAAGTTTAAGAATAACATCTTACAAGATTTACTTACTTTTGACCAGACTCGTTGAGCGAACAAGACAACAAATGTTTGTTTTTATCCATATTTTCTTGGATAATTGTCGTCGCACCTCAAATACGAACATTTATTTTGTTGACCAAATAAATTTTAAAAGTACGTACGAAAGTCCAACGAAGTGGAGTATAATGGTTTATCGATATTAAAATATATGCGATACCAATAAATAGATACAAAATAAAAATATTCTGCATCGATTGTGGGAAGCAGGAGTAAAATAAAAATTGATTTCATCCCTTAGCACTTATGGAAAATTCAATTTTACACCAAATGCAAGACAATTAAAAGTGTAACGGTGACTCGTAACTCGTCTTGACATTTGTTTCAGAATTTCACAAAGATCTGCAAATTGGTTGAATTGTTGTAAGAATGAAAATATTGTTGAAAGTGTACGAGCGTAGTTTAGAATGTTATTTGAAGTGCGTGTCGGGGGTGTGCGGTTTGTAACCCGTACAGTGTACAGTAATCGTTAAAGTGGACGTCGTTCGCATACAAATGAAGTGGTATTCAGGGTGTTAAGTGTTTCGGGTGTTGCTCTTAACAACTTATGATTTGCGTCCGGTGGACCTTGTCTACAGAATCAACGAGGAGTAAATAAACACAGCGAAATTAGGAAGGATTCAGGTTGAACGTGTAAAGGCGTAAAGGGATATGTAAAAGTGTGCGACCATCAGGATCGTGCAAGCGTAGGCGGCCTCTTCTCAGACCACCCGCGTTCACATCCACATCGAACAGCCGAGAATCAATCTGTTGAATCCCTCGGACTTGCGATAATAAGGAGTCGGGCTACCACCTTTCAAATAATTGCTAGTTGCAAGTTTGCTTCCCCTCCGAGAAATATTTCTTCAACTCTGCGATGCGATATTTTGTTCGTCACTTTTTGTTCATTCCGTACGATTGGATCTATGCGATCTAAAAAACAGCACGGATCACATGGGTTTTTGTAAATCAAACCTTTACTTAATTCTCTCTATTGCACGGTGGAGAACCTGTCGAAGTCCGCAACAGTTGTAAAAATAAACAAAACATGTTTGAAAAAACTGCATAAAAGTCGCCAATGCGTACTCGAAAACTTAAAATGTGTGAAACGATTCGTGTAAAACGGCTCCATCAGGATTTTAAAAGGAACTTTGGCGTAGCGATCTTCGCGAGGGTTAACGAGACGAAGGACTGGATGCAAGTACCGTAAAGCGTGGCGCGAACTATATACGTACTTACTGTTATTCTACGAAATCCAGAGTGCCGGCGAGGTATCGTATCGCGTAACGGCTTTCAAACATGATTTATTGACAAAGACACGTGAGAGCGTGATGCGCGTTTCAAGAATAATCCAGCAATCTTCGTCGGAGTCGACGGTGGCTCTCGAGGAACTGGCTTACGCCTGCTATCAATTGAGAGGACTACTCCTTTCCCCGCTTGTCCCCTAATTCTCTTTCCTCCTTTTTCTTCGCATCGACGCTAGAAACCACGTTCCCCGTGACAAATGCTCGTCCTGCAACTGTTCACCGTGCAATCACGGTGGTCTTCCTGATCAAATTTTCGACAACGATCGCTTCTTTTTCTTCGTCGCTTCGCTCGGGAAGTTCGAACACTTTGCAATCTCTGCGAGAAGGTATACTCGCGCAAAGTGTCTCGCTTTCAAGTTTTACACCGAATTATCGCCCGAACTGTTTCCCGTTCATACATGTTCTGGACATGCTGCTCACAGTTGATCGTAACTCGGCAGTTCAAATCATTTATCTGCCTCGCTAGGTCCTAGCAGTGCCAACCAGTGTCGTCGTATCGCGTACAGGCTGGTACACCTAAATGTAGCCACCTAAATGTATCCTTTATTTTGTAAATGGTATCGCAAGACGATTGCTTCGCAAATGTTATTTTTTTTCTCAAGTCTTTTTTGCCGGAGTTTTCGAGGTGATCGATGTTGTTTTCTTCTAAATGTATATCTTTTTCCTTGAATATTCTAGTTGACATTAAAACGAATTCAGACATATCGATGACTCTTCTAAAATTGAAATTAGATACGATATTCGTTTCTCTCTGGTGTCAACCCTCGAAATGAAGACATTTAGCAGACATTTCGTTCGATAAACAACATCGAACACCGTGTTCTATTTGGATCTCGATTATGCGTAAATGTTCTCCAGGCTGAAGAAACCATTCAACTATAGTTTAAGGGTACAAGTTGTATGGTACAAGATGCATGTGAAAAAAATGAAATTGAATGCTTATGAATTATAATTATGGAATTGAATGGCCGTGCACATCGTCACATTTCTCGCTCGTAAAGAGATTTCATACGAACTCGTCGGTTCGGAGTTTTTTATAGAGGTTCGTGAATTTTTTAGGACTTTTTGTTCGAGTTATAAAGAGCGAAAAATCGTACCGTCAAAAGCGCGACTTTCCGACCCTAAAAATGGCGAATAACTGTCACACGAAAGCATACCTTTGTTAGAGCTCGTCGCTGCGCCCACTTTTTCTGAAAATGAACGGCAGCGAACGACCTTTACGTGTCTAATAGTTCCGTTTCAGGTCAATGTTGGCGTTCTTTTTTTCAGCCAATCGTGCACGCGATGATAGACTGCACGAGAGCTGCGTATTATACGTACAGTCGCATAGACCGTGCAAACACGTGCAAACACATCGTATTTCCGAAGTTACGCGCACCCAAAAATATTTGACCACTTGCACGATTCGCGAACTGCCGAAGAAAATCAAGTAGAACATTCTGACATTCTCGGTTTTACGAATTTTAACTGTACAAATATTTTTAAACTACAAATATAGTCTTCGTATCAATATTCTTCAATAATTACATTCAAAGAATTATGCCAACTAGCAACAACTTATAATCGCTTTGTATTTTCTCTGTCATTTTTCTACCTAACCTAACGTTTCGTAAGCAAATAAAATGGACAATGTCCAAGTTTTTTTTCGAGAAGTTTATAAAGATGATTTCAGCTTGTCGGTAACACAATTTAGAATATTACAATATTTACAATTGTTGTACGCACATAAAATATAAGAAATGTTTGAATACATGTATATCGATGTACGCTTGTTCAATAATACAGCAGAATCGAATGTGCATACGCGCGTACCATGAAAGTAATAAATCGATCTTGAATCGAGCGATGTGGAACCTGCCTTTGTAGTTCCTCGAAAAGCGCGATAAGATTTTCTGGCCAATCCAATAAATGTATATTAATATTCTGAAAGCGAAAGAGAGAGAGAGAGAGAGAGAGAGAGAGAGAGAGAGAGAGAGAGAGAGACAGAGAGAGAGAAAGAGAGAGAGAGAGAGAGAGAGAGAGAGGGTGGATTTGCGATTCACTTGGAATAATCTCACGCTCCATTTAAGAAGTTCAAAAGGATTCCGGAATAAAGACGAGCTTTTTTGTTTTGTCCATAGAATGGCGAGGTTTATCGCATGAATGTGCATAAATTCATATGCATGAAAGATGCTGGGTATAACGCCTCGCGTCTGAATACATAAAGCAAGCCAAAGTGATAAAAATGGATGCACCGTAAAGCGATATGGGAGAAATTTTATTAAAACGTAGGCGTCCTTTCGAACTTGCGTTTGTCGCGCATGTTTATTGCACAAGATACGCTGTTATCGAGTTTTACAACGGTGATCGGTTACGCTCGTTAATACGAATCTAACCGTTTTTCGGCGGTTCTTTCGCAGTGAAACAGAATTTCTGACGAGAATCGGCTAACGGGAGAATTAATTTCTTTCAGTGCGACGAGTTTGTTGGAAACATTTTATTTATTTGATTTCTTTGAAAAGTTCCATGTTCGTTATCGAATTGTATATTCGCGCTATCGATTTGTTACTTTCACGACCCGTAATAATAAAAGAATGGAAATATTCGTCAGAAATTTGAAAACACTGCGAGCTCATCTTTTTCTAGAAAAACATACGCCCCGTATTTTTTTACTACGATATTGTATTCTACGGTTGTCGCGATAGAGCTTTTTGTCTGCAATGTTTTCTCTCCGTATTTTGGAAAACCGCGAAAACATCGCGAGGATCGAATTATACACAGTTTCGCGATAAAAAAATCAGAAAAATGGTTTTTAAAAAATGCAAGGAAATGTTATCGCTTGCTTCTTTTTCTTTCCTGTCTTCTTACCTCGTTCCGAAATTGTTTTAAAAAGCGATAAAATATAAGGAAATCGTACATTTACATATTTCTGATATCTTCGGTGTAAAGATTTAACGCTGAACCAACTAGATCGGTTTTACACTTCACGATTCCGAAAATTACAAAATCACACTCGCGACAATTAAATTTCCCGCTTGACCAGTTTCACATTTGACGATTATGAAAATTACAAAAATACATTCGCGACAAATAAATTTTCAACTAGGCCAGTTTTCACAAGTTTCACGATAATTAAAATTATAGAAACATATTCACGACAAATGAGTTTCCAAATAGACCAGTTCCACATTTCGCAACGATTAAACTTATAAAAATACATCCACGACAAATGAATTTCGTTGTTCATCGATAAAAAATTTGAATAAATTTTGGTGTTAAAACCGTGTTCGGTGCGAAAACAGCTGTAACCCCGCATCAGTTACGCATCGTTTACTAAATTTGCTACAAGCCGGGATACACGCGTGTTTGGAGTATAGACTACAATGTTCCTCCATACTAATCCCGTAGCAAGTTGTCCAGCCATACAACTTCTGAGCAGCCCGCGTGCACGAAGCCGGTCGTTGTCATAGTTGAAAAATTGATAGTCGAAATAAATCAGTGGAACGGTCGGGCGCTCGGCTATAGAATAATAAAGTAGAAATTTTCCCGAAGTGTGTCGAAGGCGCAGGTGTGTTTCCGTTCGGTGTCCACGGGATCCGGGCGTATTCTTGCATCTGCACGCGTCGAGAATCCGAGGCGGAAAAAGTAAGGTGACTTTTTATTTTTATCAAAAAATATTTATTTATTCATCGATATTTATGTTGTCCCCTTCAAATTAATGCCCCTCGGATATAATACACCAATGAAATCAACAAATGAAAATGCAGCGATGTCGCGCCACCATTTCTTCTCGCGGCTCCGCTAAATTCTGTCGAATAATGCGAATATCGCCTGAATAAACGCAAAATTAGGCTTTCCGGGATAGCAAGCGCGCCAGATGCATCTTTCATCTAGCGATTGCGACTACGGAGAGGTCCCCGATACGCGTTAGCGAGACGCTATTGTTCATATCACGGACCCTTGGAATTCTCGTGTACGTACACGCGTCTAGCGGTGCGCGGTGTACCACACAACTCGTCGAGAGGGCAGATAAAAGAAAATTTCGACTTTTGGCTAGCTTTTGAAGGCGAATGCCCTACCGCACGGTGGTGTAAGGACACGGTTAGGCGGGTCGTCGCGGCGGTGATCGCGGGCGAGCATAAATTTCAATTCGCGAGTTACTTGTCCGAATCGAAAGGTTGCTCGGACGTCCATAAATACAAGCGTTAGTTGGACAGTACCGGGAGTATTTCAGATTCTAAGGGTTCGTAGTCGGAAAATGGTCGTGGCAGGGTGGTGTGGTGTCCTTGAGCGGCGCGAGAGGGGTCGAAGGGTGAGTATTAAGGAAATTCCAGAAAGAGAGAGAGAGAATGAACGGTAGAATCGTTTGAAAGTTGGTCCGAAGGTGCGAAGGCACCCTGCCAATCCATTATCCTGTTGTCCACCCTCGGAAAACGCATCGACCGACACCTGAAACACGCAAGCGGCGCGAATGTGCACGCGTGGGAGAACCAAGAAAGGCCAGGGCCTCCGATGGACACCTTCCTGCTTCGACCGAGACAAAAATTCGCGTCGCTGTTTACACAAGTCGATCCCTCCGCTGCGCTCCGAGGATATAAACAGGTGCAGGCTGCTCTTCGTTTGTTGTATCGCATCGGTATGGCTGACACCGGGCCAGGCGATCCCGTGTCGTAGGAAAATAAACGTCTTGGGTCAGGGGAGTCTCTCTTCGTTCTATCAACAACGTTCGTTGATGCTGATAGCGCGCGAAGACTTCGTGCGGTGGCAGAACGTTGCCTCCGATCCAAATACAGATTTTTATACAATTTTCGGTTAAACTTTCGCTCGGGGGACCAAAAATTCTCAACTCTTCCGAGTGTAATATTATACGATTCGGCGAAAAAATGATAATACTTTAAATTCTAGTGCGAGGAATCCAAAACCTATCGGCGAATTGTGTAATGTTACGTTCAGAAAAGTTTTTGGTTCCCTGAGTGAAAGTTTCTGTCCCCGTTTCTCGCAATATATGTAAGACGACGATGTTCTTTTCGCAAGAAGAAAATCTCTATCCCCTCTCTAACAGGCTCGACAACAATGCGAAGCTGAGGCGATACCCTCATCCGCGATACGTCGAAAGTCGTCCCCGAGTCATCTTCTTATATCGAAAGCAAACTGTACGTACATGGCACGCGTGTGCAACAATGTCTGGATACATGCGAACATTTTGTCTTGAATCATTTATTTACGAAACTCGAATACAACAACGATAACATTGTAAATTCTAAAGAATGAATTTGTAGGACTCCGTTCGATGAATCGACTATCGGCTTATGCAATCTTTGGAGGTTGTACTTCTCATTGAACTAGCATCGGTTCGTCCCGATGGACAATAAGCTACTTATAAATACATAACCTAACAAACTCGTCGAATGAGTTTCCGAATGGAACCGATAAATTATTCGTTGCCGTTCAATAAATCGCACTATGCGTGCGCTAAGTACCTCATGAATATTTAATTGCAAGTATTCTTACGAACGGCACACAATGTATTAACATCAGAATCGTTGAGCTCCTAATATGCATACATAGGATCGCCATTACGGTTAAATTCACAGTTTGCTCCGGGAGATAAGGGAGGAAAGTGGT
Source organism: Lasioglossum figueresi (assembly GCA_028455805.1). Taxonomy (NCBI): domain Eukaryota; kingdom Metazoa; phylum Arthropoda; class Insecta; order Hymenoptera; family Halictidae; genus Lasioglossum; species Lasioglossum figueresi. The sequence continues at coordinate 10,969,323 of CM052195.1, read as the reverse complement.
TAAATGGATACCTTCTTGAAAGTGGAACGATACAACGAGTTATCAACTCGTCGTTCGTTTCTTCTTTTCGTTCGTGCGCGATGGACCGGCTGAATTGCAACGTCGTACAAATCAATTTTATGCTGGTAACGTTAAACGAAGAGAGTGACTCAAGTATTACGCTTCGAAAAGTTTCGTTTTAAATGTTCGTAGATGTTCTTCTATATTTGTGAACGCTATAAATGACATACAAATAATTTATGGTATGCGCAATGCGCGTGTAATAATTCATGAAATAAAATTCCTCTGCGAATAAAATATCCAGAAATTCACGATGCGTGAAGTTGATTTTCAAAAACATTTAAGAACATCAAGGTACTATTTTCAGCTCGAGAGAACAATTCGTAGAGTAAAACAATATTTATTTAGCCCCCGTGTCTTGCAATCAACATTCTTTACTTTTCATAAAGATCCACAGTCTGGTAATGAGTGGACTGCAACAAACAAGGACAAAGTGATAATTTCTTTCATTCTTGAATAGCGATCGTAAACTGCGACCGATACGTCGACGTTCTTAAATTTTTTTAATCTGTCCACTGTTTTGAATCGCAACTACCGATTTCTGTCATAAATGCATAAAATCCAAAATTTCATTTCATTAAATCAACCTTTCGAATTACAAATTAATGTTAAGTTAAGTTAAGTTGAGTTAAGAGGCGCATCAAGTCACTATGTAATACGCTAATGGATTCACGTACCGAACATGCTATATAAACCATATCCGGTTTAACACCAGATTTACGGAACCCGTCAAAACGACGGGTTTTAATATCCTTATTTTGCGGTTATTAAGATTGTAAAAGTGCTCTCCCGAGGAATTATTTACCAAATTTATCTCTTTGGGTATATATTATTGAAAAAATAGCCAAAAATTTGGATAGACACATCCTTGTTGTGTTTATAAAGTAATGTGAAATAGTTGTTTCTACAGCTCCGTAAACCTAGTGTTAAAGCATTAAATAAAATCAGTCGATCAAATCCGTGGTCTAACGGTAATCGTGTTTCAAAGGGACCTCTAGCAGCTCAAGGACGTTCTCGTGTCCAGGATCTAACCCACATACACCAACCCGTTCGACGGTGAATCGAGGGTAAACCGCAAGTTCGATCGACAAAGTTCGTTCGGCAAGGTTCAACGGCAACGATCGCGATTACATAACTGGCTGGCAAGGTCCCGACCGATAAAATCGCTTTGTAATTTATGCTAATTCGTTCGAACGCGCGAAGTCTCTCGGTCGCGGGCGCTGGCAGTTAATCGCGGACCAAGATCGAGCGTCTTTCGTCCATTTAAATTAAGCCGGGCAGAGGTCTGCCAGCCGTAAACGACGGAAACGAATCTTTAATCCCCGCGCCTCCTTACAGTGCTATCGTTCCATTAGTATTCACGATCGCGTTTATTTCACGCGGACGGGTATCGAGCAGGTTCGTTTATTTTCGCTAATTAATTCGAATTTATCGGCGCCGATATAGCAACGGCGCCGGCAGCAGCGTCCCGGCTCGTACACCGGAATCCCCGGGGATTTTCTACCGATTACCACCTCTCGCCCGTCCTAGATTTCTTTCCCACGGATACCCAAAGCTCTTCCTTTTTCCCCTCTATTTATTCCCCTTGGACCCTCACCCCCTTCCACACGACCAACGAAACGATCCCGACCCACCTCGTTTTCCACCGAAGACCGCCACGCACCCGAAATCTCTCTCACTCTATTTATCCGACTCGTTTGTATTCGGGAATACAATCGAGCCTCGTTGATTCGAGTATTTAAATTGAAAACTGTATTTCCCGTGGACACCGACGGGATTACGAAATATCGAAGGAACAACGGACCGACCTGCGAGCAGAAACTCTCAGAAACTCGTTGCGATCTCGAGTATTGTAGGTTGTTGGCAGCGATCGAAGGGTTCTAGGACCTTCGAGAATTTCGAAATATCAACGAAGGAACCAATGTTGCTTTTAGCTGAATAAATCAGAAATCACTTTTTCACGAGTCATATTTCTCTGAGAAATATTTGGTCTTGTGTTTGAGACAGGGTTAAGTACGATAGCGTGAAAACTGTTATCCGAGGAGTAGCTCCTACGACAGTGTAAACGTAAAAGATTGATATTATGTCTGTGCGATCTCTTGCCAGAGGTGTAAACGTAGCAGATTGATATTATGTCAGTGCGATCTCTTGCTCCAGGTGTAAACAGATAAACGAGCGCAGAGACACGATGATAACGCGCGAGAACTATGTTTACATTTTCTTCAATATTTCACAACCTTTCTGGTAGTTGAAGCGCTTGCATGGCATTCGCGTCGCATTCATTCGTGACTACGCTTTCGAACATGTATTTCTACAGGGAAATAATGCTTCTAGATAATGTGGACTCGTACGATTTTTACGTTTAGTAATATCGATACCATATTTAATCGTTTCGACGATCAATGTTAGTTCGCGTGTCACCCGCAGACGACGTCGCTTGTTAAAATGATTTGTCGTTACATTCTGCAATTTTATTTGTAATTTTTATATAATTGTACACCGTACGGTTATTTTTCCTGTTTTTCAAATGTTACTGATCTATGGCCAGATAATCTCGCAAAAACATTCCCCTCGCGAAAACGCGCCAATTCTGTATTTCCTCTGTTCGGGATCCCCGATATGTTAAATGCCAAATGAAATGTGCTGCTGCCCATTTCATCGTTGCCACGTGCAAATTTTATGTATTTATCGATTCCGCAAACAACCCGATGAAACAGTTCGGAATGTTTCATTTCGAATTGTTTAAATATTGGTTTTAGTTAGCGATGTCTTTGGGATCTTAGGAACTTCGGGTTTTAGGACTTTGGGATATTGGGACATTGGGATTTTGAGACTATCGGACCATGGGATTTTGGAGTTTTGAGACTTTCGGACCTTGTGATTTTAGAACTTTAGGACCTTGGAATTTCGGGACCTTGTAAGAACGTTCGAGAATTTTCCAAAAAATCACTGATATATGTAAATTTTAAAATCGAATGGCAACCAAGTCGCTGAAACCACATGACTACGATATTATTCGTAACAGATTTCACTGTTCATTTGCGTTGATCGACACCCGAAGTTTGACAGAAAAATCATGTTATCTGTAAACACACGGGTAATTAATTTATCTCTGCTGCAACAACATTGACGCTAGCTAAATATCGAAATTTCGAGTAGCACGCTTAGAACACTGTTGTCCGAAAGCATTTAAAAATGGCATTGTGCGTTGATCGCGGTCCTCCCAATAATAGGTACGTTCCACAGCAAGAATTGACGTTTCGCCCGGTATTATTCGAGCACCGAACGTCAATATTTGATGTAGTATTTACGCGACACTCTGTCAACGTTTATTTAATAACGGTGTGCTCGCTATCTGAATATTTTTCGAACGATCTCAAGTATGCGTTCAATTCCGTGTGTATCTTCTCCTTTTTCCCGATATTTTCGCGCGCGTTTCCCAGTTTTTCGCGTTTGTACCATCGCATCGGCGATAAACGCGAAGAAGGAAATTCGCGGGATCAACGAGAATATCGGCGCAAATATCATCAACGGATACCCGCGCGGACCCGTGGAGGTTTTAATTTGACACGTGCAAACAGCTTGAATTTACTCAGGCTCCCCGAGGATGCAGCAGCAGCAGCAGCAGCAGCGAGAGAAGGAGAAAGGTGGGCCGCGGGATTTTAAATAACGCGTATCGATGCGCGAGAGGTAATTGAACCTGAAATTATTATCCGATCCTCTCTGTAATTCAAAACGCCACGGGCGTAAAAATGTCGAACAAGAATCGAGAGGATGAAAGTCAACGGCCTCGTCGAACGAATCTCGAATCACGCCGACAAACGTGCTGTGCTCCTCTATCCCTTCTAGAAAAAAGGAAATCAAAGGGGTGGGAAGGTAGGTACAGGTAGACGAGCGAAACAGAAAATATTCGAGCCGTGGCGAATCTGACGGGCTATACTCGTTGTACCGTCGGGAAAAGTGCGTTCGCCGATCCGCTGACTTCACGGAGCACCGGAAACAGAATTTCCAAGATCACGCGACATTTTCGTACCCGTGTAAATGTATTTTCAAATAGCATCTTTGCAATTTAAATTTTGTTCGGCGCTGGTTTTAAACAATTTCGTTTAACAATTATTCTGGAAATAGCGCCGACTACGCGTGTATGCTTATCTAAGTGAAAAGAATTTTTTTACAATGTTTTAAAACAGAGAAGACGTGTATCGAAATCGGTAAACGTGTTTTCGACGAAACCACGTTTTCCAAATAAGACCTGGCATATAATTTGATGCGTACCCACAGTACACCTGTCGCTTCTTCCACCGGTACCATAATTATGCTAATTTTATGAGCTATGAAATTTGAGAAGAGGGTGACGAGGATTATTCTCGTTCCTCAAAATGCTGTCACTCTTTTGATAGTCTCTTTAGTCGAACGAATTCGATGTTCCGTAACTAACACCATTTTCAAAATTTTGGTAAGCGATGTCGGTGAAAGGCTGTATCGCAAAATTGAATTGCAGCGTTTGAGTTAGAGTGACCGCTAAAAAATGGTGTAGCATTATTCAAAATATTGTTTACATTATCAAATGTATCGGTATCTAATCGGTAGCCTGCGGACATTTATGCATTTATGGCAAACTTAAGTATATGAAATTCGAAATTGTTGAGAAATTAAAAAAATTGAAGATGTCAATGTTTAATTTTTCCTCTGGTAAAGTCATTACAGGAAGAAATAACAATTTAGTTTCTATTTCTTGCAATCGATGCAGACAATTTTTATTTCGCATAAAGATCGGCAGTGTACTAATCAATTGCTAAACATTTAGGTATTGCACGAGGTCTTATACCGATTCCGTATCCATAAAATTTGATAAATCATAGGAAATGGAAATATTCTAAATCGGAAGAAATGTTTAATTTTTCGAGTTAAAATAGCTCCGAGTGCAAAGTGTTGATGTAGGTATCGTACGAGGTCTCATACCAATTTCGTATCCATAAAATTTGATAAATCAACGAATGGAAATATTCTAAATCGGAAGAAATGTTTAATTTTCGAGTTAAAATAGCTCCGAGTGCACAGTGTTAATTACGGCGTTAATTACGGCGTTAATTACGGCGTTAATTACGGCGTTAATTACGGCGTCAAAATGGCAGTTTTATCGCAGTTGTATCCGCGCTTTGTTTAAACGCTAAGAAACGTCCGTGTACCAATATGCACCGCGAATACGCGATAATCCACGGTAGCTGCAATTCGTTGAAAGTGCCAACGCGCGGTGCAAATATTGAAACGGTCAAAAGTGAAAAGAGCAAATATGGGAATTGCAGAAAAAAGCCTGCTTCGAAAAACTTGTAAAAATGTATAACTTAAAAAAAAATAGATTAAATTGAAAACGGTCGACTGTATTCGGTCGGAGAATTTAATGAAAATAATTAAGCGGTCTTTGTAGGATCGTAACATTTATAACAAATTCCCGCGTGCGGTGGATTCGCAAGCAGAAAGGCCGGGCAAATAATTCTAGATACAGGCCATTGTTCCACGAGCGGAATTTTTTCCGGTTAAGAATTGATTGCATAGCGCGCTTCGCTGTAACAAAGTACGCGAGCATGAATTTTCGTGAACAGCTTCGCCGTTGTATTGTTTCGAGAGGAGAATTGTGGGCAGAAGGGGAGCGCAAACATAAACCATCAAAGAAATATATATCAGCCGCTGTGATTGGATTCTGTACGTAGAACATGCGCCGGCAATTTTGAAAAATGACTCTTACCATAGAAAAATGTTGCTCGGAGGCCGTTGTATTTCATGTCTGATCGAATCCTATGAAATTGGGTTAGGAACGAATGTACTCCTCTTCTCTACGGTTTTTCGTCAAACGAATGTTGTTTCGCATACCATATTCGCAAATATTGGTATCGTATATCTAACCCCGACGGGAAATTGCGCAGTTTCCAGACAACGTCGTGCCTTTTCCATCGGTTAAACATTTACACGCCCGTGAAATTTCCGAAAAATCAATCGACACAAAATGTTCATGTTTTCTATTTAATCTATTCAATTTCTAATAGAAAATATTTTCTTTGTTACAGGTAAGACGCTAATTTGGTATCGCAAAGTTTTTTATTTCTCTTTAAAGTGGAGACTGGGTAAATATTTTTAATAAATAACAATGTCCATTCTCATTTTCTAAAATAGACGCCTAAACAATTCTGACAAAATCCGTGTTATAGAAATATTTTCTTTGCTGGTTCGATCGCGAAGCTAGAATCGATAGAACGAATGTTCTCGCTGGAATACCGACACTTAATTTTGGTTGGATATTATTTAGCGATCTTCCTGGGAAACGAATACTAGTTTATCGAACACATATCGGTACGCTTACAGTTGGTAAAATAACTAGAATCCCCAGAACCGAGTTTCTTTCGCGGAAAACGTACACGAACTTGGATATCGGAGATCTAAAAGGAGTCGAGTCCGGTGTTATTACGGGATTTCTGAAATTAAGCAGACACGCTGGTTCCCTCAAACCCGCGAAATAATCTTGTTTGCTTTCCTGGCCCCCGGGAGATTTCTACGAAATGTCAGCGATGACTACGCAAGACGTTCAGAAATCGTCTTCGATTTAAAGAGGCGCGGAAATTGACGTCGCCGATCGTGAAAACGATAGACCCGCCAGTTCCGTATCTCCCTGCGTTTTACCCTCCGGCTGGAGAGGATGACCGATGATTCTCTTATATCGGGTTTATCGGAGATCGATCGGCCATCCGATTCATTCGACGATGCATATGCCTCTTTCACTTCGCACGAATATATTGTGCCAACGAGTAAACTTCGACGGGCTCTCTTACTTTCTTCAGCGATCCGTTTCCTCGCCGTACGAAATCCGTACGATAACGCGCTATTATCTTCGACAGCTGTTCATTTTGTTATAATTTTCATCACCGATCTCGAAAGACGGCAGTCTATCGCTAAAAAATAATTCAAATGACTATTATGTTACTATACCGCGTATCTATAATACAATCACCTTCTTCGACCGTTAAAAAATAATTAAAATAACTACTATTTCACCGTACCGTATACAATACAATCGCCTTCTCGATTAACCCCTTGCACCACGATTTATTCTACGGTAACCGTGATTTAGAACTTCTTTGTCGATCGCAATCTCCTAGAAAAAGGAGCCTATCGTATGCCTATCTTCACGAAAATTAAATAGAATTTTATTTCGGTCTAAAGGAAATTAATGATATTTGTATTTAGTAGATACGCTTTGGTAGATACCGTTCGAAATTTTCATCGCGAGTGTAACACGATATTATACTGCGAGGGATTAAAAAAAGTAAATATGACGCAAATCGTGTCGTGTTCGGAATCATTTCCAACAGAAAAATGTGACGAACAAGTTGACGAAGGTTTCATCCAATGTCGATGCTTCGTTCTGTACCGTACACGTTACAATTGACATTTCGGCCTGGAATTTCTCGCACTATGTTTTTGCAGACGAGGGTGGTAACTCGCTTATTGTCGGCCCCTCGTCGACGAAGACCGCGCAGCTACACAATATAAAGTCCGGTTAGTATTTGATTCACCCTTGGACACGGCTTTCTCCATATTAAATTACCGGTGTTCGACGGGTGGAGTCGAAGGAAAAATGTTATTTCCTGTCATCCGCAAGACTCCCGGTTCCGTTTCGCGCGAGTACATAGAAAAGTGGCTGGTCGACGGAGAAACATCGCGAATACAACAGCGAAGGGAGAGAGAAAGAGAGAGATCAGTTTGGATCGACGTTGGCCATCGTTCGCTCGTTGCACACGGGGGTGGATCTCGGCTCCGCTCGTAACCTCGGAGCTGAAATGGCCACCGCGAGCCAACGTGCACGTACAGCGGCACCCTCGGCGAACGAAGGGATCGGATACACTCGTCTAGCTGCGATGACCCGATGTGTACGTCACTGGCACATTTTTCCCCTGGGGCCAAAACTAGATTACCGCTGCTGGCATGGCAGGGGTGATTCTTTACTCGTCTTCTAAATGCTCTTGGTTTTCGACACGTGCGAGGTCTTTGCTCTGCGCGGAGCGTCGCGGCGCTCCCTCGGCGCTACTAGCTTCTCTCCCGAAACCTCTCATCTTTTTCGCCAATCTTGTTCCCGTACTCGGTAATTCGTGGCTGCGAACAGGAACAAGATGGCGCCGCGCGTAATCATGGGAACAACTTTCTACCCTTCTTTCCCTGTAACACAGGAAATGTCCGATTTTGGCTCGTCAATATTTTCTAAATTGTCTTTTATGAAAAAATCTTGACATTTTTGCTGGCTTAAATATCCAGTTTTAACGGAGAACATACGAGTTGAGCACATCATGCAAAGCACGAGATAATTAATTAGTAGACAGCGCATCCTTATGCAAAATGAAAGTTTTCTATCCGTTTTCTATCCGAAGTGCAACAAACTGCAAATCTTTCTTTATATTAAAAAACTTTCAATTTGCTGGGTAAAGTATGTAGTTTTAAGGGAGAGTGTGTTAGTTGAACACGGCTATACAAAGTACATGATAATTAAAAATTTTATAAATTTATGTTCTTGGGGTTGAAAATAATATAAATGTATTTTCAAGTTCTTCTAATGTTGTTACCGTTTTAAATTACACCTACTCATTTTTGTCACAAATGCATAAAATTCGCTGTCTATTAATTAGGCACGATACGATATTGTTCGCAAGCTTATAAAATTTCATGAACATCTGTGCGTAGGTAGTGCGATTTGATCGCGTGCTTGATTTTCTGAATACAAAGGAAATTCATTCCGGCATAATGAACTTACAAGCGAACTTCTCAGTTATGCATCTCTCGTTTAATGTTACACCTTGCTTGCCACTAGATTTCGATTATTTTGATCGCGAACTAACGGTTCAACGATGCATTCTCAGCGCAATCGCGTAGCGAATCACGATTTTTTTAATATGCAAATACGTATTGTGTACAAATTCGAAAGTTCCACTCATGCAAATCGAAGTTTCTCGAATAGAACTGCCGACGATGCTGTACCGGTGCGAAGGGATCGTGTTATCTGAACCATAAATTGAACAGTCGCAATCAAACTGCTATGATCAGCTGCGTGTCGAGTACACGACAGCCAATATAATTGTGCTCTAATGTGTTCATTAGATTTCATACGATTCGTTTTATGATAGAACTATCGCTTTGATTAGCTCGCGCATACAAACGGGGCTGGACAAATCGACGTGAATTCATTTCGAAAGTCATATTAAACGCATTCTCGGCTTTGCGCGCATGTGTGCGTTACGTTTGCATAATTTATGCGTCACTTCGATCGACCATCTGGTTTTTCAAAATAGATATAAACAAGAAGCTTCGATCGAACTTTCTAACTCTAAAAGGAATTCAATAGAATTTTATTGTTGATTTTATTGTTGAATTTTTATTGTAGATTTATTCATGATTTTATTGTTGAATTTTTATTGTGGATTTCAATGTTAGATTTTTATTGTAGATTTATCGATGATTTTTTATTGATTTTATTGTTGATTTATTGGCGACTCTGTGTTTCTTTCATTGTTGATTTTTCATGCTTGAAAAGTTTAGCGATAAGAGTCATGAAACGAACAATTTAGTAGAATTATCTACCGCTCCTTTTTTTAGTTAATCGATGCCACACCTACGTAAACAGTATTTTCTCTGAGTCTGCATGAAAATCTGCAATAAAATTCTAACCTTTCGATGCCGATCGCGTACCATTCGTGTCGGTGAACTAGAATTGCTTAGGCTACGTTTTTACGCGATGGTAAATCGCGACTGAGATCGCTCGATAAGTCGTGACTTTTATTGGCGTGAAAAGTAGAAATCGCATTCTCATCGCGTTCGAGTCATGACTTTTGTCGTCGTGAAAACTAGAAGACGCGGCGTCATGACAGCAAAAGTCGTGACTGTTAATGTCATGTAGACTTGTACCCTCGGGCATTATTGTCTATGAAGACATCAAAAATGTCTTTCGCGAAATATCAATCTCTTTGCGACAAAGATTCGTGTGACATTCGTTTCGCATCGGAAATCGTGATTTCGAAGAATTTTTTCTGGAAAAATTAATTAACTTTTCTTTGAAACATGTATATTATTTAAAAGTACGTGCACAATTTTTCGGCTACAAAATCTTGAATAATGTCCAAGTAACGGTTAACCAAGAAGCGTGGTCTCTTGAAAATGAACAATAACACGATTCCATGCATTTATGATAAAAATGATTACGCGAATCATAAAATTATAAAGAGGAAACGCGATTACTTGACTTGTTCGCTTTCTGATTAATAAAAATGATTTAGACCCTCGTGCTTCGGAGAGTGCGAAGAATTTTTACAGCACAGATGTAAAAATCGGCTGCACCTCGTGCAACATCCTGTGCAATCCGAGTTGTATGAAAGTGCATGCACGGTGCGACTGCAGCGTGGGTGTCACGAAGAACAGAGGCGTCGAATTGTCCTGGTAGGAATTACGATCCTTCCCCCTTCCGACCTCCTCGAGATGGGCCACACATACAGTGATTCCCATTAATATGTAAACAATTTTTCGATTTTCAACATAGCCCTTAAATCAAACGTTGGAAGAAACAATTTTTCATTTTTCCTCCGCTATTCCGATCAATTGCAATTTTCCAAAAATTTCTCTTTCTCAGGTTACTTGGTAAACTCCCAATTTCCCCCCAAAAAAATTCAGTTTACTCTTAAAACACGCAAGCACGCAAAAAATTGTAGAATTACACGATCCGAGAGAAGACAGCACGGACTCGAGGGTTTGTAAAAATTTTTCAAAATTCATTCAACGCTCGAAACGGTTCTGTAAATAATTGTTTATACCGAGTAATAGTGACTTGCTTATACATTGTGTTAGAAAAAACGACAATTTTTGTTAAATGTTACATGATTTTTGTTACAACGTACAGTTGCTCCAAAAAGTATTGGCACGCTACATTTCCAATTCGATAAATCGTCGATACTCGAACTGTTACCATTTTGTAAATAAGGGATAGCGAAACCACGAGCTCGCACTCATTTTAAACTTTTTTGATTCTCTGCTTTCGCAATCAGTATATTTTCTTCTAACCAGATGTTAGAATGCAAAACATTTTTGCACGCTATACATAGCGAGTGGGAAACGGAAGACACGTTTTCTCTTAGAAACGCTGTTTGAATTGTAAATTGAAACGCCTTTAAAAATATTAGGAAATTTTTTTTCTCGCTAGAATCTATCGTAGACTTGAAGATTGAAGCTTCCTCTTCGCAACGACCCGAAGAAACTCGATGTGCCATTTTTGTTAGCTGTCGTACGTCAAATTTTAGGGGGTTGTTGTAAAACGAAAATTTCAATTTTCAAATCTATGATGGATTCTGTCACAAATAAATGTCGAATGTCTTGAAAATACATACAAAATTGAGTAGATGAAATTCAAAATTGTTGGAAAATTTAAAAAATTAAAGATACCAATATATGGTTTCTCCTCTATTGAAATCATTGAAGGAAGAAATAACATTCAATTTAGTTTCTTAGTTGCAAAACATGTATTTTAAATTTTCATTCAGGACCCAAATAAGAAAAGTTTCAAAAAATGCCTTTTTTATTTTTGCATGTAACCTTGTAAATTGTAATCTTTTTAGAATATCTTTTCTGCGTATCGTTTCGTAAACCAACGCTTCTAATTGATAATAAAAAAAATCAGGTCGTTTGGTACTTTGTACACCAACCGTACAACTATCGATCTTTGGTAATAGTACGTACAGCCCAAAAGTTACATAATTTTAGGATTAAATAGGCTTTCAATTAAAAAAATAAAAATTCACATTGATTCTTTTATAAATTAATTCGAGAATGGTCCAGCAACTTTCGAGCCATGCTCCGTACACGTCGACGGACGAACAAATGGACGCGTGAGGTACAATTGAATTGTTCATGAAATCGACATCTCCAGAAACAAGTTAGAACTTTATTATCCACTGGATTATCGTAGTTCGTTGGTTAACAGACAAATGCAGGAATTCGAACGTAAGCGTATAAATTGAATCGCAACACCGGAGAAGGGGAGTCGCATCGAAATCCCGGGGATTTTGCGTCCCCTCGGCCGAGGATAAACATTATTTTTCTTCAATTATCTCCGGCAGAGTGCCGGGGTGTCGGCGAAGAAAAAAGGACGTAGCATTATTCCAGATGATCACGCGTGGCATGTGGATTTTTCTGTCTACCAACCGTGAAGAGGAAACGCTGGACAAGCAGGGCCAAAGGGAAGGCAAATTAGTATCGTCTTGGACGATGCCACACCTCCACTCTTTTCGTTCGTGACAGCCGTCGTGCATGCTGCCGCATCTAAATACCGGAACGCACGTTTCATTAACTTCGACAGCCGATAGTAGACAGAACTCGCCGAGGATATTTTATAATTTCCATAATCATTCACCGTGGATCGATCCTTGGTATGCTAAAGGCGCGGGACTCCCTTCCTTTCCCAATTATACGCTCGCCGAAATTTCTATAAAGTCACCGTGTTTTCTAACGAATTCTCATTATTATACCGTACAAATGAAAAATTTGTATTTGCTAGCATTTTGGGGATTACACGAAGAAAGCGTACACACCGATTTCAAAACATAAGTGTAACATTTATCGATGAAAGAAAACAAAAATATAATTTTACGCGGAACAAACTGCGAAATTTCTATAATGTTAAATATTTCTATAAGGATAAAGTTGAAATTAACGATTGTTTTTTTTATTATTTCTATTTTAATATCTGGCGTAACCTCCATTTTTTTGAATTATATTAAAAATAGTAGAAAATGTTTGGCAGTCGTACGAAAGGTGGTGTACCGTGAAGATCAACGTTGAAGAATTTTTATTTTTCACAAAGATCTTCGGTTTGATTATCAGAGTTCAAGGAAAAGTTCAATGTAAATGTGTCTTCGAGCTATTTAATATTTCTGAGGATCAGAGTTGCCATTCTTCGACGCGTGACTGGTCAAATTGTAAAAAGAAGTGTCTTTCTATAATTCAAAATAACACTTCTCAATGGAAGACCCGGTATACATAATATTCTTAACCCTTCTGTTAAGTACCTTTCCGAGTACCCGTTTACTGCATTTCTTTCAACAACTTGTTAACGTTCCTCCAACAATATTACAAAATTTCTCTGAATATCCATTCTTCGCTCGCCGATATATTTGTACATCTTAAAATGAGAACTCGTGCAAACATGCTAAACGCAAAGAACTTTTCAAATAATCTATACATTTCGGTTGGCTGCATAAGGGTTGAATTCAAGTAATTTTAATAAGTGCACAGAATCCGCAGTCTACTCGTGAAAACATATCGTGTTAATTGAAATTGATGGGTAACGGTGTCGAAGGAGTTAAAAAGGCCGGGTGTCGGTCGGATGGAGACGAAAGGTATTCTTCGGGCCGCGTTTTGTCGGGAGAGACGCGCACGCAAAGAATGAGAGAGACGGAGAGAGTTTAGTGATTCGTCAGGGCTGCAACGGCGGCGCGTCGAAACGTACCAATGAAAGAACACGCTCCTCGGGCCTCGATGATCGGCCGAAAATAAGCTGCAATTTTCTAGACGAATGCACTCGCGTCTGCTCTGGTAATTTCAGACACCCGCCGTGTATCTCGGCCGAAAACGAGAGAACGAATATGGGAAACCATTGAGAATGAGAGAGAAAAGCGATCGTGCGCGTTGTGGTGGGGGTTTGGGGTTGGAGGAAGGGACGAAGGGACGATCCGGCAAATTGTGGGGAGATTAAGCCTGTTATTCCCGGACAACAATGGCTCGATACGCGGCCCAAGAAGGGCAAAACAGAGCCTGCAGATGGATGTCAGGTAATACAGAAATTCCTCGTTGCCAACCTATCGAACACGTTTCCCCTCTTTTCTGCGATTTTTCAAACCTTCACGTATTTTTTTTTTGTAAGAACTACATACGAAGTTAAAATGGCCCCAAATGGCTCCTGATTTAACGCTTCGTCTACCGGAAGCCTGTTAACCCCTTGTCCTACGATTTATTTTACGGTTTCAGTCTAACTATCTGTGTAGTTCGTAATTTCCTAAAAAAGAAGCAAATTTATATCTATCGTGTGTCGACACGTTCTCCGATAACTGTACATTAATCAAACCAAAATAGAATTTTATCTCGGTTTAACACTTAGGTTCGCGGGACCCGTCGTAACGATGGGTTCTAATGTTCTTAGTTTGCAATTATTAAGATTGCAAAGTTGCTTCCCTGAGAAATCATTTACCAAATTTATTTATTTCGGTATATATTATTGGAAAAATGGATAAAAATTTGGATAGACACATGCTTGTTATGTTTATAAAATAATGTGAAACAGGTATTTCTAGAGCTCCGTAAACCTAGTGTTCGTCGCGAGTCTGACACGATATTGTAGAGCAAGGAATTTAACCTTTGCGGTCGGAGCTATTCCAACATTAACTCGGAAAATTAAACATTTCTTCCGAACTAGAATAATTCCATTGTATACGATTTCTTTTATTTCATGCATATGAAATTGATATAATACCTCGTATACTTAAAAACATATTTAATAATGTAAACAATATTGTAAAGAATGGTACAGCAATTTTTGAATTGCGGCAGGCCTCGGCCAGTGAAACATAAAACAGTGAAAAGATTAAAAGAATTTTCGCTTGATCGAGACGCGTATGAATTCTGGTTCTTTTAGAAAATGGCTAATTGTACATTACAATTCAGTTTATTTTGCATCTGCTGTCGTAGGATACGCAAACATTCCTGTGGATCAGAATAACATCGAATCATTCGGAAAATTCGTTGATCCATATGTCGCGTCGCTCGGCTAGATCGTCGAAACAATACGACGCAGCAACATCTGACGGCAGCGTGCGATCCATCTCGAAACGGTGGAACGCGTTTGTACAGGGAAGCAAATAAATATTTTGTTTGACAGGCGAGTCGATAACGTATCGGTCCCGTCTGTCGACGCGAATACTTTCCCTTGAATCGGTAAGTTGAAGTGGAAGCTGGGCGACTAAAAAAAAAAATAGGGGCGGAGGGTGAATCGATAGCAGGCTCTAAACGATTTTCCCAGATTCCTCCCATAAAAAAGCAATGACTCGGAAAAGTAGAGTCGTTTGTCATGATCCTGGGCGAGAGTATCATGACTTATAATAATCCTGGGATCTCGCGCGTTCCAAGATGAACGTCGCACAGTGGGCCGGATCGAAGAATTTAGGGACATTTGTGCATAACTTTTGAACCGTTTGAGATATCGAAATGAGGTTCAAACTAAAAAATATTATAAAACATTCTCTTTAATTTGTTAGTTAATTATTTTAGAAATTTTTATGTAGTTGTCGAATCGGTCGCTTTCCCGATTATAACCATTCTGTAATAATTGGAAATTCAAATTTTAAAGTTCTCTTATATACAGGGTGGCTCGTATAACTCTTGACAAAACAATGTTTCAGACAAAATGTACTTGTTCTTTCCCGTAGAATCTAAGTCTGTAACGTTTTATAGGGGGTTCCGTTTAAAATTATAAAGGTGCCCTCGCCCCCCTCCCCTTTAACGGGGAAGGGAGGACCACTTCACGTTTTTGTAGTTGGAAAGGCCCTTCGGATACATGCGAGTTAAGACCAAGAACATTAAAATCTATGGCATAGTTTTCGAGATATCGAGCTGTTGAGAGTTATGCGGGCCACCCTGTATAATGTAATTGAACAACTATACATTGCGAAGGTGGACGAAGATGGAAATGATTCTTGTACGGTTATTTAAAGGAAGATGTACCGAAAATATTCCTGCTTGTTAGAGCCTGGGAAAAAAAGACATTGCTGATCGATAAGGGCTCTTTTAACGGTACAGCGAAATATCTGAATCGCGGCGATAGGGAAAAGAAGACTAGGAAAAAAAGGAAGCCACTTAGAAACACGAACGTACATATTTACGATCGCGATTAGACCAGTCGAAGTCAGTCCGTCCAGCTTCCCCATTATTTCGTAACCTCGAAACCGTCAGCCTGTTTCCCCGTATCTTTCGAGTGCGTTTTTATTCTTTCCACCCTATCGGCGTCAGATACGAGGCTACACTCGTTTCATTGTTTTTGTTATTGCTTCGACCGAATGAATTCTGATCTCCTAGAATGCGACGATAGCTTATCGCGATTCACACCTCGATTCTATAAACTTTCATAAAAATCCTGTTATTTATAGGTCCTCCTGCTAAACCACCCGCGGTCTCGTAAATTCTGGTTTATCTGTGGAAAAAATATGATTTCCTTCTTATCTGGACTTTTGCGTCCCCACTCTCCTTTCCCCTTCTACGCCGCTTCTGTCACGTGACGCGTTACGTTTCTGTCGTTTCTGGATAGAGCCTCGATATTTTCAACAAGAGAGAGAGAGAGAGAGAGAGAGAGAGGTGATTCGATTTTTTAAAGAAAAATATTTACATCTACTGGAGAGTACGGGTGTATAATACAATGGCTATAATTGTGAAATATACGCAGTGTTAATTGTTCTATGTGGAAAACATTCTGGCCCATGTAGATTATAATTAGACAGCGAATCTGTATTTATAGTAGAAATTGTCTGCCTGAATTCCAACAAACTGGAATAAAATGGAACTTCATTTTCTTTGTTGAAAATAATATAACAGTTCTTGTAAGGTTCGCACCGGTTTAAATATTACCCACCCACCCACTCGTTCACGTTCTAAATGCGTCGAATCCGTTGTCGAATTATAATTCAGCAGTATGTTGTTACATTGGTTTGACGATGGCTAAGAATTGATTCAGAACAGTTTTTGGAACGAGTCTCGGCTATAATCGTTCTAATTTCAATGAATAAATTAAAATGATAAATCTTCGATAATGCCGAATGATTCGAACCAATCTTGCAATTAAATGCAACGTGTTAAAGAATAGTTTAACCATTGTTTCGAAGCTCTATAGCTTCGGAGTTAAATGGTATGTCAATGGGATTTCGAAAGATTGAAAAAGGGTAAAGAATGGTAATTTTAACCCTCCACGGTAGAAGGTCCCCTTAGGGAATGCACATCGAGGATTTTCCAGCATTTTAATTCCGTGCAGGAATCGGTGTGGGATCGATAACGTTATCGTTGTCCCATCAGGCTCGTGGAAAAAAAAAATCAGTGCTCAATGAACGAGGGTAGGGGGTTTGTTAGGAGCAGTTAGCTGGCGGCTGGCTCCCCGGTGCGAGCATGAAAGGGGACACGTGCTACCTTTGACCTGCTACAACTGTAATCGTGTTTAACGACATTTCCGCGATATTAAATACATTACCCCTCTTATTAGCGGTGACACTAATCGACATTACTATTTTTCCCCTAAACGTTTTACGGACACTTTGATTAAATCGAATACGCCCCAAATCACGTTCACGTGTCGCATCGCGCGCGTTCCGAAATGAAATGCAGCGAATCGCGCATAAGTGGGTCAAGAACAAATTCGTATTTTTAATTAGTTTTAACTAGACTTGCGGATTTTGTGCATTCACGAGAAAATGCTGTGCGCGTTGAAAGAATTTGAGAATGTTCCGTCGCACGATTTTCAATCTAGTAAAATTATTAGGAGAAATTCATTGTTAAATTGTTATTTCAATGAAAGGTCCACGGTACTGCAAACGCTGTCGCTGCAATTGCAATAATTTCTTGTTAATCCAGTCATTTAAGTGACAATATTTTAATCTCGTAATAATGTATCGTTCATATTTTTAAATTTATTTACAGGCGAAATATTCGATTTTCCGTTCAGAGAGCAGCCAATATTCAATTTTTCGTGAAATCGAGTTTAAGCGTAACACAAAGAAAATTAAAATAATTCTGTATTGTTTAAATTTTCGCGAACATCGATAGTTCCGTTCGCGCGACGCGATATTTCAATGAATATTCGAATTTTGTGCGATAAAATGTCGGGGCAACTTAATTTGTATCCATTCGGACCGTTTCGAATAATAGACGCGTAGCTGCACGATAGAGATGTCTACAATAATACTGTTCGGTGCAACATCTTTATTGGATCGTGCATATGGAAATAACAACTGTGAATATCGCGAAAACTACATTGCGGCTTTATGACGGCAATACGTTTACCAAAAGCAATTTCACGGGATATTCTTGCTGATTTTAATATCTCGCGCCGCGATAATTGTAGTTTATGTATCCCCTGATACGCGTGCACGTCCAGACGCATCGATTATGGTGTGTGTGTGTGTGTGTGTGTGTGTGTGTGTGTGTGTGTGTTTTTTGGGTTCCGCCATTTGCCGGAACATGTAACAAATTATTCGGCGGCCGACGAAATTGCTGGAATGTTTACACTCGGTTATTTCTCGATCCTAATTTGCACGAGGTATCTGTGTATCAACGATTGAACGTGGTTTTCAAAAACCTGTATTATATTTAACAAGAGTTTCACGCTTTACTGAAAAACGAAGATGGTAGAATCGATGTGAAACTTTAGGTAGAGTTTACTATTTTTAATTTCATATTGCGATTCACATTTATTTGTAAAGAAATATATTGTACATACTTGGAAATTTTATGCTAATTTTATAAGCCGCGAAAGCACGCATTATCTATCGTACAATTTTATTACTCGATAAAGTATCAACGGATATATGTATAATTTCGATTGCATACAGTTGAAGTAATTAAATGAAGAACTAAATGTCAGACATAAATGAGCCACCTTTTATTTATTGGCGGTGAAATCTTTGTATTTACGAAGAACGCTCCATTCGCATTCGAATAAAATCGTTATGCTTTTAAAATATGAGTATGCTTGTGGCTTATGGAATTTTCAAAAAAATTCTAGGACGTAGAATTCGATGGAACGTAGTACGATTTTTATTTATTTACATAAGAAATTGAAGATTCCACGAACATTCGTGGTCCAAGTGTCGCGAATATTCTGAACGTCGCGTCGCATTTGTAACAGGCTTACTTTTCTGAAGAAAATGGCGGATTAGACGGTGCGACATCCAGTAAATAATTTGTCCCATCCATCTCGCAGCATTATCACCTTAATAATTTCGCTGTAGACGGAGGAATAGGAATAGGAAAAGCAGAGTGGAGAGACGGTTTTTTGAAACGTTTTTGTCCCGGTTTCGCGATAGATTTCGCGAGTTCTGTTTCAAGCTACAGCGACGTCGCAGTCGCCGGTAAAATAATTCAGAACACGGCCTAGCTAATGGGCCAAAGATGGTAATTTTCAAATGATTTTTCGCCTTGCCTGCGCCGCGCGTTTCTTTCTTTATCTTTTTTTTTTTTGTTCTCGTCCGCCTCTTTTTCATCCTCGCGGTGCCGTGCTAAAAGCTAATGGTCGACAGCACCGGTTTTGCGCTCGCTTGTTTTCCCTTTTTCACCCATTTTCGCTTCATCCGCGCTCTGGAGCTCGTCCGCAAACAGAATTCTCATCTGAACAAACTTTGCGATATAAAATAGCGGGTTCCGCGCGAGGGCCGCGCGCGTGCGGAAATAATTTCGCATAATTTCGGATTGCGTGTATCAAACAACGGGGATTGTTTTTCGGAATAAGGTTTTGCAATGTTATGGAAGAATTCCGTTGGTCCCCGCGCGCGGGTTTATACACGCGAACCCCGATCTCTCGGGGTTATTAACATACATCCGCGAATTTGCGAACAACCGAAATACCATTCGTATCGTTACGATATTCTCGCTATGTTTGCATTGTTCTCGTTACTTCCCCCGCTAATTACCGGCGAAAATACAGCGACGCTCGGGAGCTTCCTTCCGCAAACAGTTTCCCGTTATTTCGATCGCGATCTTCCGTCAAATTAATTTATTATCGAGAAATTACACAATTTCAATTTAATTTTACACAAATAAATGCATTGACGCGGTTGACTCGGCAGAGTGTCTCTTAGAAAGAATCTTCCCTCGTTCACCGCGAAACGGACGTTCTCGTTAATTACGACGTAATTTCCTGAACGTTAATCTAAACGTTCGCGAATCCGTTCGCGAATCCGTTCGCGAATCCGTTCGTTTGTAACGCGGCGATACGGACAATCGGAGGAGCAGTAAAAGTACAGTTTCTTCCGGGCGCGTTGGGGGTTGAAACGCGATGGAACACGGAATAATATGTTCGCGGCGCATTATTCCGAGGACACTGGCACGGGGGAAACGGAATTTCCCATCCGGAGTAATGGATATTTTTACTTGGAATATTCTTGCCGGTAGAACGGCGATTGTGCTGGTGTCGTTTATGCGATTATCTTTCACCTCGTCAAGTTACGTAATTGCAGTGCTCTCGGCACGGTGTACCGGGTGAAAAGGGTTTTTAAGGGTTTCTGGCAGGTAAAACGAAGCTCCGTGGCACGGGGTGGTTCCGCGGGGGCCGCGACGGGGTAAAGAAAAGTGGGGAAGAAGAAGAAGAAAAGGAGAAAAAAATTATGTGTTCCGTTGCGGAGGTTTATTCGCGGCCCTCCATTTTCTCGACACTCTCCGGGGGCTTTAATGCACCTTCCGACAGCGGCGAAAGCACGGGCCGTGCATTCCCCGACGAAGATCTGTTTGCGAGGCCATTAGGGATCAGCCAGGATCATAAATTCATTGATATATTTACTGTGTAAACGCGGTACCAACGCATCGGCACGCGGCTGAGAACCGCGCGGATACGCGAAACCCGGCTTGTTACGAGAGAGAGAGAGAGAGAGAGAGAGAGAGAGAGAGAGAGAGAGAGAGAGAGAGAAAACGGGAGAGAGGAGAGAGGTTTGTCTCGCTTCTTCGTTGCCGAACGGGGCGGGGACCCGATACGAATAATTCTTCGCTCTCTTTCCGATTGTTTTTAACCGGTCCCGTAACGGCGATGACATAACACCGCCACGCCAACTGCTCCTGATCGTAATTAACCCTTACGACGCGCCGGTTACCGCGCACCCGGACGGACGCCCTGCATAAATTATTACGTTAGAATTACGATCCGGAAAGCTATTCTTAACGATAGAACACCGGGCCTGTCCGAACGACGGCTTACAAATTTTTTAATTTACGATTCTTCCAGAGGACAATTTAGGGAACCTCGTCGAGCACTTGAGCAGGCAAAATTGCCGACGAGAATAGAAGAGTCGCTGAAAACGAAGGAAGTTGACGCGACTTTGAGAAACCTGAGAAACGAAGATGCGTTATTTATTTATCAACCCTTGGCACTCGAGTGACGCCTCTGTGGCGGCATTAATAATTGCTGTACCATTAATTAAAATATTGTTTACGTTATTAGATCTGTCGGTATCCAATCGATTGCGCAACATTTAAGTATTGCACGTGGTATTACATCAATTTCATATCCACCAAATTTCAAAAATCGTATAGAATGGAAATATTCTAGATCGAAAGAAATGTTTAATTTTGCATATCTTTCAACCTGGACGATTTTTATTCTATATAATCTTTTTTACGCTATTCGCATGAAATTGAACATGTTTTTTATACGACATTTGAATTTAATCGTTTAAAAACTGTTACGAACAACGATATGTTAAAATTTCTCCGACTGTAAAGGGTTGATCTCGGCAACAAAAATTCTAACAATCCTAATTTCTTCTTGTTAATTTTTCAACCGTGCTAATTTCGATCGATATTATTCCAAATTTCATACGATTTACAACAAACGCTGGAAAGTTTCGGAGCTTCGACAAAGTAGTTGGAAAGGTTTTTTAACGTCGTAGAAGCGAAAAGAAAATTGATATTTTCTGTATGGCTACATTTCCTCTAACAAGAAAAAGTTAAAAATCTTTTCATCGCGACTGTGACTCGTTAAAATACGGCAAAGGGGTTAAGAAAACCTTGGAAAAGTTCGGCGAAACTCGAGAACTCGAGAACAACGATGTTCTCTCGCCGATTAATTATTTAAAGTGCGAAACTCCCGAGGCTGATCCACGCGTACACGGATGTGCGAATAACTAATTTTTGATTAGTGGTCATGAAAAA
Organism: Lasioglossum figueresi; assembly: GCA_028455805.1. Lineage (NCBI taxonomy): Eukaryota > Metazoa > Arthropoda > Insecta > Hymenoptera > Halictidae > Lasioglossum > Lasioglossum figueresi. The sequence goes on along the minus strand of CM052195.1, from coordinate 10,947,291 downwards.
GAAGGTGGAAGAACGGAAGAGCTCTGCGCCTACGCGTGATTTCAGTGAAACTCGAAAAATTTTCCGGCGAGTTTATCAGAACGCGAGCGGATCTTCATTTAATTTGATCTCGTTCGAGTACTCGCGGCGTTCGAATGTATCCGCGAATCGACGATGCGCCTCGGTACGGGAACAAATTTCGCCGCATTTTTTAATTAACATTTTCACCGCTCGAAATGGCTGGAATTAATCCGCCGGAGGGTCGAACCTCGCGGATCCCGCGGACGCACAATTTCCGCGAACACCGACCGGATGAATTATTTTCGCAGTCGATCCGTCTTTCGTTTTTCCATCTCGAAAACAACGAGTTTCGCGTTCGTTCCCGCTCGAAACGACGGTTGAAAGATTTTAATTAAAAAGCATCTCTCGCACGGAGATCGTAGAAAAGACACGGACTCTCTCATCCGAAACGCTTGCTCGCTACCGACGCCGACGACTAGCAAAAAACATGCTTCAAGAATTAATGCGTTTTGTCCGGACGAATTGTTTCACAGTTCCGAACGATGTCGATTGTCTAGAATTTTTCCCCCGATTTTTTCCTCCGCGCGAATCTGAGAACCTCGCTGAGAGCAGCTTCGACCCGTTGAAAAATATAATGGGGAAGAAATGTTCTTGTTCGCAAAGGGTCGAGCTAAGTGCCTTTCGAGATTTTTAATGTGTCGGTCGATTGTTTTTTACTTGGATAAGCGGTGCACATCTGTTTGGCTGTTCCCAATATATATTTATAGGTTATGTAATTTATAGGTTATAGGGTATGTAATTGCTAAGCTGCAGATCTTTATGCAAAATCAAAGTTCTTACAGTTAATTGCATTGTCCGGGTGAAAGGCCTGTGCAAGGTTTTTAAATTTTACAGGAAGAATTGCAATAATACAAACCCCAGCTTTATTAAATGTTAAAGCGAAACGAGTTCCTCTAGTTGAGCTCCTAAAAAAATGTAAAAAACCTGATGTCGGTACTCTTCTTCTAGGTTCCCATTCGTTTAATTTCTTTCTCTAGCGAATTGAATAAGCTGTTGATCGCGAACGCGTCGAATTGGTGGTCTAATAATTACTAGGGAAAAAAAAGAAAATGGTTCAACAGATAAAACACTTGAAGAAAATGTTGAGAAATTCGACGTGCAAGGGATTAATGCGTCCGAAATCGGAGAGGATCATAGATTTCGGCGATCCAATATTGGTCTGGCAGGCTCTTAAACAAAAAGCTTCATTCCTCGGCGTTCCCCATAAAAAATTCGAATCGTCTGGGTCGAGAGAGATGATAGCGAGGCTCGAAGACGGCGGATTTGTTTTCCTCGCGGAGATTCGGGAGACGGTGCGCGGCTACGGGGGTGGCGCACGGTTTACCGTGTAAATTTACATCGCAAACGTGCCGATGAATTTACGAGATTCTTTCGCTCCTCTTCCCCCTGTTTACAAATAGACGATACACCACCCTATCGACCGATCAAATGTGGACCATGTGTCCGCACCGCGGAATGCGTGTCATGCAAGTACTGTAAAGAATATTTTCGGAGATACACCGGGGTGACTCCTTTGAAATTTATGGCCCGACGCGCGGTTAATAATGGTGGGATGCCGATTCGATTTACGATACTCGTTTGTTACCGTTCAAAGGAGACTTGATTTTTTCTGCTACAACAATATTCTACGCGTTCGCTTTCCCCTTTACCCTTTCCCCTTTTTAATAACGTTATTTATCGCTACCCTTTGCGCGATTCCTTTCTGTTTCGGATTTCAAATCTTTTCGTGTTATCTCGTATATCGCGCGATTAGAAAAATGTTATGTGGTTTCAGTGGTTCATGTGGTTGTAATGGAAACGAGTTTCTACGTTGTACAGTCTGTTACGGTAATATTCTGACACTTTTACAGTAATTTTCTGACATTTTTAACCCCTCGCGGTCGGAGCTATTTCTTCAACCCTTTGCACTCGGAGCTATTTTAACTGGGAAATTAAACATTTCTTGCGATCTAGAATATTTCCATCCTGTATGATTTTTTAAATTTGGTAGATATGATAGATATAATTTGGTAGATATAATCGATTAGATACCGACAGATCTAATAATGTAAACTATATTTTAATTATTGAACTTTTTGTAATGAATTAATTGAACATTTCTTCCGACCTAGAATCATTTCTAGGCTACTTGTACTCGACTTAATTATTGTATAATTGATTGTTTTAATTTTATGGATACAACAATTGTTACAATACTTAAATGCGTGGCAATTGATTAGTAGACAGCAAAATATTAAATAGTAGATGCAAAATAAAAATCGTCTACTTAATTTGCAACCAACCAGAGCGAGGCAAACATTTATTTTCTCTCTTAATTTATTCAATGGGTTGAAAATAATGGAACAGTGTTTTTAAATTCGTCTAATGCTTTTAATCTTTTAAATTACCCCCTCTCATATTTTTTTTTCTAAATGCATAAAATCCGCTGTTCATCGATGAAGATTTAAGATCGATCAAGGTGATTGTGTTTTATAATGATAAGCCATGAACCGGACGAACACGCGCAAATTGGCTATTGTACGATTATTAACTGCATATAAAGAGACGCTACGCCAACGATTTCACGGAATCTCCTGACAGCTGATTTCATCCCCTTTCGGCGACTTAAACGGATGCTAAAAGTCCGACGTTTCGTCGCGCGAAAGACGATAATCGAGAAATCGCAGGAGCAGCTAAACTTAATTCGGGCGTCAGCTTACGGGCGCCGCTATCGAAGATTGGAAAAGGAGATTCCAAGATTTACGGGGACAGAACGGTGTCGTTTCGAAAGTAATTTGATATTTACCTCCGTACGATGCAAACGTAAAAATCACCCTTAAAAATGAAACAGCCACGAATCTGTTCAAGCATTGGATGGAACTATCGATGTTTATTCGCGATGTTCGATCAACGACTACGAATGTCATAATATATTAAGTTTCAAGTATGTGTACGTATCTACATGTCATTTCTGGACAATAATTGTACATATTAAAGTGCATCTAAGGATCTAGGAATATTTCTATGAAAAAACCAAAGCTATTGGTCCAACAACGCGCTTGTATTAATTAATTAATTTACACTTTCGCTCATGGAAGTATGGACACTTGGTTGACAAGTTAAAATAATCATTCGTGACTTGTATACGTAAACTGTCTTTATATTGTCACCCTTCGTTTACCGAATAATAAGTCAATGGTATTTTACTTTCTTAAGTAATACAGATAAATATAGAAATATACATAAAATTTTGTACGCGTAAGAAAAAAAAAGTCACCGGCACATCACCGATTTTCTTTTGAAAGCCTATTAATAGGATTTTTAATAATTGTGCTGTACCAAAAGAAAGCATCGAAATTGTTTTTAGCGTTGCGATCTCAAATGTGAAACTGTTGGATGACGTTATGGAGGGTGACTTGTTAATTTACAATGAAAATTACTGTTGCTATCGAAGGATCCATTAAAAAGCGTTTAGCCATTTACCCCATAGATTGTTACGAAATCATGCAATAATCACCGGTCGGTAATGTGTTAGTTTTCGAGTGTCCGTATCTCCACGAGTAGCAGCGTATACGAAGTTATACGCGTTTCGTTTAACCAGCAGATTTGACTGGCTCGTGGAATATAAGCAGCTACAACGAGGCCCGGCATAAACGGCATGCACCCTTAGGTGGTTGAAGGGTCGAAGAACCCTTAGAATTGCGTAATATACCGTTCGAAACAATTCGCGACACGTAACAAGAATATAAACTCGGTTCGGCTATAAATAATGAAATCAGGAAATGAGGAATCGCGCCGTATCTCACAGTCGTGGTGTTTTTATTATTCCCACGGTAATTGCTAGAATTTACTATGCCATTATTCGTGGTATATTAATGGTGTTGGTAGCGGGAGCAAAACAAGACGACGCTGCACAGAGCCGAAGCTGGTCCTCGGTTTGCTCGATAGCGGGGCTGGCTGTCTTCCTTGTCGCGTTTGTACCGGGTTTCGAACGGAAACGATGGTGGTGCACACGCCGCCCCATAAATCCTCGGCTTGGTAGTTTGTCTTCGAGCCGAAGAAAGTGTTCGGTTCTTTGGGAGGGATTAAGGGTGGAAACGGAATCGCGGCCCGGAATCTCCGGCGACCTGTGAAATTGGAAAAACCAGGTAAACGTTCGCCGACACCGAATTTTACGGGGAAACGGATTCGACCGAGGGATTCGCTGATTTATTTCCGGCTATAATGAGATACCAGAGCGGCCCGGGCGAAAATCAGATAATCATCCGTCGCCGTTCACAGAAATACCCGCCAAACGGATGACAGATTTGTCGCAATTAGGGCTGCCGGCCACCGAAACGATCGACCAACCAGATAACGCGTTTTACTTCGTTCGTGCGACTCCATTCCTTGATCGACCTAACAGGACAACAAATTTAACGATACCTAACAGCCACAGACATTTCCATTTCCTTGATTATATCGCGCGAGCTTCTGCTCCGCTCGTTTATAACTAGACTACGGATTTTTATGGAAAATAAAAATTGTCTGCGTTCGTTATCGTTACCTGCATTCTTGACAATGATATCAGATAAAAATAATGTAACTGTACTTTTACATTTTTTCAATGCTTTTACCGTTTTACATTCGATCTAGCCATTTTTTTCGTAAATGCATAAAATCCGGAGTTCATTTGTAACTAGACTTTTATGGAATTTTATGGAAAGTAAAAATTGTCTGCCTTCGTTATCAGGCCTAGGAGCTAATTTTTAAAATAGTGTAGATTATAAAAATCGACAGAATTTGGTAGAATTTTGATTTATTTCAGATGTGCGAAGGCTATCGCTAGAAATAAGATTCCATTTGATTCCACTTTCTTGAAATTCGTTTACAAAAATTGCGAATTGCATGAACATCCGCGGTCTAGTTATCAGGTTGAAAATAATGGAACTTAAAAATAATGGTAAATCGACATCGTTTCAATGGTTTTACCGTTTTACATTCGATCTAATCATTTTTGTCATGATCGCATAAAATCTGGATTTCATTTATAACTAGACAGCGAATGTCTATGAAAAATCAAAATTGTCTACATTCGGTACCAGGCCTAGAAGCTACTTAGAAATTTATTTATTTTCTCAATAACGTTATCAGGATGAAAATAATACAACTGTACTTTTAAACTTTCTCAATGTTTCTACCGTTTTGTATTCGATCCAGCCATTTTTGTCGTAAATGCATAAAAGTGGACCGTTATGGATCGTTGTGCAAAATTTTTCACCGGAATTGCTTCTTAAACTTTTTTTTACAAACATAATTATAACCAAGTGCTGCTTCGTTACCAGACAGCGGATCTTTATGCGAAATAAAAATTGTCTACCCAAATTTCAGAAAATTCCAGTGAGATTTATTTTCTTTTTTAATATCTTTAACAGGATGGAAATGATATGCCAGTGTTTATTACGATACCAACGATGCGAATCTCGATGTATCGTGATCAGTTTCTAAAAGACTTGGAACAAGTTTCAACTTGGACCAGGTCAGAAACCGTCCGTCGCTCGTTAAGAATGCAACCTTCAACCTTGTAGACGTCTGAAAACGTTCAGGTGAATTGGGTCTTGTCGGATGGGGATACCTACAGAAAAAGTTGTGCACGAAGAATAAAGAAAGTGCAGGTAACATTACGATAGCATCGAGGTTCGAGTCCATAAAATGCTGGGAGAAACTTAGTTTGTGGGCGTACCGTACAAAAGAATACCCGCGCTTGTAACATAATTTTCGTACTTTCCGTGGTAAAATTTTTTGCAAGATAACAGGATGAAACGGGAGATAAAAGGCATCTAATTTAAGAGACGTATTTGTTTCAACGGAATCCTTTAAAGCACTGTGCACAGCGTGAGCAATATTTCTATCGAGGAAAAGGATTTCACCTTTTTCCCTGCACGCGATTAATAATGCGATTAGCGGATTGTCGCCGCGTGATTTAAAGGAATGAAACGTCCATTAATTTTCGATAACGTACGTACTCGATTGAATTCGCAGAAACCCTGTAACCGATTCGAGCCCATTGTTGTACGCTATTAGTTTCTTTTCTACAAAGTGTCCCAAAAATGTTGAACTTGAAAGGGGTGAATCCTGAAGACGTTTCAAGTAACTTTTCCTTTGCGAGAAAATGGTAAAGTGGTGAAAGCGTAGGTTCTGTTCCATGCTAAAAATGGGTATGATCTGGTAAAACATATCGAAAGCATATCAGGGCTGCTCTTTTTTCGTTGTATAACCAGAAATTTTTGTCTTTCTCCTATAAATTTGTACCTTTTCCCTGTACTATCCAGTAGATTTGTACGAGAAGATGTGAGAAATCCAAGTTTCCATTCTGGAGGATCGATCGTTCAAAAGTTATAAATGTTTATACTTGAGCGATTTCTAGTGTTTTCGACCGTTTACCGAGCGGTCCGCTAGGTGGCAGCATCGGAGAAGATTGTATTCCGAAACCGCCTGAACGCTGTGCACGTGTACAAATACATGCCGATCGAAATTCGAACAAGTTGTCGATGAAATTTTCAATTGAATTCAATTCGGACACGTTTATCTCGAATATAATTGTATCTTCCCTTCGCGGAGCCGAGTTCGTCGGAAGATACGATAAATTATCCATTCGGATTTCTTATTGGCTAGCAATATTTTTATGTTCTCGCGGTTTTCCAGTTGATACAAAATTTATGGTTATCGATTGAATTTCGCCGATAAACAAGAAACGTTCGCGACAAATGCCGGCAACAGGAGTCGGGCGTCGCGTTCTTTCGAATCACTGGTTGGCCTCTTAATCGTTGTTATCTTTCTATCGCGGAAAAAGCAGGCCGCATTAAATAAACAGCGCGATTAAAATATCGCTAATACGCCGTACGCCAGGTTTTACCCAACAGTTTTCTTTATTTTTCCTCGTTAAATACCGCCGTGATCGAAATCTCGACGCGCAACTGGTTTCAACTGGCATCGGCGGTTGAAAAAATGCTGGAAAAATCGCGAAACAAAATATTCACACCACGACTTAATACCACTCGATACGACGCGACATCGGTCGAACACTGCGAACGGTTCTTATCGTTAACGAGCATGTCTTCGATGTACTTCTACGGTTATCTCGCGGTATTAGCGTTCCAAATAAATTCAATCGGAGAGCGACGAAAATCTCGGCCCGTAATCTACTTGCGGTGATAATGTATTCAAATGTTCGCTATCGTAATCTATTCTACAGATTTCTTTGCGATACGTATACTCGCTTCTTCGGGAAAATATTATTTCAATATCTGCGTCTGTTATTAATAGACTGCGGATTTTATGCAATCGGCACAAAAATGAACAGGTGAAACACGAAAGTGTAACGAACGACTCGGTTCTTTTTTTCAAAAGAAGAGTCGAGAAATGATGTGTACAAACCGGTACAGCGAGATTCTACAACTTAGGATCGCCGAAGATCTATTAACTTTTTTTTAACTCCGAATTATTTTGTCATTTTTGACAACTTCCTACTATTCGAAGTGTTTTATTTGAAATTTATTTCAAAGGACAGTCCCTCCGATTGATTTTAAACAATTTTCTTTACTAATTACATTGAATATAGCACACAGAAACTTTGTTGTAATTTATATTTGTGTTAAACTGAAAAATAAGACAATTAAACTATTGAATAAAGAATCAAATTCGTGTAAGAACCCGAAAGAGTGCGAAGGGTTAAAAAAGGTTTTCAAGGTCAAATTTGTTTTTGATCGTATCGTGTTCTACTCGTCCGGAGCAACAAACTTCTCGAACGATCCATGTGTAAAAAATGAACCGTTCTCTTACAAGTTTACGTTAAAGTTCAAATAATACATTAAACTTGCTTAATTCAGAGTTTGATTACAAAATTACGGTACTCCGGTCGGAAGGCAGTTTCTGGATCGCAATCCCGTTCGTTCGTCGAGTTCCCATGATTTCGGGTTCCCGCACAACCCCTATTTAGCACCGAACATGGTAGGCTCGAAATTTCATGGACGTTCCTCGCGGGCGGACGCGGACGCCGCGTAAGTAGACCCCGGGGGAAATCCGCACTCTCTGCTGGGAGATTTCCGTTCCCCTCGCAACTGGTGAGCACCGTTTTTGCTAATTTCCTGAGCATCCGAAAAGCCTAGGCGGCAGCCGGTATCACCTACTTAACCCTGCGGCGAAATTTCGTTAGACAGTCGCGAAGAAAGAAGAAGAGTCTGATGTCCTCGAGGTGATATCGTTCCCCGGTGAACTTTTTCCCTCGTTACCAGGAAAAACTTCGGTCCCCGTTGTCCTGGGAAATCTTTTCATCGGTACATCCACCGAGACGCTGACATTGGACAACTTGAACGAAATTCTATAATAAGCCGCCGTCGCGAAGGCTGATTGTCGTCGGAACTCCAACTCCGCTAGCTATTTGTTAAAAGTCTCCAGCTTTTCCAATCTCCCAGCCGAATTCGATAACATTTCGTTCGAAAGCGGAATTTTTCTTTTTAATTTATTGTTTCGTACGATAAGAGAGAATATGCTACATCATTTGTTTCATAAGGTTGGGTTTCTCGAAGATTAGCAGGAGGCTTTGTTTCCCAGCTTCAATTTTTTTTCGTATAAGTAGACGCTGGTGATTCAGGCCTGATTAAAGTGTAAATATGAATTCGATATACAACTGGAAGTATAATTTGAATAAATACGCGACACAAACGATACGCGTAATTGATTTTGCTCTAAGTAAAATAGTTTAAAATGTTTGTTAACATACGTATACACCGGTGCAGGCCCGATATAAGTTTGAATATAAATCCAACGTATGAAAAGAAATGTAAATTGAATTTAATACACGACAAGAACGATACAATTGATTTTGTTCTAATAGTAAAACAGTCTAAAATGTTTGTTAACACGCGTATACTCCGATGCAGGCCTGATAAAAGTGTAAATGTAGATCCAATGTACGAGAAGAAATGTAAATTGAATTTAATACACGATAAGAACGATATAATTAATTTTGTTCTGGTGGTAAAATAGTCTAAAATGTTTGTTGATATACGTATACACCGATGCAGACCTGATAAAAGTCTGAATATAAATTCAATGTATAAAAAGAAGTATAAATTGCAGAAATACACGACAAGAACGATATAATCGATTTTGCTCTTAGCAGGAATTTCCGCAAGTTCTGTGGCAGGTCGTCGACGCATTTAACTCGAAAATAACGCGAAGTTTTCGGCAAAAGTTTTCCGGGGAGGAACGAGACATTTCAGATTCCCGACAAATTTTACGAGCCACCCCAACGGGCTTTACGACCGGCTATGAAAGATCAAGCGAGCCGATGCTGACTCGGACGAAGGATATTTATTATCCTGAATATGTGCTCCATCGCATATGCGGCCACGCGTATACCCGAAAGTCTATCTGGACACATATAGGTGCTGGGGGGTGGTCGTTCCGTGTAGGTAGAACGTATTAGATCCTGCGGTTTAGACTCGTTCCTTCCGAAAATCTTACCTCCGTCGCCGAGACTACGGTCTCGTTCGCGCTAGCATATGCGCTACACTGTTTTCAATCGAACGTCTACCCTCGGAATCTACATTTCACTGTACCCGCGGGGGCTCTTATCTTTCGATTGCTTTCACAATTTCAGGAAAACCATTTGGCTCGATCATTTTATCGTTTGTATCGGGTGAATACGAAAGTTAGCTTCTCAGGTTTTGTCCTCGCAATCGGACATGCCACTGGATCTCTGAGCGAAATAAAAACTTTTTGTCCGTGCGTTGCAAGACACTTTTACTAAATATTATTTTAATCGTCCTGCGAATTCCCCCGAAGCTGGAAATATTAAAAGAACGAAAAGAATTTGAGAATATCGGTGCATTATTTTCATTTTCACGATTCAATTTTGGGAACACCGCGTTCGAGCATCGGTGGTATCGTTTTCAATTGAACGCGGACGCCCGAAATCTGCATTTTACTGCGCCCGGAGGAGCCGTTGCTCCGCATAGCTCTGCGAATTGAATTTGGTAAAAGTTGGATTCAATTTAGAAAGATACTTTCAGCGTGCATACGTTGCCACGCGAGCAGCAAGAAACAGCGCAACGTTTAATTCAACTGTTCCCCTGCGTCTTATAATATACGCTGTCGGAACGGATGAGGATCAACCCTTTGACCACCGAATTATTTTTCAAATTTACTTCGAAGGACACAGTTCTGGTATAAACAAAGGACAGTAATATCGAGACTTTACTATGTTTCGTTTCGAAATTTGAAATCCGTCAAATTGACGGGTCCCGTAGACCTAGCGTTAAAGTTGAAGAAGAAGGTAGTTTCATTTTTGTGGAACCAGCTCCTATTTCTTGAAACGCTGCGCGACGGTCCTGTTTGCGCGCTGGTGCACACGCTCGTCGTGGCTACATGGTCGCGCGTCCGCCTACCACACGCGTCCGTCCTCGCAATAAAATGTCGAACAACGGCCTACGAATATAAACGAACCGGTGCCCACCCGTGATACGACCTACGAATACGTTGAAATGGTCGTTTCACGCGCGTACGTGCGCCGATCAGTTTTATCGGCGTCCTAATTAATATGCATCCCCCGGCACCGCCATTCATAATGTTCCCGCCGCGTCGTGTCGCTCGCGAGAGAAAAAAATACGCCTCGATGAAATTCTCATCGGACGTTGTAAAACTCTGCGTGAAACACGCTGCGGTCAACACGATTTACGAGGAAAACACAATCGTTCCGTGCTGCTGCAGGATTCCCCCAATTTTCCATCCCTCTCCTCACGCGCATTGTCCTATCTTGCTTTCTCGTGTTTACCCGTTTTCGCACTTGCGACACAATCTTTGCTTAACCCCTCGTCTCTTTCTCTCGTCTCCGCGGATCAATTTGGTCCTGTGCGTCAAATCGATGAAACGGCGAACAACAATATTTCTTTACAATTTTCCTCCCCTCGCAAGGCGAGGTCTGATAACACATAAATGGTAAGGTAACGAATTAATAAAGTTTTTAATAAATTGTAAACAAACAGATTTAATTTTATTCGTATACAAATTCTTTTCGAAAATCTGAAACTGGGGTTCTCTGAGACCCCACGTTACCTTGCGAAGGTTAAAATCTAAAATAGTTCTATTTAAACCATTGAAGTTTACCCCGAATTTCTAAAGAAAAAAGATAGTCGAAACCCAAAAGAATCACATTCTTCCAGGTTGTACAGATTGCGGCTCTTTGTGCAAAATAATAAATGTGTTTGCATCGATCGCAAGACACAAGAGCGAAATAAAAATTTCTTTCTCCCTTTAACCGGTTAACTGCCTTCGACGTGTATACACGTAAATCCAGAACTCTATCGCGGTGCAATAACGATAACCTTTTCAAGAATGAATTATTAATTTTTTATCAAATATAAATGTAATCCTTCCTCGTTTTTCGTAAAATTTATAATAGGACCGTTTGCCCTGCGTTCGACGCGTACACTCGTCGTTGCTTGATTTTAATTCCACGCTCTGTGGGGGATTATTAAAACGATACTCCGCAGTTAAGAGGTTAATTATCCGACCAAGCCGGAACCAATACACCGATGTCTTTAAATCTTTTTAATACGTCCACTGCTTTGAACTGTGCTTCCCAATTTTTGTCGGAAACGCATAAAATCCGCAGTCCAGTAATTCCGATCGAGCCTGCAAGGGGTGGTGCTTCGAGAATCGAGCTTCGCATGGAATTTTGTTGCATCTGGTTGCATCTGGTTGCGTCCTGTGGTGGTTGCAACGGGATCGCGTACGAAATGCAGGGAACGCACGTAGGCGTTTGCACGGTAACGCGCGGCATCGGCATCGGGGCCCCGCGCCTGTCTGCGATCCGCGCGGATAAAGAGAGGTGTCCAACGATGCGCTTCCCCTCTGTCGTGCACTTAGCGCCCCGGCAAAATGATTTATTCGACGTTTACTCAAGGTCTTTAACTCTCATTAAAATAACCGCCAGCCGGTTGTTCGCTTCTCTCTCTCTCTCTCTCTCTCTCTCTCTCTCTCTCTCTCTCCCTCTCTTTCCATCTTCCTCATCCGCGTTCTCTCCGTAGCGGTCTTCTCTCTTTCTGCTTCGTCTTCTGTTCTGCTCTTTCTCCTCTTTTTTCAGTCCTTCGTTTTACCCTTCGTCGTTCCCGAGGACTCCCCCAGGGGATAGGAAGAAGAGCTACCATCGGGAGCTCGGAGAGAGATTTTCGCTTTTTGCCCTGCTTACTGCTACGGCTGAAAGCGATCCTCGCCGCGCCCTCTTCCTCGTGGCAGCCGATCCTCCATCGCCGATGCTTATGCTTGTGCAGCCTCTGTAATATACAGGGTGAGCCACGCGATCGGGACACGTATATGTACGCATAAGCTCCGCGAGGCTGATCGCAGATAGGAAAAGGTAGTAGACGAGAAAATTGAATGGTACGGCCGCGTCTGTTTTTCGAACGGTCCGCCTTTCTTCCACCGGAAACGCAACGATCCGCCCGAATCGTACGAACGCGATCTTTCACCCAAAGCAGGCGTACAGCTGGCTTTACAGTTGCTGTGACTCGTCAAAGTACAGTAAAGTCGCGTTTACCGTCCGCGATCGTGTACGCGATCACTGTCCAGTGCTTACCTCCTCCACTGTCGTGCCGTCCTTCTCTACGTTCGGCTTTCTTTTGAACTTTCGGCGCGATCGGCGCGATAGACACAGTCATAAAAATATAATATCGGTATGCGATCATTGTCCGCGCAGAGCACAGGCTGTCGGACGGTAAACGCGACTTCACCGTACCATTCTTTGACTTTTGTCGAACGCAAAGAAGGACAGCCGAGCTCGAGAGGCCTCCGTCGCAGAGAAGTGTAAACGTAACTAATCCGATGCGAAACTTCTTTATTTTTCATTGTTTTTTTTTATGGAACTTTCACCAAGATATTCGTGGCATTTTTCTAATGCAAAATTATACGAAATACGATATAATTCCGATGATATTTACGTGCGCGACGAACGATGAAAATTTCGACAGCAAGGAAGAACAGCGTATGGGAAGTTATTTGAACTGTGCCGCGTGTCCGTTTCTTTCCCGTACGCTGTACTTTGCGTCGATAACTTCCATCGTTCGTTACACGAGTAAATATAATTGGAATTATGCAAACTGCAAACGGTTCATACCTTTTTAGAGATAATTTTTAATACGTTCATCTATCTCTGCACTAATTATAATTAATTAATGAAATATCATGCAATAAAAAGAATTAAAGAATTTCTAAATATCGGATTACAGCAGTCCCGATTTATTAAAATTGTTAGCAGAGAAAGTACAATAATATTTGACCTTTTTATGGAGAACAAAAAGCTGCATCGATCGGCGCACAAGAGAATACACAAAATCAAAGTTGACCCACGTTTCTAGTCGGAAAGGAAAAGATTTGCATTTTTCGAGAGTCACATTGATATTTTTCCGAAGACGACGTTCTCGTAGCATTCGATTATTATCGAGGCTCTAATCAGGCTCGTGATTTAATTCGTCCCAATTGCGTGACGGAGCAATGTCGGATGAAAGTTGTTCTCGGCGCGGCGCCGCGCCGTCTTCGCTCGCTTTCGTTCGGTTTCGAATAATATTATTTTTCTACATATACGAAACGTGTCTCGGTAAACGAGTAGTGCATTTTTACCTCTTTGACGAGCGCGCGTGCGTTCCGCGCAAACGCCGCGCGTACGCCGCCGCGCCGGTTTCATACTAGTGATTATTCTGTCACGAGAGAGACGCGAGGAACGCGCGACAGTAAGCAGAGCAGAGATTGAAATGGATCTCGATTGTCGCACCAGAGAAAAATCGAGTAAAACCGTTCTCGAAGTCTTTCAATCACTGCTGACACCTGTCGCAAATATTTGCGCGGCGCAATTATTACGAGACGTCTTCCGTCGAGGATGAACATTTCAGTTCGGTGTCGCAGCCTTTAAATAATAAAATCTGTTGAACACGAGAGGACGTATGGATTATAAATTAATTAATTAAAATTAAAGAAAAATTGTTGATATCGTCATTTAAATTATTCCTCGTATTATCTGATACGTAACCGAAAACAATTTTTCTTTAAATCTTGCACACCGGTTTAAACAGAATTCGTGAACGATGAATTTTTTGTGTCGAAGAACAGGGACGACGAACGTGAAAAATGATGTAAAGAAATAAAACAGAAGTTACAAGCCGTGTTTTGGAAAAAATAGTCGATAAGTTAATAGGTATTTTGCATATGGTTGGTCTTTAACGGGTCGCCGTGTTCGCGAATCGTTTCAGAGCAGTGATTTTCTAGGTACATAGCCGTTTGCCCCAGGTCGAAATGCTTATGTTCGTGTTACGCGAAGTATAAAGAGACATTACCTACGAAATAACCTAATAACTGCATCGTAAAAGAGAAAAGAGAGTTTACGAGTTTCGGATAGTCGTCTGACAAGGATACAGCACACGATACGAAGTGTGTATGGTAAGGACTGGCAGAATTTATGTGGTGGAACCAATAAAACAGGCTACGTGTCACCATCATTTTCAAATTAATACAGTGGAGAGACGAATTGAAATCCTGTTTCTTTGAATCGATGCGGGAAATGTTTATATTTTACATATAGGTCTGCAGTCTAATAATGAATAATTTTGAAATTTATGAGGATTCGATTAACGAAGAGACGAAAATGTGAAAAAAGTTTGAAATCGTGTATCGGAATCCTGTTTCTTGGAATCGACGCAGGAAATGATTATTTTGCATAAAGGTCCGCAGTCTAATAATGAATCATTTTGAAATTAATCAGGATTCAATTAACGAAGAGACGAATAGGTGAGAAAAGAGAAAAGTTTGAAATCTTGCATCGAAATCCTGTTTCTTGGAATCGACGCAGGAAATTTTTATTTCGCATAAATGTCTGTAGTTTAATAATTAATAATAGAAGGTATTACGATCTTCCGAGGTTGCTAGCTTAATTAAAAACTTCCAGAACTCGAGTACACAGTAATGATTTCGAGGTAAAAGTCAGCTATCGTGAAAACTACGCGAGATTGCTACATGTATCGACATTCCTCGCGTAGGAGCGCTATCTGGATTTATTTTTTCATCGTACAGCAAGCACCAACGTGGAAACAATATTTTCACCATATAAAAAACATATATTCCTCGTATGAAATACGGACATCCGCGTAATCGACGCGCTACGTATTTCCGTCGATTTCCATATTTTGTATTGTGTTTTCGGGGTTGAATGAGTTGGTCCGATTGCGTTAATATGTATAACGCGTCGGGATTAGTATGCTGGTGCGAAGGGCTCGTTGTTAAACATTAAAGTTACATTTTCCACAACAAAATTGTCGGGCTGTGTTTCGTTAGGTACTCGTTTTAAAAAAATCTCACAAACGAACTGCATTGATCGCGATTAAAACGGTGAAGAATAATCACGAATATGTCTGTGATAAAACAGTGAAGAATATTAAGAATGTTTCCGTTTGTCGATACAGAACAGAATTGTCGTGCATCGTTTCGTTGGGTATTCGTTAAGAAAAATAAAACAGCGAAGAATATTAAAAATGTTTCCGTTCGTCGAAAAGAGGTGTTTTGCTGATTTTCGACAACAAAATTCTTCCGCGTTGTCCTGTTAGGTAGGTATTCGTTTAAAAAAAATCTCATAAATGAACCGCATTACGAAAACATTGTGGAACACGAAGAATGTTTCCGTTTGTCAAGAAGAGGCGTTGCTAATTTTCTCGAACAAAAATGGTCGAGTACGACGTTTCTCTGAGATTGTTAATAAGACGAGTCCTTTTAATCGGATACGCTGTAGACTGTAGAGAGACGAATCGAACGGCAAGGAAATTTCGCGGGAATTATGTTTACCATTGTTCGACCCTTCGTGTTCCACGAAGGGCTGTAGCAACGAGTTGACTGCTCGATTTAACCCCTCGTACCCCAATAAATTTCGAACAGGTTCGCGTCAGGCTCGTATGTCTGCCGGCAGACAGGCAGCGGGAGCAAAGTGTGCCCCGAAATTAGTTGCTTAATTAAAGCTCCCCGGAGTCTACTTTCCGTTAAAGAAGCTTGTAAGCATATACCCCGGAACAGCCGTAGGTCCCCGTTCCACTCGTCGCATCGCCGCTATCGATTCGTTGTGCCATCCTCCCCCAGTGTGATTTTTTGTCCATTGCTTGATTCAATCCCAGCGGATAAATGGACGCACGCCAAGAATTCTCGATCGATCGTTTCGATTTCCAGCTTATCCGCATCGTCGAACAGCCACCATCCTATACCACTGTACATACAATTTTGCGAGCTTTTACCTACGTGCCCAACGATATCCTTGACGCCGCCATATATCGCTTGTGGCTCTCCGGATGATAGCATCTATGATTTCTATTACCCTCTACGACTATTTCCTGGCACATCGTGATTGGAACACATCCATTAATTTTCACTGAAATTGATATCCGTCGCAGCAGTAACGAATCTTCTTACACGATTCTACAGATTTATTTATTTATTTTATTATCGTTATTATGCAGCGGATTCTATCCGTTTACGACAAAAATGAGTAGGTGTCGTTTGAAACGGTAAAGCGTTAGAGGAATTAAAAAATTTACACAAGTTTCAGCGTAATAAACATATTAATAAAGAGATTCAATTTCTATTTCATTCCGGTTTGATGCGATTCGAATAGAACATTTTTATTCTGCGTAAAGATAATTTTGCTTTGCTTGGTAATCAAACAAATTTATTTTTATTTTGACACGGTGAAAGAGAAATCTTTCTCGCAGCATGTCGAAACAGAAAAGAATCTTGTATAGCAAACATTAATTTGTACAACGTCATCGATAATTAAATATACGATGCCTCGATCTATGAAACCGTAGGTTTCGCTGTCGATCGAGGCTTTGCTGTACGTCGGTTTCAAAGGTTATGCGGATTTTATGCAATCGTGAAAAAATAACGAATTAAAATGATTGTAACGATAGACATTTTTAAAAGGATGTTTCCCTCGAGGATCGCATTTCCCGTGTACCGTCAAGTAATTAATTGCATCGAACCAAAGTAAACACGCTCGAGTCACGGTTAAACACAGTGCTCGCTGCATCGTTACATTCTGACGGAAAACTGTCAATGATTGATTATGTCAACCAATAATTCATCGTTTCAATTGATTCGATCGGTACAATGATGTTGATCGGAATGTATTGTAAACAGAGTGGTTTTCATTGAACCGTTTCGCGTTATCGTTTCATATCGACATGCGAACAAATAACATTGTAATTACGCGTGGGTGTGGTTATCAACGATGAACGATGGGCTCTGTACTAATTTATCGTTTTGTTTTATACAGAGAAGGGACCTGTTCGATTGACGTTACTCTCGCGGATGGAATTGTTTGAAATCAATTTTTCATCTGGTATTTTCCTTGATGTTTACGATATAGATTTACAGTGATAAAATTATCATGAGCACTTACTATAATTTAAAATTTGGCGACAAATAGAATTACTATTGTACTTATTTATTATATTTATGTATATCTTTCTTGTTACAGAACAAATTGTCATGTTGTCGATAGCTTTGTAATATTATTTGTTGGTGGAAAAACCTGCTGGAATAAAGAGCATTTGTGCCATCTTAGATTTCTAGACAAGCACGTTACCCTCGAATTATAACACGTGGATAGTGTTACGGTGCTGTAGCTCTGCGAGAGCCGCAATCTCGTACAGGGCGTAGAAACGGCGCGCGTTGTAAAACGTCGCTTCACCGTTGTGTGTTTAGGTTTCGTGAAGCAGAGAAGCGTGTTTGAATATTCCTAGAGAGCTGACAGAGGCAACAAAAGGTTTTAAAGAAATACACGTGGGCAAGCTGACCAGCCCAGACCTTCCATTCCCACGCGGAACCTTGAATCGTGTGGATCGTCGACACTGAAACTGTGAACCGTGCACAGCACGGTAGCCGAGAGCCTCGAAAAAAAAAAAAAAAAGAAAAGAATAAACGGTTTTAGTTTCATAGTTTTCGATCATCTAAATATTAATCACCAGAAAAAGTTCGTGCTTGTTCTTCGCTTTTTTAAAAATATTAATCGTGAAACAAAATTAAGTAACCGAGGAAGAAGCTATGCTTCGAAACAGGTATAGTTATAAAGCGTATGACTATTTTCATTTGATTCCATTCGACAATTTTATTTTCGACAATTTGCGTACATCGTGTTGTGATATATTTGAAAATTATGTCTCGTGTAAAGTTTCAAAGTGATACTTGTCGGTGCAAAAAGTTCGGCTTCAAGTGGCAAGAATCACTTGAGCATGGTACATTGTGAAACACGCCCACTTCGCGTATTAGCAAAAACTGCGGACAGCGTATACAGCGAATATAACGAGCATTCTTGTCCCGACGCTGCTTTATAAGCCCGGTAAAATAACATTTTACATAACATTTTACATAACATTATAATGTTAACCATTTGGATGGTAATATTCCCGCGTGCTTTCACCTTAGACGGCCAGACAGGTAATTCAGGCCGGTACTTGAGCCTCTTAAAAGTCTCGAAATGTTCTCTCAAAATTACCGTAAAACATATTTCCGCGTTACGCGTGGCTCGACGAACGTGCATTCGTACAGAAAACACCGTGCCAAGCATAGCAATACTAGCACAAAGTATTCAAATTATAATCAACAATTCTGCTACAAGTTGTTTCGTTATGAAATACATCATTGCCGGAATAGCCATGCTCGTTCGAAACGATGTCCAATGTCTTTTTCAAATGAATATTCTTATCGATCGATATTAGAATTGTAAAATATTTCTGCGTTCTTGGTTGATCATAGTTTACATCGGAGACATAGAAATATTCATTGAAACTACGAACAGGGAAATGGAGAAAAATGGCCACGCGGACCGAGAACACCGAAGAGGTCGAAACTGTGAATTTCAATGTTATTCAAGCATTTCCCGAGAATCTGAATACGTATTTCCATTGAGCAGAAATTCGAGCACTTCACGGAATCGCAGTGATTCGTTATTAAACGTCGCAGTCGCAGATGCCGAGTCGGCCATTTGGTCGGTCGATGTTTGCTTTATCTACTCGAGAAAGTATCCGAGGATTCTGGGATCGAATCGAGACGACGACGACGACGACGACGGGATACGTTTATGCCCGGGCCAATTTCAAATTCCGGACCATTTAACAAACTGATTTTTCGGTATCGTACGCGGAGAACTGGCCCATAGAATGGTGTAGGATAAAGCGTACCCGCCGGTTCACCCTCGCTACGTGCTCCACCGAATGACCTTGTTATTTTTTACTACGTACCTTGGGGTTTACTACTGGCCCGCCAGTTTTGCACCATCTTCGCAGATAAGGGAAGAAATAAAGTAACAGATTTACGATCTCGAGACAGATAAGCCAGTGACGTTTTGATCGCGCCACGGTTTTCCGAACAAGTGCGGCCGATGGCACAGTTCGATTCCTCCGCGTTACGTTACGTTCGTCATTGAAACGGTTCGTCCCTGTTTTGTTCCGAACTATTTGTATAAAGATTTCCCTCGACCTAGAATAATGTCATCGTGTACGATATTTTTCATTTTATCGAACAAATTTAATAATGTACACGATATTTCGAATAATCGTATGGATTATTATTTATTATCGAATGCGTAGCAATCGATTAGATATCAACATATTTAATGATGTAGACGATATTGCGAATAACGGTACAGAAATTTTTAGCGCTAAGGGTTAATGCTACCCCGACAAGTACCTTTTTAAAAAATCACCGCTGCACATGAAATATACGAATACATCGAATGTCCTATCATTTTGTTCGGTACTGTGCATCGTCGTAAAAGTATAAAGAAAATTTTGCCGAGGTCACGCGAAGGAGCCTATGGTACCATCGGAGGATTAAATTTTAACGCGGCGCGAGAACGCGCGCTTTCACGAACCCGGTGGCTAAGAGTATCGCAGAGAAGCATCGATAAAATATCGAACCTTGAAGAACGTTTACGCGTTTTCATTGATAGGGTACAGATAGCGGACCGCGCGATATTTCGCGGCCGCGCCAAGTGTTTGTCCCTTGTCGAATAAACAACTTCTTGACGTAATATAAGTCCGCGGAGAGGAGCCATAATGGCGGAGGGATGGTAAAGTCGTTCCACTTCGCATGCCTCTCGCGTGGAATACATTTACAGTAAGTGCTTCGAGCTAGTAGCACCGACGCGGCGGTGCACGACCGACGACGACATAAACAAACACGTGTCTCGAGATGAGACCATTTGTAATGAAAATGGTGAACAAGCGACACCGCCGTTGCCCCGGCGTGTCGTTTATGGCATCACTCCTATAGCACCCATTATCGAATAAGCGGCGAAAGAACTCGCCGCGACTCTCGCCCCTTTCCTTTTATCGGAACTTTCTTACCTGCGCCACCATTTTTCCGGCCAACTTTTAGCTCCTTTCCACCTTTCGAGCGATAATCGCTGAACACTACCGATTTTTTATGATTTTATGTTTAGCTTGCGCATTACGGTATGCGTATTACACGCGTGTACCGTAGTATTTACAATCTCGAAGCTTCAAGTTTAGTGTTTCAAGCGGAAACACGCGTGTCGACTACACCGTAAAATATCTATTTCGTAACAATGTGGTTGTTTATTTGAAAATGTAGCGAGCTACTCCGCTCGAGGAAACTTTAAACAAAAATCCTGTCTAAAAAGAAAATGAAGAAAAAGCCGCAAGCGGTAGGTCTTTACGCACGAAACTTCTAATCGGTTGAATTGTTTAAATAAAGCATTGATTTTTCTGGATACCGCGCTTGCAATATTTAAATGAATAATTTACAGTTCGAAGCTCGTTCGCGTGTTTCCCAAGAAACGTTCTAGATCGTATACATCTTTCAGAAATTTAATAAATCGAACGAGAACGTAGAATTACCGATAGACTTGAAACTAAAAACTACGATTCGTGTCAATCCGCTGCGGAATATAAACTTTGTGCTTATAATCGCTCTGATCCGTATACGAGCCCCGCGATCGTATTAACATTCAGCGGAGAATTTGCCACGGCCGCATAAATTCGAGAAAGATAAACCGGACTATCGATGCTAATCCGATCTGGAAAAACGTCGCGGTAATCCGTGGCGCGGTGAACATACTTATCCGATATCCGTCCAAGCATCGCGACGCGGTCGGGAGGCTTATAAAGTATGAAAATTTTAATCCCATTTCTGCCCCTCCTTTTCTGTTCCGTTTTCTTCTGTTCGTGTTTTGTTAGTTTCTTCTTTTTTTATTTCGTTTCGGTTCGTTCGCGCCGCGTCAAAATTTCAGTGGACCCTTTTTCACGCATGCCGTTTCTCATTAACGTCGGTAGTCGCGCGACGCCGTTAACGGCTTGTTAGCGTTTTGCAAGCGGTGTCACGATAGGCGTGCCGCGATAATTTATTGGCTCGTAAATTTACGCTTTCCCGAATACACAGGATACGGTCACGTGTTTACTCGACGTTCCACGTACTATATCTGCCCGTGGCTAATCTTCCCGATGACGGACAACGGCGCAGCTTCCGCCGCCAATTTGTCGGATGAGTGTTTTATGGAGGCGCATCATGAACATCCCCGGACCGAAGATCTTCAAAATTGATATCGTTCCATTCATCCCTGGCTAAGCGAGACACGCACACGATCCTCCCAGTATCGAACAAAATGATAGGATATTCGATGTATTTCTATATTTCATATAACGCGATAGAATATGTGTACATGTTGCGCGCCCTGTATCTTAGACATGTCCTTCGAAGTGTCCATATAGAATTGCAAGTTTGTATCTTGTACACGAAAGAAATTCGAGAAAATAATGTAGACGCGTATTGATTTTAGTCGGACAAAATGATAGAACGTTATTAAAAAATACAATTGTTCGAACAGAAATATTTTGTTGAATTCCAAATTAATATTTAGCGGAACCACCTTTTCGCTGTATAACATCTACCGAGCGATTAGGAATCGATTGAAACAATTTTTTAATACGTTTTTCAATATTTGTCAATACTTTGTTTTAATTCCGTTACATCTTTGCGTATTGTTTTCCATTCTCGTGAACGTTTCTTGAAAGTTCTGCCCATATATTTTCAATAATATTAAGGTCACATTTTTAGAACTAAAATAAGTTTTAGAATGCATGTCTGGTAATCGATCGCATAAATCGTTCACGAATTAATTATTTTAAAACGATGTATAGGTTCGTGCGATACTACGTATTTCACTCTGTCTTTCATTTATTTTTGATCGGAAGCAGTCAAGACGATGATAAATTATGAAATCGACGTTCCACTCCGTCAATAAAAAGAGAACAGAGAAAAGAAATTAACTTGTGTGTCACGCATCGGGAAATCGAAGAGCTTAACGGCGGTCGTTTTTGTAATATCAACTTCCCTCGGCCTCTATTGTATGGACACATACATTATACATGTATACGTACATGATTTCCGAGGTGTGTTCGTAAAGAAAAAAGTGTGTCCGTGTTGATGGCACGATTCGAACAGAGAGAGCCGTTGCGTAGCCGTTGTATTAACATCGAGAACAATTCCGGCCAACTTGGCGTTATTATTTTCTTATTACCATAACCGATTCGAGAGATCGAAGGGAATTTCAATTATGAAAACGAATACGTACTCGCATAGGGAGCGTGTTGAAACTGACAGATACACAGCGACCGTGTCAAATGTAATTATAATTGGATTACGTGGCGGAATCTACGTGGCACAGCCTGTAACTGGTGCTTCTGTCGTAGAGACGATGATTCGGCTTAAATAAATTGGTGAAATAAATTGCCGTAGAACGGAAAACGTAAAATGTTTGTGCTCAACCGATCCAACTCCGCCAATTGCATTTGTATAAGCGATACTTGAAAATTTGTATAAAAGTACGATACAATTAATTCGTAGCTGTGCGTGGACTGCTACATAAATTGTAACTTCTACACTTTTTTTATAAAAGCTTTTGTTAAAATCTAAGTAACGGTTGTTTTCAAATAAAAAGGGTCAACATAAATACAATCCCTATTTTATCTGAATTGTCAACCGATACTTTCGTTTTATTTGGTGTAAATAATTTTGTTAGTTTCGTAAACAACTACAAGAACGTTTATCCCTTCGACCTGTCGTACCAGTATCTGTGCGAGCGTATGTCAACGAGTAATCAGAAGTGTCTACACGCGTTATATACAGATCACCGAACAGCGATAAGCTAGTAGTATTATAAATAAATTAATAAATGTAACGCTTTCACCTTACACGTTTATTTGGCGTTCTCGATAAAAGTAAATAGCTACCGGACAAATAACACTCGTGCGTACGTAGTAATAAATTAGATACTCGATTAATAATTCGTACGCGATACCAATATTCCACTATTTTTTATACAAATGCGGCAACAGATCCTCGAACAAAGTATTACGCGTGCAAACTGCAAATTGAAAAGTATTACAGGCACAGATAAAAAATTTTTAAGTCGTGACCTTCGCTTTTTCCTTCGCAATTGCGACCAATAAGAATTTAAAAAAATTATTAACGCGTTAGCTGGTAAACTGATCCTTCCAACGTCTTAAAAGAATAGCTCAAGTTGTTGAGCCCAATTTTTTAAAAAAGTTATTCGCTAAAAGCTGTAAGAACACTATGTACAACCACTGTGGATACAATTAAGATGATCAACAAGGGAAATGATCTTTCGTTTAACCTTAGCAAATTGCTGCAAGAAAGTTCCATTTTGTCCACAGGTCTACGGTTGATTTATTAACAACGTTC
The DNA here is from genome assembly GCA_028455805.1 of Lasioglossum figueresi. Classification (NCBI taxonomy): domain Eukaryota; kingdom Metazoa; phylum Arthropoda; class Insecta; order Hymenoptera; family Halictidae; genus Lasioglossum; species Lasioglossum figueresi. Next base: position 10,923,459 of record CM052195.1, on the reverse strand, counting down.
GCAAAGAAGCTTCCCATTGTTCGTCCCTAAAGCGTAACTGTATTTCGAAAGAGCCATTCGTTTCTTACCGGAGCATCGTCGAGGAAGTCGTTAACTGGATATAGGTGGACGCTAGCTTCCGAGTTGATTGCCGAAACCCGTACGTCCAGGACGAAACTCACGTGAAATCTGAAAGCGTGAAATCGCGTTACACAGCTTATAGGATTACGGGGAATTAAAATCGAGCTGCTACAGTTGTCCCCATCGCCGTGGACCCACTTGTTTTGCTCGCGCGAACAAACCGGGCCAGCCACGATTCCGCTTAAACGGAATATAATGCTCCTCTCGTCGCACCTATGTACGTACGACGCCTAAGGAATGCTTTATCTTCCTGTTTACCCGTATCTTGCCTTAAGAAAACTTTGTAATCATCCTCCTTACGCAAAGATGCGTTGCGAACGAGCTCCTGAGACGGTTGGCGCGCAGTGTCGCTAGAGCCAGATTTCAGTCCCACTCTACCTTCTCCTTCCACCCGCGCGAGGCCCCGTGCTACCGTCACGCCGCGGCCCAGTCGCGTGACGCGCCCATATTGGCAGAGAGAGGGAAACTGTTCCCCTCGATTCGTGCTCCTTCTCCTCATTTTGGTTGTTTTACTGAAATACATGTGAACATTTTCAGCATGATCAACGATTTTTAGTGTTATTTTAATAGAATACGTACTCGTAGAATTTTTAGCATTATTTTACTAGAATGCACGTACAATTTGTAGCATTATTTTTAGAATCCGCATACAATTGTTAGCATTATTTTGCTAGAATATGAACGCGTACAATTTTTAGCATTATTTTACTAGAATATGTACACGTACCATTTTTAGCATTATTTTATTAGAATATGTAGACGTACAATTTTTAGCATTATTTTACTGGAATATGTACACGTATCATTTTTAGCATTATTTTAGAATATGTACGCGTACAATTTTTAGCATTATTTTACTAGAATACAGGTACAATGTTTTACTAAATTGTTTTACTAAAATGTTTCACTAGAATACAGGTACAATGTTTTACTAAATTGTGTTACTAAAATGTTTTACTAAAATACGCGTACGATGTTTTGCATTATTTTCACGAAAAAAAAAAACAGTCTAAAAGCGTTGACAAATGATTACCAGCAGCAGATCGAAGATACGAAAAGGGCCTCCTCGGAGAACAGAAGCGTCATTTGTTTCTAGTCTGAAATCGATGATCGTTATCCCAGCTTAATTGAATCTCTCCGAATATTTCATCCAGCTACAGCGCCAGCGCTGTCATTTTTACGGCACCGTGGCTGAGAATGAGACGGAAAAGAATGTCTCGCAGCTTTCGAAGTAGGATTGACAAAGGGTTCCTTGGACAGCCCGACGGAAAGCTAATTCGACGTTCGGTCGATTTGGATGTTCGAGACGTTCGATCGAAAAGGCGGCTTCTTCTGGAATTCCGTTTTTTCTGTCAAGTCCGATGCGCATCGTCCGAAACGATTCCCATTAAATTTAAGCTCGTTAGCGGAGTCGGACAACATGACGTATCGCGTGTTCGAAGGAACGACTACTAAACAGTGAATCGTTCGGAAGAGAGGCTTCTCCTCTCCTATCCTTTCTAGCTTTCAAAGGAGATCCCGCCGACTAACCCAGGCCAGGTATCATCGGCTCCGGTGAAGTTCAACGGTGATTGCCAGCTGTATCGATAAGATCTGATACAGACACTCGAGTTTTCAAAGGCTGCGAAAGGTCACGAACCCTCCTCGCCGCTTGCGCCGTGATACTTTACAAGATCCAATCCCGGTAGTCAAGGTTCCGCGGATCCGCTCCGTGCCAACTTTCGTAGCTGAACCGTTAGACTGTGTTTTATTTTAACCATTTAACCCCCTTTCCGAGAGAGGAAACACCGGATCACCGTATGGAAAGGAGAACTGGCCTATCCGAACGGATCCGCGACGCGAGAATCTCCATTGTGCGAACTATTCGGCCGAGAAATCGCACGGGACGCGTGCACATACTTTTTCCACGTCTCCCGGAAAACTTCACTCTTCGCATTCGGGTTTCCTATTTTCTTCGAACAAAGAATTTATTTCTATTGTACATCCGCCGTGTTTATTTTAACGTTAACCCGTGAGAAACAGAATTTTGTACGATGAATATCGAATCGAATTGAATAATTACGTTGCACCCCCAGTCCGAGTCCTGATTCTTTGTATTTTTATAAACGAGTCGTGCTTTTTAAATACATATTTGCACCATAGTTTAAGAAAGGATCGCAAGGTTAAAAAGGGGAGCAACTGCGTTATCTACAATTTTCGTTGTCTTTGTTTTTCTGGAAGAAAGAAAGAATGTATTTTTATCGTACAAATCTATGTTTATTTTAACCCATAAGAACCGGAAAGATTTCGTACGATGTTCAATTATGTTGCACCAATTCTGTCCCGATTTTTCATTTTTTTATAAATTACTATATCGGATATTTAAAAGACACGTGCACGATGCGTTATATTTTTTAAATAAATATTTACGTCACGGACAAGGTGAAAGAGGGAGCATTCATGGAATTTCCTGAATTATAAAATTATTTTCATCAAAATATGAACTCGACTAATTTGAAAAATGACTGGTAACTACGTTTAGATATTTATTTCCAATCGATATTAACTGTATCAACTATACATATACATGCCTATTGTATTTTTTAACGAAAAATAGGAAAGTTGGTTGGTAAAAGCGTGGACCGAATAGCATTAATTCGTGTGACGCTTCTTATCGGAACAAGCCACCTTTTTCCTTCATTAGAGAGACGTTATTGCTCCGAACCAGATGATGTAATTCGATTAATTAACTCCTTCGGGCCACTTGCTCGTTCACAAGTCTCGGGGGAAAACGAAACGACGCGACGCGACGGTGGAAAGAACCGGATAATTTTTAAGGATGTTCCGAGATATATCTGATAGACAGATAAGAAATACTGGGGAACGTTCTTCACGAGAACTCGACCAATTTGTTTCGAGCGATCTCGAAAACGTTGCTTTTACGCGAAGCGTGCGATGTCAGCCAAAGTTGACAAATTGCAGCAGGAAGAAACATTAGCGACGTCGACGTTCATTTCTGTAGTGTCTTTTTTGTAACAAATGTTGTTACACCGTTTTTTGACACGACTCGAGATGTAAATATTTCTACAAATAACATTTTGACGTTACATTTTTTCTGTATAGCAAAAGTTTTGTGTAAGAAAATTGTGTAAGAAAACGGTAAATCTTTAAACTGCTTGTGCGTAAATTGTTTATAAATTGTATTGTACATATTATAATAAAGTATTATAACCAGACTGCGTATCTTTATGCAGAATAAAAATATTTTCCACTGGTCGTTGAATTTTTAAAATCTTCCACTGTTTTATATTTCGCCCTAACAATTTCTTCGTAAATGCATAAAGATCCGCAGTCTAATTTTATTCGCGTATCGAAACATCTGCACACGGTACCGCAAAATAATCTCTTCCTTGAGATTTCAATTGCATCGATAGAAAAAGAAATTGACAGAAAGCGTGGACGAGGATCAACCCCTTGTAATATCGTGTCAGACTAGTGACGAAGATTCTGAACAGAGTCCAATAAATATGTATCTTCTTAATTTCATTTAAACCAAGGTGAAATTTATATTTTATTTGTATCTTGATTTTGTTGATCTACAGTTATTGGAGAACACGAAGCCAAACAATAGCTATAAATTTTCTCCTTTTTTAGTTGATTACGAACTACGTAGAAAGTTCTAATCGCTGAAACCGTAAAACGAATCGTAGGGCATTATAAACATTTTTTTTAACTCAAAGTACACTCACCGAACGCCACTGTCAACGTTTCAAGTGTTTTCGAGCACTCAATTCCATTTTTTACACAAAATTTGATGCAAATTCTTCGATCCATTTTTTTCGACAGCAGAAAATCGCCGAACACGCAAAACGCTCTTCTAACCTTTATGCTTCTCGCAAACAAACTAAAAATCCTATATAGCTGAAACTGCGAACACGTGTTCGGGACGAGCGTACCAGCGTAAGAAAAAAAAGAAAACGAAAATCGACTGTAGGTGTCCCGCGAAATTCGAAAAGTCACCTTGCTTTTTTATCACATTTCGTACATGCTATACCACTCGTGACAGCAGTCTCGTGGCACAAGCTGCGAAGCGAGCAGTGAAAATCATAGATGCCGTGTGCACGCGGCGGTGCGGCGTACTTAAAAGACTAAATTGCGTCCGGGCAATTTGCGCGCAGCCTCTTCTTCATTTTGACAAAAGCGAAGTGTGCGGAGATTGTAATTCGGTTAAGTTCGCTAAGTGCAGCCAACTATATGGCCGGAATTGAAATTTCTGCCCGAGCCGTGGTCCTCGACGTCTTCTGTGACAATAGACCGCCCTTGGGGACCGATATGACGAGGAGAATGGCTCTAATTACCGTTCCATCGCCTAAAAGCAATCATTAAGCCGTATTCGCTTGATCTAAGTGCGAAACAGTGCGCCGTTTGACCTAATTTGTCGCTCGAGTGTGTTCATTCCTCGGGCACGCACCACATTCGGAATCCTGAACACTTGACACGGTTATGATTCTAGATTTTACTACAACTATCGCGTGTCTTTGGTCCAATCTTGATTTTATCAATAATATCGGGTTTTATCTGATTTAAATCTTGTTAACGGGTTCTGCCGAAAGTATTGTTAGCTCAACAATAATTACGAATATTCCAGTATTTTAGAAAATGCACATCAAACGATCTAGAAACAGTTGTATCGAACGGATAAAATGATTTTATAGATTTTGATTTGTCACGCTATTTGTCGAATCGATAAACATCGGAGAAGAACGTTATCGTTACATTTCTGTGGCTTTAATGCAAAATAAAAAGTATGTAACTGCAGGATGCTGGAGCTGCACAATGTTAACGAGTTGTCGTATCTGTCTCATAAATATCTAATAGCATTTAATAGTTTTATATATCGTGAGAAATAATAGAAATAAAATGAACCACGTCTCAGCGAATATATGCATTTATCGTGTAACGTTGTAAATGTGTTTCAAGAATTTTGAAAGATATTTTTAGCGGATCTAGAGTTACGATGATTTCGCAATTGTATTATAGGAGTCAAGCGCGGAACGTGGTTAAGCGTTGAACAATTTTCAGAGATTTTATAACCTCTCACCCCGGAAGTTCGTCGAGGTACGTTTACCGGAGACGCGTACTTGCATCCGCCGGCGCGGCGTGACGTAAATTAGCTTGCAACTTCACTGCAGGTGTTTCTTCCACGTCGCAAATGCGAAACGTCAAAAATATTACCCCTTTTTTATTTAATTTCTGCAGGATATTTTGAAATATACTCCACGTTTCATCAAAAACGATCATAAAAAAATTCCAAGATTTTCATTCTTCCGGTATCGAGTCACTGCTTTTGCTGATAATAATCCAATGTCGATATCGTAAAAACTTTAATATTCGAATTCCAATATTTTTTGAAAATTTTCATACGGCATAACTGCTAATGACTGGAAGCGAACAGATCGAATTCGAAATAGTAAAAACATTTAAAGAATCGAGAAATACTGTTGTATTGTTTTCAACTCTGCAAAATTATTGAGAAAAGAAATACATGTCTGTGTATCTTCTGCAGGTTAAAATCGAGAAGGACGATTTCTATTTTCCATAAAAATTCGTTGTCTGCTTATGACAGTATAAATATTCGTATTTCTTGGATCGTACAGATACAGAATTGTAGCGATAGAAAAGTCTGTTGATCGTGTAGGTATGCACATGTTGTCCATAAACAATAAAATATCATACGTATCGTTTACGTCGACCCCGATCGCCTAAAATGAAACGATAAATTTTCACAAGGTTTCTGATAAAGTGGTACTGATAAAGTGGTACAGTTTATATAATATCATTCAATTTCGATAAAGTGTTTCCTTTAAAAAGGCCGTACATCGTGTCGTAGCCGATAAATGCCGATAAATGTCGCCAGAATAATTTATTCTGATACTCGATCGTTAACGTTGAAGGTACTAATTAAATACCTACACTTTGACGTTGCTTTATTCGTGTATTAATGAGTCCTCGGGCATGGACGTTCGTGTTGTACACCGATACACACGGAGTGGACCATTATTGGCGATAGCGTCGAGAAACAGGTGACTCTTCGCGGAAAAACAAGTCCAAAGTGTAAAACATAGTTTGGTCGCAAGAAACGTGTGTTCTCAGGTATACAATTAATTCAAACTTTAAAAGTACTTTTGTACACGAAGTCGCTACACTTTTGTAGACAGCAAATTCCTTTTGTTATTTCTCTTTCTACATATTTTCCGTTGAACGTGTACTCATTTTACACGGGACAACCATTTAACGCAACTAACTAAATTCATTTATTAACCCTTTGCACTCGAGTGGCAACTCGGAGGCGCCACTAATAATTCTGATACCGTTATTCAAAATATTTGTCGCATCGTTAAATTTGTATTTAATATTTTAATAACCCGCTGAAAGTATTGTACGAGGTATTGTATCAGTTTTATAGCCATATTTTAGGCCAGAAGAAAGATTCGGTTTTCAAAAATTAGAATAGCACCGAGTGCAAAGGGTTAAACAGGAAATTTAATGGGAAATAAGTTTTAGGCGTAAAAATATTTTATTTACTAGTGGAAGGGATACTCGTTTTTCTTAGATCGCACGGTTCCCATTTTCTAGATCAAGACTCAAGGTTCGAACACAGCCATGAACATGAAATAAAGAGCATTCGATCTTCCCGAATTCAGTTCCTCTCCGAGTTTGTTGAGGATGCTGCGAGTAAAAAACGGAAGGTGCAAAGTAATTCGCAGGTGTCGAGGCGATAAAAATTGCAGCCCCGTAACGAAATTGTACGTAAATGGAAACGCGAGGGGTAGCATTATTATCGTGGGTACCCACGCGAAAAAACGATTGAAATCAAGCGATTTAAAAGAACATTCGATTACTTACGAGATACGAGATTTGATGGACTGGATACGGCAACAGTCGTTAAATCCGAGCGGAATATAGCGTGTCAGATCGATCGAATAACCTCTCGATAGTTAATAACCTTGTTCGGCCACCGTCTGAAATTTCTCGATCGATTCCTGTTATTAAGCTGTGGCTGGCCACGGCTCAGACCTCGGGTTGTTTTCGTAGAGGGAATCGCTGTAATTAGCGATTAACCGTCGTATAATCGATGTTCTACGTCTTCTGGATTTTCCATCGGTATTCGACGCGAGGATTTTACGCTTTCGGTTTCGTTCCGACGTATTATGCATCGCCGACAGGAAAGATTTATAATCGAGATAATATAACATACAATACGTTACAGTGAAAACCTTTTTTTAATTAAATTCAATTTCGGTCGCGAGAAGAACTCCTTGAATCGCGATAACTTGGAAACGAGCGCGAAAATTTGAAAGGTTGTGCTGCGATTTCATCGATCACTTTCGAACATTTGGTTCCAATTTGCAATGGAAGAAATTCTTTCGTGTTTCCGTGCAATTTTTTAACGTCGAAAACCTTTAGCAATCGGATAGGAAAGTGGACAGTTTTAAAAAACGGATGAGGTAAATCAACGAATCGTGTGTTTGGTTTGCCATTGCAGAGATTTAAAGAGATTCGTATAGTATGCGTACACCAGTGTGAACGATTGCAGATTTTTATAAAAATGTTCATTCGTTTTATAGAAACCAGAATGAACAAAAGAAATGTTTTGTATCGATCGCACAATATTTTCTGCTTAAAATGATACGAAGATGCACACTTGTTTGTGTATTCCGCGAATTTGCACGAATCAATATATTCGCAATGATCACTTTATCGAGTACCAGCTACAAAATTTATAGAAAATTTGTGAGTATTTAATTTATTTCCAAGAATGTTTGGTATCGATTAGAAAATGTTTTCTGTTTAAAATGAAATGAAGATGCACACTTGTTTGTATTCCACGAATTTCTTACAAATGGATAGATATTCGCAATGATTACTCTATCGTGTCCTAGTTATAAAATTCATAGAAAATTCGAGCACGATCCCGTTCGCGCGTATTTCATTTATTTCCCAGAATGCTTGGTATGGATTAGAAAATATTTTCTGCTTAAAATAAAATGAAGATGCACACTTGTCTGTATTCCACGAATTTCTCACAGATGGATAGATATTCGCAATAATTACTCTATCGTGTGCCAGCTATAAAATTCATAGAAAATTCATAGAAAATTCATAGAAAATTCATAGAAAATTCATAGAAAATTCGAGCTCGATCCCGTTTGTGTGTATTTCATTTATTTCCGAGAATGTAGGGCCATATATTACCTGAACACGCACCAATAAGGTCGGATAGCGCATGCAACATGTGCTTAATCATACCTCCTGCGTAATAACTACGAACCAAGTGGAACGATCACACCGATGTGATTTATGTGGCAGAAACTGATCAGAACTTCGTAAATACTTGACTACCCGGCCGGGATCCGGTAGATCGGATAAACTACCCGGCGTTCGCACACGTTCCCCTCTTCGGTTACAATCTTCGTTGGATCTCGATAATCAGGCGGATCGGCTTCACCAGATGCGCGATAATTATCGTATCGGGACGACAATTTCATTACGAAATTACCGCTGTGTAATATATAACGCTCGCGGAGGAGCCGTGCGAAACTGCTTCGGTTTCCAGTCTGTGGAGTCTACAGCGTGTAGACACCGTAGACAGTGTAGACCGTAGAACCGAGTAGATATACACCGAGCTACTTCAATTACGGCGGAATTTTAATTTACCGTTGATCAACACGTTCGGGGCCCCTCGAATAACCTACCCGTTTACGCCCGTTTTAGTCTTTTCGTGCGTTTAAACGCATAAAGCGTTTTTACGCATATAGCGGTGCTATTCTAGATCGATTAAAAATCAGATAAGCGTCTACCGCTCTTAGCGCTCTTGCGAAATATTGTTCATTGGCAGACGGAGGATGTTCAATTTCTGCCGCAACAAACTCGAGTGAAATAGAAATTTAATTCTTTTATTCGTTCCGATCGAAAATATTATATTTTGAGATCTTCGAACGGATTTTACTGCTTCCTACCCTAGCCAAGCGATTTGTATTTCATTCATTTGCATTCGTGGTAAAACCGAATAGGTCAAATACAAAACTAAGACTTTTCGAGATGACTTAAAAAGAATATACATTTTCATTTAACTTCGGTTTTTTACGATTGACTTGGACAATCTTTATTTTGCCGATACAAGAGACTGTATTATTTATGTACAACGAGTGCGACGACAGGACGTAAATGTAAATGCAAATTCTGGGAACAGTTTATCGCGTAATATTGCGGGTTTAATTTGTAGGTAACGCGTTGAGTTAATTACGGGCGACGACGCGACGGTGGGTTTGTCGCGACGCTGAGAAATCGTAGACAAATTGGTTTATCTGGAGGCACACTCAATTTTCCTCGTTTTCTTCGCGATCTGGAAGATTACCCTGAAACGTCGTAAAGGTTTAGCCCAGAGGCACGACCTTTTCTATGGGGATGGGAGCGTCCGCTATGGGGCGCCATTCTCCTTGTACACGGGAAGATTACAACCTCGCAAAAATATCGCGTAATTTGTCAAAAGGAAAATTAAGTATACATTCTAGTTTCTGTTTCGCAAGTTTTTACAAGTCGTCGCTCGTTAATTATTTGCTCGACCAAAAGATATTGGTACTTGAAGAGTCTAAAAAATATTAACCCTTTGCACCCCAGTGACGACTCGGAGGCGCCACTAATAATTCTGATACCGTTATTAAAAATATTTCTTGCATCGTTAAATTTGTATTTAATATGTTAATAAACCGCTGAAAGTATCGTACGCGAGGTATTATATCAGTTTTATATCGATAAAGCTAAGAAAATCATATAAAATCGAAATATTTTAGGCTAGAAGAAAGACTCGGTTTTTAAAAATTAGAATAGCACCGAGCGCAAAGGGTTGATACACGATCAGACTAAAACATATTAATACTTGACGAGACTAAAAAACTTAAGAAGTTTAAACTTAAGAAGAACCTAAGAAGTACTAATTAATTAAGAAGTTACGTACGATGATATCTTCGTGATCACCAGACTTGATTTGTACAACAATTCTATATTATTTCGAATTAACTGTAATTCGACATTGGATTATTATCAGCTTAAGCGGTAACTCGATACCGGAAGAATGAAAACCTTGGAATTTTTGGATGATCACTTTTTATCCTGCATAAATGAAATAAAAAAGGGGTAATATTTTCGGGGTAATATTAAAAAAAGAAAATTTAAAAATTGCACAAACATCCGCATTCTAGTCACAAGATTCGTGATTTTTTCGAGTGTTAGAGCGTTCAATGGTTTCGAACAGGTGTAACGGCAACTATCGTTCGGATTCTCGCGAAGACCCGTGGCAAAAACGATGAGAATAATATTCGATGTTCGACACGATTAATTTTCCGGTACGGCGAGGAGCAAAATCGACCTTTGGCTCCGCAGATTATTCAGCAACGGCGACGACTATCGGCGTGACACCTGAATATTGATTGGTAACGTCGACTAACTTTCACGAGGCAAGAAGAGAAAAGAGGGAACCGGAGATTTCGCGTGTTTATCGCGATAACAGGTAACGGGTGCGTTCACTCGGCGAGGAGACAACGGGAGACACGTGTCACCATTCGGTAAACGATGACAGTTTTCTCTCGTTTCCGCTTCGCCTGGTTTCTTCTTCTCCTAGATTGGCCGTCGCGGCGCGGCGCGGCGCGGCGCGGCGCGGCGCAGCGTCGTCGTCGCCCGTATCGAACACGGCCGTCCATTGAATTTCTCGAGAACCGAAGATGTATCTCGAGAAGAATCGTGCCGTAACTTCCTCTACTCGAGCACGATGCACCCGCGTCGTTCTTCTTCGTGACTTCTTGAAAATGACGGAATAATTGAAAGGCCGCGCGCCTTTGCCGATCGAAAGGCCAGAGGGGTAAAGAGAGCAGAAACCGGGGGTTGGAGGACGGCAATCGGCAAGGAACTTGCAATTTTAACGACCCTTCTCTCTTTCTCTACCGGCTCCGCTCGTATACAATCACTCGACCCAATAATCCGTGTGTCGAACCGAGTCGAGTGTGCTTTATTTTCCGCTTTCGCCGATACTACTCGACATCGTCTCTCCCTGTATTCTTCGCGAATCCCGTTCAGCCTTCTCCGCCAAACCGAACGCACAGCAGCAGCCAACCAAAATGTTATTTTAAATTATTTCAAACCTTCTGTATTTCACATATTTCCACAAATTCTCGTTTCTACCCCCATCCGTCCCTCGTGTCAATTTCACACGGTTCTCCCGAAATACGAGGTGCGATCAAAAAGTAAGGTGACTCTTTCAATTTCGCGCGACACCTACGGTCGATTTTCGTTTTCTTTTTCTTTTTTTTCTTATGCCGGTACACTCGTCCCGAACATATGTTCGCAGTTTCAGCTATATAGCATTTTTTGTTTGTTCGCGAGAAGCATAAAGGTTAGAAGTGTTTTGCGTGTTCGGAGAAGTTTGTTCCGAAACTGCGTAATTTTGACCAGAAGAAACGTCGCACGAGCATCGCTCAAGAGCTGTTGAGCGACGTCAACGATGATCCTGATTTGCTCAAAAGGGTAATAATTGGTGACGAATCATGGGCATATAAGAATATGGGTATGGGTATCTTTTACCATTGCTTTGAAATTTAATTCAATTCGTATGTATCGGAGCGAGAAGTGGAATTTCGTTGACGTGGACGTGAAATTACTTTTTCTTACTGCAGACAAACGTGACGAATGCAGTTTTATCAACTATAAAATCTGCATCGTATTTCTGAAAGTTGTTCGATACCTTGACCGTTTTTATCGTCAACTCTAAAGCTTGAAAGAAAGAAGAAGCGCCCGTGTTTCGCAAAGCAAAACGTGTACGACGTATTGATTTCATTTAAGGGGTGACTATAGCTTGTACCTAGCCTAGATAATGTGCGAAGAATTGTTAACGCATGAAAAATTCCTCTACTAATTTTCTACGGAACGTATACAACATTATTTTCTATCGATTTCTACTAGAAATCAGTGTCTTTATCTCTGGTACATAATAAACTTGCTTGCTTTCGAAAAATGAAATGTAAAATATTTCATCGGCGCCTCGGCTTAAAATATATACTTCATAATATTTCGACATTGGACCTGCCATCCAGATTTTTTGTTTCACAATTACTCAAATTATAGAGAGGCTTTTAAATGTATCACGAAGTACAAATAAATTTAATCCAGTTATTTTTATACGGCAATATATGCTGCTTTCGAAGCTCGGCAGGTTTAGTGTTAATATTGGATCGACAAGAAAGTAATTTCGGTATTCGAAGGTGAAACGAAACCGAATTTCTTTATTCGAGCGACGAACTTCGATCGATAAAATACTTTCTTATTTATTTTTTTTTTTTCCAAAAGATCGTCGAACAAAAGGGATGATATCTTATTCGTTAAAGTTCGTTGCTCGAATAAAACAAATTGGGCTCTATTTCACCTTAAAACGCCGAAATTACTATCTCGCCGACCCAATAAATCCTCGTCGGCGAAGGGTTGAAAAGAAGGGGTGGTGATTTGTAATTATAATTGTTTCCGTGTCTGCGCGCGGATAATTACCCGGAATTTTAATGTAGGTGGAAAAGCAGGAACGAGTTGGATGGTCGACTAAACCAACGTGTATATCTGTTACAGAGTGCAACTGCAACTCACACGCGAGAAGGTGCATATTCAACATGGAACTGTACAAGCTGTCGGGTCGTGTCAGCGGAGGCGTTTGTCTGCAGTGCTGGCATTTTACAGCAGGAAGACACTGTCATTATTGTCGGGAAGGTTACTACAGAGATCCAACGAGATCGATCACGAATCGTAAGGCCTGCAAACGTAAGTATTACTCTCTCTCTCTCTCTCTCTCTCTCTCTCTCTCTCTCTCTCTCGCTCTCGCTCTCGCTCTCTCTCCAAGAGACTATTAATCACTGCTAATTTTGAGGAGACTATCCCTGCTGATCTATTAATCAGGCATTCACTTGTTGAAGTTTACCCGCATGCCGGCGTACGATTCATTGAAATTATGCAGAAAATCACAATTCATTTAAGACGCTCGAACGTTCGCGCGAGAACGATCGCCAGGTAGATCCGACGCGGGACTATTAATCAGATCTAGTCACGATTCCTCTCGTTCGATGCGTTCGCGTCGGTAACACCGTAACTATGTCACGGTGACGGGTTTTAGATTTTTCAAATCATTTCTGACACAGTTGCTGTGCGATTTTGCAACGTTTCGCGAGGTTATGATATTTCAACCCTTAACCAGTTAACTGCGTTCAACGTGTATACGCGTCGATCCGAATCTCCATCGCGGTGCAATAACGATAACCTTTGAAGAATCGTTAATTTTTTATCAAATAAAAATGTAATCGTCCCTCGTTTTTCGTAAAATTTATAATAGGATCGTTTGCCTTGCGTTCGACGTGTATACTCGTAAATACTTCATTTTAATTCCGCACTCTGCGGGGAACTTTTAATACTAAATTCCGCAGTTAAGAGGTTAAGGGGGTACGCCGTGCAAGCGTGAATTTTATCGTAAAATATAATACCTTTTTAGGGGGGTATTACGATTTTTTCGTAACTCGAGAAGGTGAAAAATGTCGGCTGTTCAAAGAACGCGATCTTTGTTCCCTAAGAATAATTAAGTTCAAACATGTAGCAACGCTTTGACATTGCTTTCATATTTTTTTATCATTCGAAATTACAAAATGGCGACGTTACACGATATTGTCTGTCATCGCGATGGGCAACATAGAAGGCAAAACATTTTTATGAGAACTAGATCAAGAATAAATACTTTTCGATGCAGTGTTTAAACGGAGTATTTAAAAATGAGAGTTTTAAAAATGATGTATCTTTAGGAATACATTTATACGAAAATTGAACCAACAAAAGAAACAGCTAATAAATAGTGAAACGCCGAGACAGCTTGGAACCAGTGAATAATGAAATTCTTAGAACTGTCTGTTTGATATTAGGCAACGATTTGGATCGCTCGATCATTCCCGAACTGGTTGATCATCGATCCTCGTCTCGTCAAAAAGCGGATTGCCGATCGTGACAGCTTAATATGCCGAATTACGGTGAATCGGACAGTTAGCAAGCTCGGTCGCTGTTTCGCTCTCACGTTCTCTCCGCGAGTGGAATCCAGTTATTACCCCGTTATTACTATTAATTTCATCTGTTTCCCGGTACTGTTACAAAGTGGCTACCAGCAGGGACTTATCCCCTCTATGTTCGATTTATGTAGGTTCGTCTAGGACCAGAAGAACTATCACACGGGGATAACGATCTCCTGGCGCGAGAAAGCATGCTGGAACGTATTCGTGCCCGCGCCACGGCGCATCCGTGTGCATCCACTACACACGCGGACACGCGTGTTCACGTATTACATTCCACTCGTGTCATCGTAACACAGTGCATTTGTTGTACAGTCCGTCCGCGGCCGCTACTAAATTAACTGCTACGATTCGATTCGCAAAATTCGAAAAAGCGGCTTGGCGCGTGTTGGACTGTACAGGGTGTCCGAAAAAGGTACTCTTCTTTGGATGGGGTGATTCCTGAGGTTATTCGAAATAACTTTTTTCTTCGCGAAAATGTTCTCCGCGGCTTCGTTGCGAAGTTGTCAACGAAAAATACGGGTCAATCGGAGCACAGGTCCCGCTGAACGTGGCGTTGGCCGAACGGGAATTAGTCTTCGATAGCCGCGTTCCGATTGGCCCGCATTTTTCATTAACCCTCCGAGTGCTCTGCCGAAGTCATTTTTGACCGGGAACATCGAAATTGTTATTTAAGTGCTCAATTTGTGGCAATTAAACTAACCGAACAGCTGTTTTATCGAGGATATCGGAAAGACAATACACGTCTATGCAAGATATCGTCAAAAGTAAATTTTTAAAAATTACTCTGCTCAGAATTCAGCGAAACGCTAAGCGACTTTATAGAAACTTCGTACTCGTGCATCACGCAGAAAAAAATCTAGAGCGCGTAGTCTTTCTATCCGAGTGTCAACGAGGCACGAGACCAGATACGATAAATCAACAAAAATTGTGACATTTTCCAAATATCTATGAACAGGAAGATGACTTTATAGAAATTTCAGCCACTGTACAGCTGTACAAATCGTCCGTTGCCCGAGGGTTAATAACTCCTTAACGAAGTTAACGACGCCGGAGAAAACATTTTCGTGAACGAAAAAGTAGCTTGAAACGATCTCAGGAATCACGTCATCCGAGAAAGTACATATTTGGGACGCTCTGTAGAAACGGGGGAAGGACGCAAAGGTGAAACGATTAAAATCACGACAATTAATAGAAACGTCGTATTCCCGAGACGAGATAACGAAGATCCACGGCGCAGCGGAGCGATGGAAGGTCTGTCCGCTGGAAAGCGTTGTCCGAGAAACCGAGTCCAGGCGTGAAGGAACGCTTTGAAATAATCCGGTGGTATTTTGAGAAAATCAGAGAGAGAGCGAGAGAGAGAAAGGCAGGAAAAGGCGCGTCGAGGGGTTTGCCGAGGGTAATTAAACGCGTTCCTCGCTAACAACTCATAGTCTCAGATATGGTGCAATCGTGGCTTCCTTGTGGCCCCGGTTGCCAGTGTCTCTGGCTCGCATATAAAACACAAGTGTCGTGCCGAGGGCTTGCGCGTGCTCTCGCCGCGAAGATAACGAACAGTCTGTATTCTCGTTAGCAGCCATGGCAGCCGTTAAGATAACAACGAGACACGACACTCACCGAGAGCCCTCGGCACGAAAAGAAGATTTAACGTCGTCTTAGGATACTAGAACTTTCATAAATTAGTACCCAGAGCGAAGAAGCCACCCATCGACGCGAAATTGCGTGGGACGCGGCGACGGTTCGCGTCGCGTCGCGCGTCGTTCCGTTTTCTCTGCGTCTATGAAATCTAACCGCGTGGCTTTCGTCGCGAAATAAATCCGCCGAACTGCCACGGGAACCGACGCGACGCTTTTGAGCAGGTAACTAACGTCGCGGTAATTGTTTTAAACTCTGTTTAATTTTATCATTTTCCCGGGAATCCCTAAACGCAACGCGCAGCGCCTGCTCCTGTCGATTACTCGACACTTCGCCCGATGTAATTTGTAATCGTAACGAGAGAAGCTTGTGGCTTACACGTAAACACGTTTCTACAGCTTTTGATTTCGTTTAAGGGGTGACTGTAGCTTGTACCTAGCCTAGATAATGTGCGAACTTCTTATTTATTCTTCTTGGCAAAAGATCGTCGAGCAAAAGGGATAATATCTTATTAATTAAAGTTCATTGATCGAATAACAAAATTACGAGTAACGAGAAAAGCTTGTAACTTACACGTAAACACGTGTCCACAGCTTTTGGAATTTTCTTAGGACGACCTCGCGCAGAAGAAAGACAATTTCAAAATTCTGCTTAAGTCGATTCATAATTTCCAGTCTTTCGGTGCTAGCGCTGCGTTATCACAATTTCTCAAGGGTTCCCGATAATCCGAGGAGAAAATGTTTCGAACAAAAGCTGAACGGTATTCAAAGATCTACGAACATCCATGTATAAAATTTCGAAACGAAATTTTTTGAGACGAATTTAACGATCTACTGTATCACGACCTTGAGCAAACGCGTGACGCTAAAATAGTTTTTCCGACTTTTCGGGCGAAATACGTAATCGTATTCGTAGTCGTCTGACGTAATTTGCAATCGTAAAGACGGAGGCTCGTTGCTTGCGCATAAACACGTGTGTGTAGGTTGTGGAATGTTCTGTGTTCGACTTCGCGCGGTCCGTAAACGTTGAGATGCTCGATGCTGTTGAAACGTTCAGACGTTCAGACGTAAAAAACTTGGATCTACAACGAAACACGGTGAAACACGGTGAAACACGATGAAACACGGTCAGCGGTAGCGGTTTCGCGCAGAGTGCAATTCCGCGGCGAGATTCGGCGGCAGTTGCAGGCCGAGTTTGCATCCCTTTAAAAGCACAGAGAGATGGATAGATTGCTAAACGTCGCGGCGCGGCGGTGGGGTCGAGGCGGGAAGAAGTGGCGAGCAAACATCTCGGCTCGAAAAGAGATCCGGTGTGCCGGGCACTTAAAGACGCAAACGAAGGACGCTCTTCTCGACTCGAGCGTAGAGAATGAATTTCGAAAAGAGGGAAAAAAATGAAGTGCAATCGAGACGGTGGAAGAGCGCACGGCGCATGGGTCGCATCTCCGAAAGGCATTCGCCCGTTTTCCTCGGCGATGCAGGGGGGCACAGGTATCGTCGTCCTCTATCCGGGATCCGGGCGTCGCGACGCCTCGCAACGTTGCATCGAGTGCCCCGGTGCCATTTCCACGGTTAGCGAACTCCGAATGGCTCCCAGAGGTGAGCCCTCTCAATTTTGTGCTCTCGGAGTTTCCAGCGCACGGAAAATACGGCCCTGTCGGCTGCCGCTTGCTGTCAGGTCAGGCAACTGCTGCTCGTTTCGAGATTTCCACGACGAACGACGAGCCTCTGCTCTCTCTGTCTCTCGGCCAGTCTCTGTTCTCTGGTTCTCTGTGCTTCCCGGTGTCTCTGTCCCTCTCGTTTCCATAATCGTCGTTCACCTCTTTCTGCCATCCCCCTCCCTCCTCTCACTCTCTCTCTCTCACTCTCTCTCTCCCGCCGCGGTGAATTACCCGGGAAATTTGTTGCCTCGTCAACGAACCAACAGCCGTGTCTAATGTCGTTGCGAGGTGACCCGTGGATATGCCTCGCTCTGCCTGCGCCCATGTCCGTCCGAAGTCGAGGACTTCTTTTCCGAATGGCAAGGTGGCCGAACCGAACCGTGTCGCTCGATCAGCATCTGTTCTCTTTCTTCCTCCTCTCTTCCTCCTCTCTTCCTCCTCGTTTCCTCTCCTCGCGAAGAAGAACACTTCTTCTTGCTCTTTTTCATCTCGTTTTATCGTCTTTTTAACGCGTTCGAACGGCAAGCAACGCGCAGACGGGCAACCCGCCCGATTCATATTTTCATACATATTTATGGTCACCGTTCCCTCCCGGTTTTATCTTCTCTTATGTGGAGCATGCCTGCCCGGAGGAACGTACGCGCACGCATTTTATATCCGCGACACTTTCGGATTTCTATTTTCCGTTACGAACCGATTCTCCGTGTGTGCGTGCGTCTTTTTATCTCGCATGTGGATCGCAAGGATAAATTGCCCGCGGGGTTTGATGCACTCGGAATTATCGGCTTGATTTAAGTCAATGTTGCGGAGTACGGTGAAGCGAACGACCATGCTGGTTTTATCGGCCGTGCTTAGGACGACGACTACTCGGCAGCAGGTTTCAAAGGTGACGCTGTCGATCGCTACGGTGATAGACGTTTATCCTGTGATCGCTGCGTGGCGAGATATTTGGGGATGTTTCGCACCCGAGTTGCTAAATCGGCGTTTGGTTGTTTCATTTCTGGAGAGGAATCCTTCTGTGGCCGACCAGAATGCGTAGATCATTTCAAACCTTTTTTTGTATTCAACGTGTTTGCAGAAATTCTCATTTTAAGAGCGAGCAATTACAGAGAATACAGAGAAATTTTGAAGTAGCTTTGAAATTTTCGATACAACAAAACCGATAAGGGATGAGAAATCGATGTTCGTTTGATTCCTGCTTCCCACAATCGATGCAGAACATTTTTATTTTGCACGAAGATCCGCAGTTATCCGCAGTTTAGCGATCACAGGCGAGGAAGTAATTGCAAAACAAAATATTCTTTGAAATATCATTTCAAATAGCGCCATTTCAGCATTCGTTGCTGCATTTCTTTCAACAACTTGTCGACGTTCCTCTAAATACAGTGGCGGACAAAATGATACGTTTGATGTATTTGTGTATTTCGTATAACACTGTATATCGGATATGTCCTTCGAAGCGTCCATATAGAATTGCAAGTTTGTATCTTGTACGCGAAAGAAATTAGAGGAAGAAGCGCAAAATAAAAATGTTCTGCGTCGATTGTGGAAAGCAGGAATCAAACGAACATTGATTTCATGCCTTATCGGTTTTGTTGTATCGAAAACAACATTACAATCCGCATCGGCATTAGTTGTAGAAAAAGTTCTCTTCTCTTTGGAAGTCGGTAGAAAACAAATGTGAAAATTTTTAAACTAAAACGTACGAAGCCATTAAATACATGGAAGTTTAGAAAATTGTGTATACCGTAAACGCATCAAATCTACAATCCACTTATGGATTATGGCAGTAACTAAGGGTTACCAGATAGGGGTTGGCGAGCAAGGGTGAAATGGTTCGAGTTCGATGCTACAGATGAGTAATCTGGCTGGTTATAAAATGAACTGGGCTAGGAAATGAATTTTGGAATTATTCGACTACTGTAACTGTATAACCGATAATGATGCGGTATCTCCAAAAAATTGTCAAAAATATGTCTCGTTTCTAAGAATGATTGTTTTTGGAAGAAGCAGCGCTGGAAGAAATATTTTCAATGAAAATATGCGTCTTTTATAGCGAAATATCTTTCTACCGCAACTACTATACGTCGTTAGGAACGAAGTCGGTACAGAGAGCAAGATGACGAGGAAGAATTATCATTCTCTTCGTTAAACGGATAAAAACGAAGGGTACGCGTATATCGTGTTGTACCGTACTATCCGTGTAACGTATTGTGCTGACATCGATGGCTAGTTAAGAAACGCACCGGAGAAAGTAAGATGGATCGAGGAAGATTTTCCGTATATCGTGTCGGAGGAGTGAGCCTATCGAAATAAGAAATATTCGAGAAACCACCACACATTTTTCAGGTGCCAGTTATTTTGTGAGAGAGAAAGCGAATTGGTCACAAAAATAACTACATCTTTCAGGGAGTGTGTTCATTTAATTTTCATATTTCAATATGTTCATGTAAGAGCCATATAAATGTGTTCAAAATACAAAACTTGCAGGTACGTTGAATGGTATACAAAAAATGAAATAAACGAGGTTAGAATTTCGTATTTGAATATGTCGATTTAAAAGGCATAAATGTGTTAAAAATACAAAATTTGCAGGTACGTCAAATGTTCTAAACAAAAGAATGAAACAAAGAAGGTTAGAATTTCGCGTTTCGATATGTTGATTTAAAATCATAAATCTGTTCAAAGTGTAACGTTTGCAGGTACGTCAAATGTTCTAAAAAAAAAGTGAAACAACCAAGTAAGGTTAGAAAATTCTATGAGAAATGTTGAAAATCAATTTTTTTTAAAACCGTAAGGCGGATGAAAATATATTCCTTTGCGGTGAAAGAGGATGAAAATGGCTTTAAGGGTGGAAATAAAAGAGCAAATAAAAAGAGTTAATAATATAAGGTGTGAACGCTTGAAAAGAAAAAAAGAAAAATCACAAGTGCCGAGAATCTCATTTATCTCGCGTCCCTTTGCTCTGGTTTTTTTTTTCGATTCTGATATCGTTCACCGACGGATTGTTATGCTCCCCGTTGGGGCAGCCTGTATGCGCACACAGTAGCTGGTAATATTAGAAACTTCCCCTGTTTGTACAGCACGCGCGGTCATACCGGAACGATACGTTTCAACTGTATCCAACCCCGAAACCTTCACCCCGTGTTTATTTTAACCCCGATGACACCCTCCGGCAAGGGTTGTCTCTCAAACAGAATCGGTCACCGAGACATCCGCGTGGTCCCTCTCCGGGCAATCTTACCGGTCCGGTCTTTCCACTTCGTCAAGGGTTTGGCAACCGTTCGGACAGAAATTTTTTCAAAACACTCGATTTTTCCGATCGAGATACACCGGCAAAACCGGTGGAAAACTGAAGGATCGCTACATTTTCATTCAAAAATTGCCCACCTTCGAATGCTGTAACTCTATGGAAAAACATCGTAGAATATTCGTTTCGATCCCACGTCAAAGCTTAACCCTTTGCACTCGGTGCTATTCTAATTTTTGAAAATCGAATCTTTCTTCCGGCCTAAAATATTTCCATTTTATACGATTTTCTTAGTTCGATCGATATAAAACTGATATAATACCATTAAAAAATTATTAGCGGCGCCTTCGAGTCGCCACTCGAGTGCAAAGGGTTAAACCTTCTATCGTCGAAAGCCATTCATCGTTTTTATCGACAAAATTGTTTACGCTATTTAACGAACGAGAAACGGTCGTACAGACGCGACAACATTTTTTAATGAACGAAGCCAACGTAGATTGGAGTCTCGCCTTTAAGATGAACCTTAAAAAAAGATGAACAAAATCACAGGCGAACGAAACCCAGTCCCACACCGCAAATAAACACTCGCCGAACTCGGCGGAGCCAATAATAAGCTAAAAGTTAAACCGTAGATTTGCCGAGAAAATAAAAGGTGAACGGGGGGCCGGTGAGATCAAATAGAAAGAGGAAAGAAAACAAAGCGCGGTCGCAGGAAGGTGAAGAAAAAAAGACGGCGAGACGAAGAAAGCGCGAACAAGGAGAGAAAATAAACGGCGAACGAACGGCCGAAGTGAATAAGAAAACAGATGAAAGAAGCCCGAAGGTGAGGAAACACAGACGAAGCTCGAACGAAGTGAACAAAGTATCGTTTGAAAAGGAGACGACGGAGAAAACGGAGGCGGAAAGAGAGCGAAAGAGAAGAGAGCGGCTGGTTGAAAAAGAGTCGTGAATAACTTGGCGAGGGAGGGGAAATGATGCGGTAGTGCTCACTCAAATTTGCTGAATCTGTTACACTTACATTTTCACGATTCATCCCCGTTATTCCAAACGACATTTACGCCAATAATTTCGCTCTCCGTATCAAACAAATTTTGTATGGCTATTTCTGTGGAATCGATGATCAATTAAAAAAGAGTTTGCTAAATCGGTTACACTTCAATTTCCACGACTCTTCCCCACTGTTCCAAGAAACATTCGAGCCAATAACTTCGCTCTGCGTACGAAACAAATTTTGTAAGAACATTTTTGTCGTAACATCGTTTGCCTATTGCATATTCTTCTATATCCGTGGAATTCATAATTAAACGGTGAAAGGGGGAAGGGAAATGATAGCAAAATGCGGTGAAGGGCAGAGGGAAAGAGAAAGATATAAAGAGAAAGAGAGAGAGAGAGAGAGAGAGCGAGTGGGGGTAGAGAAGGAAGGGGCGTGAGAGACTAATAGTGCTGATCCCACCGCAAGCACCGCTGGTTTAAGACCCGACTAAGTGGCGGATAATGAATATGCTAACGTGTGCCGAGTACGCGAGGAAAGCTTTGCACTTGGTATCGGGTTCAAGCACCTTCCGACTACTGTACGTGTGCGGCTCTATGCCTTTCCCTCTGTGTACAACGCCGGTTTTCACAAGCCTCGAACTAAGACCATGGACGAGTCCGCGCGCGACGAGCACAAGAACGATATTGGCATCGGTGCGGTGCGGTGCGGTGCGGTGCGGTGCGGTGCGGTGCGGTGCGGTGCGATCGCGCGGCAGAATTCAATTCCGAGCCTGACATTCGATTAAAATCGAATAATAGGATCTCGCATGCCTTCGTCATAATAATACCTGGGTTTTTTCCTTCGTTGACCCAAAAACGACGAGAGCCTCGAGGATCGCGTTCTCTGGATCTCCCGCGAGCTCGCTCGCGAGATCAACCGCGGGGCTCTGAATCGCGCGAGGAACGTGATGGATCACGGACGCACTGAAAATCTTTAATTAATAGACGTCCATTGTTCTCGCTGACGGCGTAAAATATTATTCATCCTTCCCGCGGACGATTGCGAATCCGAAGAATTATTGGATCCTTGCGCGGGCTCTCGTGGTTCTATGGAGTCGAGGGTTACCGGGAGAAGCTTCTATTCGACCGCCATTATCTTCTGCTTTCAATTGACCGTGCGGTTGTTTTTTTTTTTTTTTTTTTTACTAGTTCGCGGTCGGATGCAAAAATTGCTTGTGTCGGTTTGCGCGAGACCATAAGCGAGAGGTCGAGCGGCTCTCGGATCGTTAGATTGCGGGTTTAGGCGATTATACGAGGTGTGATCAAAAAGTAAGGTGACTCTTTTGAATCTCGCGGGATACCTACAGTCGATTTTCGTTTCCTTTTTTTTCTTATGCCGATACACTCGTGCCGAACATATGTTCACAGTTTCACAGTAATTTAAAATTCTTCTGTTTTCTCTGTTTCGAGTCACACCTACTCGTTTTTGTCATAAACGCATAAAATCCGCTGTCCAGCAACGACATATAAATCTTCTTAAATTGTCTTAACGTTTTTACCGTTTTAAATTACATCCCCGCCAATCTTCGTCGTAAACGCATAAAATCCGCAGCTTACATTTATTACAGTTATCAGAGAAAGAAAGTTCTACCTACTTGACACCGCAGTCCAACGATTACAGTCCTCCGGGTTCGAGGATGTGCTTCGAGTGCTAGGCTCGACGTCTTGGACAACTGCACGTTACGCGTAAATCAATCTCGTCTCGCAGACACGTGCTTTATCATTAAAGCGTCAATGTCCAGGAGTCCTATCAAAGAATTCCTCTTTTATCACAATTTTATGTAACGTTTCGCCGAATCTATTATTAACTCCTACATTTTGTTTAACGTTCAAACAAAATAACGTAAAACAACAATGTACGAGCGAAGCAGGTATTCTACAGAAAACTTTCTGTATAAAATATACTTATGATCGGACCTTTATTCTGAACGATTTACACAAACATCAGCGTCATCTAATTTGCATTTAGATCGACACTGTTGATTGCGAATTTTTCTAGACGCTCGGTGCTTGAAATTCGTAATTGCTAATAACTTGGTAATAAAAATAAATAATTTCTAGAGAAAGTACTCGATCGAAAGCAGAAATACACGTTTCCAGATATCGCGTATAAAAATATGGAGCATCGAACGGTGATGTTCTTAGGTATAATCCGGCAATTAGGGTTCCTTCGTCCGGGTAGCTAACTTGTTTCTTCCTGCTGCGGCGACTGGAACGTGCGGTAGGTATGATCGATCGTCTAGACAGCACGAAACGAGACAAAGAAATCAAGTGCTCTCGAATTCGCCAACCCTCGTTACCCTTTGTTCAGATAAATACACGGTACGCGTGTAATTACGCGCAAGCATCCAATTTCGTTTGCGCTTCGCTTAAAAAACACTCCGGTTTCATTTGCGCCGGGGATATTTCAACGGTTCCACTCTCGCCGGAGAACGAGGCTGCTAAATAAATTCTGTTTATGCAACAGATTAATCGGAGGCGAATTTTATTCTACATTGAACAATTAAATGCGGTGTCGCTCGGCGTAAGAGGTAATCGCGCGGCTCGAATCCCCCGGAGGGGATTAATATACATTAAAGGATTTATGTTGCGGACAATGTTCGCGTTTTCACGGACGCGAATTTCCTGCCTTTTTTTTAAGGGCAAATCACCTGGAATAAAAAGTACACTGTCACCGGGAACAAATAAACTCTGCACGTAAAATGTGTATCGCAAAAATCTGCTCTTCGCTTATTTTCTTCTTCGAGTTCGAGACTCGCTTTGCTAAACGCTTTTATGGAAGATGTTCTTCGTGATCGAATTGCAAAGTGAAATGTTTGAAAATTTTGTAAATGTTTTTGAACTCTTCGGAATTTTTAAACGAAATCGGAATAAGATGAATCGAGTTCGCTGTTCAACGGTATCGAGCTGTCGTCAGCTTTTACCGGATTACGGTCGATCGAGCGGAGATTCCACGAGCAGGCTGTTAAACAAAGCCGATTCTGGTAAATATTTCTGCACATTAGGTATGCGAGAATAACATTTTCCGAGCACCGCAGGGCTTTCGTAGCTTTCAGAGATTTCATTAACGAGATTCAGCCAATTATCCACCCTTTGACACCGGGACTGGAACCGACTACGATCGCAGACTATAAGATCGGTATAATCAGGTATAATCGCGACCCTGAGATTAAACTATGCAACCAATTAGAATTTGTGTAAGAAGCTTAAAATTACCTTCCCGCGCAGACACCTCCGGAATAATTTATAGAAGTGATTTCATTGAAAACCTTACGATAAAGTCATAACGTTTGCGTAATCATTTCTAAATTATTTGTATCAAAATCATTTTATATAGAAGTTTCTTTAAGAAAGAACCCGCTTTCTCTGCGTAATTGCCGAGTCAATTTCTTACCGCCTCCGGCAGGGTTTATTCAATTAAGATTATAATCGCCGCAGAAATTGTTCGCGCAAATATTTACGATGGAAAGTAACGTGATTGCGCAACAGATGAAATAGTAATAAAAAAGTGGTGAATTTAAAATGTTTTCTATGTTACATGTTGAAAGCATGATCAGAGACATTTATTTTTACAGGAATATTCCACTCGGAGCTTCTTTAAAACCTTTCTTCGCCGTGAAAACTTCCTCGTTTTATTTTCTCTTTTTAGTACCAGGCATTTTCGTCCAACACGCGAATTTTCCCAGATGTGTAATCCAGGATACGTTTCGCGATAAGTTCGTAGAATTTTCTTCCTGCAAAAATGGCGCACCGACCGGGAGGTCGACAATCCTAAGAGCAGAACATAGGATTACAGGAATGCAATTTTGCAGGCGCTGTCTCCTGTCTCTATGCTAACCAGATTGCTAAGAAAATTTCATTTGTCGCGCCGTTCGACCCAGTTTCCGGTTCGGATGCTCTATTTGCGTCAATCCTCCAACCGAGTGAGTTTCAGCGAGGAGAAGCAACAATCTCTGCACGACATGCGCACCAATCATAAATTCCGCTCGACGAAAACACCCGGTGTCCAGGTTTGATGCTTCTCCATCGAATTTCATCAAACAAAACACAGAACGGAAAATCAAACACTGTAAATCCTTGATTCGACAATAAGAGAAACCCTTGGGCGCTGTTTCCTCGATCGTGCAGTCCTACTATTTTCTTCGTTCATCGGTCCGGGCGACCGATCTGGCAGTTCGTTTAGTAAAATATGGCTTGTCTCGTATTCAATACATCTAAATCAGTTTCTAAATGTTTAGCAATGCCCAAAATGTCGATATCAATGAAATTTAATAAAAATTCTAATTAGAACAAGCATTTAAAAATGTACATTTTGTGAATACGATTCACGATCGAGAAATTACTAATCTTCTTTTGTGAACCCTGCCGAACATATTTGATATTTCTAAAAAAAGTTTGCTTCGAAACGAAGAGGATTCTTTTACCTTGAAAATGCGTACCTCGAGAGTTTAGAATTACGGTTCGTCATTTATTAAATAAGTAATTTTAATTGGACTAACGAAAGTTGAAGTTATTTCCCTTTGACATGGAATATCTTTTGGGTTCCAAATGGTTCCGCATTTTTTCAAATTGGAATATTTTCAGTATATTTTTCAGCCTTCTTCGGGAATTATTATTGTTCGAAGTGTCAACTCGGAAATATATATTCTCTAGTTCTTTGTAAACTAGACCGCATACAAAATTAAACGTGTAGTCCACACAATTTTGAGCGGGGATGTAGATTCGGATACCTCGCTAAAAATAAAAAAATTAAAATCGCTAAATACAGTTCAAACGATATCGTGTTTGGCGTGATTTTAATCAGAAAAATGCCAGAAATAAGTTGGCGAGAGTCCCGTCTGCTTGCGATGAAACTGTATACGTCGAGACCGTGTTCTATGCCACGCCATCATCCGACGGACAAACGCTACAGGTGATTCAGCTAGAAAGCCCCATTTTCAATGAAAGTACAACCACGAAAAGCTAACAGGTCGGAACAGAGTTCGGCGACGAATTAAATCCAATAAACGACGGGGCTGTTGCAACGCGTCGAATACGATCGTAGCTAAGATGACAGTGAAAAGTTGGGGAACGCATCGACCGAAATGAACGGTGCCCGGTCGTTCGCTGGGAGGATTGATACAAAGGCAACTACCGTGCGATAACACTCTATTTAATCACCGTAATGTAACCCTATCTGTTACGCTCGGAGAGTCCGGTCCGTTCCTTTTAAATTCGAACGCGCCACCTTTCACCTTGATTCCTTTCCTAACGCAACGACCGATTGGCCGATTGCGCAACGCGAGAAGGAGGACAGGAGGAACGTCGAGGAACGAGGGAGAATGACGATGAAGAGGATACTGGCGAGGAGAAAGGGGGAGTAATGGGGCACAAAGAAGAAGAAGAAGAAGAAGAAGAAGAAGATGAAGCAGATGAAGAAGCAGATGAAGAAGAAGAAGGAATCAAGGGGAAAGAAGGTTCGCTTATACACCTGGCAACAAGACATTCGGCCGGATGTAACCTTCGCGGTGTATAACATCAGCGAAACGGAGATAAAATCATAGAGAGGACGCGCACGGGGTCGAGAAAAAGAAGAGAAAGGTAGTAGCGAGATACAAGAGGAGCAAGGGAGTGCAGTACCTGCAGCCGAGGCGCAACGTGCAGACTCACCTTTGTTTGAACACGCAGGACTCGCGTTTCTTTCTTTTCCTCGCTCCATCCTCTTCCCTTCGGTTCTCTTGTTCCTCTTGCTGTTCTCCTCTTCTTCTCCTCTCTCTCTCTCTCTCTCTCTCTCTCTCTCTCTCTCTCTCGTGTTCCCCGCTTCGTTCCTCCCTAACTGGCCGGCATGCTTCTTCCACGTTCCTTCTTCTGCGTTATGGTGCCCGCTCGCGAGTACTCGCGCCGGTTTACGCGCGTACCCCGAGGGTTACGCGGGATTTATGCGTGTGCGTGTGTACACCGCTCGAAATTTATACGCACCCAGCACACCCGGTGTCAGAGATACTTCTCTATTTGAAAAGCATCTACCGACGACCGACCGACCGGCTCTAAGTATCGTCCCGGCTATTTTCGTTCTGAAAAGAAAATCTTAAGGCCCGAGACAGATCGGACAGCGATCCAGCCACCGGCTGCTGCTGCTGCCGCTCGGCCTCGGATCCTCATTGATCAGGCCAGGTTTCGACGATCGGTATGCCGAGCCGAGTGGATGGGGTCTAGACTCTAGACAGAATTCGGGGACTATCAAAGTCTGTGCTGGCGATCACGCTTTTAGTCGCCCACAGGAATATTCGGACGCTCTTTTAAAAGATCACCTTCTTTTTTTTAACGCTGGAGAAAATTGTATTTATTTAGGTTTCGCACCAGTTTTGTTCAAATATCTGCAGTAGGACCTCGATCGACCGAATCCCGATTATTAGACTGCGGATCTTTATGCATTTATATAGCAAAATTGAGTAGATGAAATTCGAAATTGTTGGAAAATTGATAAAATCGAAGATGCCATAAAGGATCCGCAGTCTAACGATTATATTACGAAGGGAAATAAATTTTCAAAAAGAACAAATTTATTTTGGAATATAATGTAAATTTTAATTATTTCCTCGGGTCTAGATTATCCGTCGGGCCTTAATTTATCCGGGAAAGAGAGAAATTCGCTAAAACTCTAAAAATCAGGAACAAGTCAGTTTGACTTATTCGGTAGTTCTAATGTTACCCGGTAATCACGCGGTGTCAATTAATATATTTTCATTTCATTTCTGTTTTCCACAATTGCTTGCATAAACATTTGCAATACAGTCGCGAGCAATGAGAAGAGACCACTGGACTGCGGATCTTTATGCAAAATAAAAATGTTTGCACCGATTGTGGGCACCCGGAGTCGAATAAAATTTTCTTTCATCCCTTAGTAGATTTTCTACATTGAAAACAGCACAACAATATTCTTAGATTTTTCTAATCTTCTACCGTTTTACATTTCCTCCCGCGAATTTCTTCGCGAATGCATCAAAATCCGCGGTCCAGCGACTGCGCACGCAGATAAAATTTTATCTGTGGAAACGTGCACCATAAAACATAAAGCGTTGACAGAAAGTACCCTTTCGTGCCCTAGCGATTACAATAGGCTGGAACCTTTATTATGCGAACTAATACGGAGATGTGACGGTTTAGATAATATGACATTCAATTGTTCAACGTTGACCGCTCGGTACGGAGTGTTCACGCGATACGAACGCGCGGAATATTTACGTTACCTTTCGTGGCATTAAAAGTCTCTCGAACGAGGTATTGTTCTTTCCTAAGAAGCAAATATATATATCGTTGTCCGAGTAATATTTTCGACCGCAAATTTTGCAACGTCGCGCGATAATCATGAGCGTACTTTGATTTTGCAAAAAGATATGTGTACCAGCTGTCAACGCGAAGAACGAAATTACTTTCCGAACGACTTAATATTTCCGAAGCTACGGAAATTTCATGCGAAACGATACACGTTGCTCGGTACTTTGCGAATGAATGCGTTGCTTGTCGACGATCCGGGAGAAGTCTTCGAGTACGAAGGATTAAAAAGAACCTAGAGAAGCCGTGCTACAATAAACCGGAGGATGATTCGAGAAATGGAAGGGACCTATCCGGACAAGGTAATATTTCTATGAAAAGAGATCGCGATGCCGTTCGATCGTTCGCATTCATCTGCAAGCGAACAATTCGCAACGTGGTAAACGCGGTGGAAGATTGTCATGGTCGGTTAAACCGTGGGGATCGAGGCTCGAGCTCTTTCGACGGTGCAGGGCGATTGTCATTAACGTTTCCAAGGCGGGATTCTTTTCTTCGGGCGGCGGGCGAGTGCATCGAGCGGTGCATCTCGGAGCAGCGGTGCATCTCGGAGCGGTGCATCTCGGAGCGGTGCATCTCGAACGGTGCGGCTGGGGCGCGCGGCGTCAGTTGCTCGCGTGGTGGCGAGCTATCAATTTAATCATTCCCCGATGAATGGACGGATCGGTTTTCTTAAAGTGCCGGTTCTCCCGTAGAGCCGCATTTCTTGACCCATCCCCCATCCCCCATGGGTTCGACCCTGGCGTATTCTCGGCGAGCGTGAACCGCGAGGGTCATATATCCGTGCCGCGCGCGGCGCGCCCTTAAATTATGCGCGCAATTACGCGTACCTTGCATCGCGTAAGTGCATCTCCGTACACAGCGTGCGCGCACACATTCGCCCAACCGCCCTACTAGTATTTATGGTTGCCATTTTGTTGGTCCCCGATCGCAATATTCGGTGGCCAACCGTTAGAGATGTCGCCTTCTTAGACACGGCGTTCTCGATCGCGCGATTTTTGCGCGCATAAAAAGATAAACGCGCGAATAAACTGCGGATCTTTATGCGAAATAAAAAGTATCTGCATCGATTGCAAAAAATGGAAACTACATTGAATGTTATTTCTTTCCTTAATGATTTTAATACAGGAGAAACCATATATCGACATCTTCAATTTTATAAATTTTTCAACAATTTCGAATTTCATCTACTCAATTTTGCTATAAACGCGTAAAGAGCCGCGGTCTAATGATCAACTTTTGTTGGAAACATTTTATTGGCGGATCGTAGGAAGCGATTACAAAGGACATCGAACTCGAAAATTGAGTTTTGTTTTCGATTATTGGTTTGCACGGGCAGGCGCGAACGAACACGAAGACGCTAAAATGTTGCGCGACGGTAACGAATGGCGAATATATCTGTGGTTGCACGGAAAAACGGCGCGTGTCGCAAAATTTCCAAAAATTTGTATTTACGCGTTAATCGATCTTCGTGGTACAGGATTGACGTATTTAACCAGGAAAAATGGCATGAAAACAAATTCGAAAGGCTCGACAAAATAATGCAATTTAACCGATGTCCTGTGTCAAAGCATTAACGACAACCACAGTTATATCCGTAACAATTAACAAGTTTTTGGTTGTAGCAATGTTTCCAACGTCTGCGAGATGAACGATATTGGTTGGACCAATCTAGCATTGCCGTACGTAAATTTGTTGTTAATTAACCAACTGTAACGATCGTAGACCCAACGTTGGATATCCGTTGGCAAATTGTCACAAATAGACTGCGAATCTTTGTGCAAAATAAAAATTGTCTGTATCGATTGCGATAAATAGAACAGGATTTGAACAGAGCAGAAATCGTATGTCGACATCTTCAATTTTGAAGATTTTTCAACAATTTTGAATTTCGTCTGCTCGATTTCAAGATGCGCGGTCCAGTTATAAATGTTCGTCGCAGGCCCTGTGTTGGGGGTTTGCAGACAAAACCACCAACCGTTGGCCAACCGTAAACGCTACTAGGGCGTCTACAAAGCGAAAGAACTACCTTGGGACCAGGTGAGAGAGTAAACGTGGATGGAGATGAACGGAATCCTCTTTCTCTCCTTCTGTCTCTCCGTCTCGTCTCAATGGCGAACTTCTCTTGGCCTTTTTTTTTCTGCAACGGTGTTAACGACTAGTTGGAGTGGTCTGTATCGGTCGACCGAGTGCTCTCGAGTTGGCGAGATATACTTGTAGAAGTCGGACGAGCGTGTCGGTGAAACGCATCGGCCGACAAATTTCTGATACCGCGGACACGTCCCGTAACCCCTAATGCGTTTCGAAATGTCAATGGCGATAGCCTGGCTAAGCGGAGCTTCGGGGAACCGAGGCTAATCTTGGTGAAGGTAAACCGAGACGGGAACGAGTTAACTACTTTACGGTACGACGCGCTATTAGAAATGTATGTACTTGCCTGTCCGTTCGAAACACGCCTCCGTCGAGGAGAGGAGAGAGTCTGTGCGAGCGTCGCGTTCCCCGGTGCGACGGATCGCGAATGGAGGAGGACTCTTCAGTTCCATCGTCTGCCATGCCACGCCGTGTCTTCGGACTCGGCACATTTTACTGGAACGGTGTATCGTGCACGGGGTGGTCCGAGCAATTGTTTCTCGATGTAATCGCAAAATGAATGCATCCTCTGGAAATCGGCTTTTTGTGGCCAAAAGTGTTTTGCGTTGTTTCAGAGTTGAAGGTTACAGCGTGCCAAGTCGTTGAATTCCCTTTCGACACCAGCTGTAATATTACGAAGTCAGAAATATTAGGAAATATTTTTAAAATATTTTAAAATCGAGGAGATCCCCGTTTTTTATGAAAAGAAATTTGCCGTTAACGCCAAACCTACCGAACTTTAAAAGCAACTGGTGCATGTTATCTTATAAAAATGACAAGATTGATTTTATTTAGACTTGGCGGGGCCCCACTATTGTAATACGTGCTTTACCATAGATATCTGTACAACCGTTCCTTGCAAAGTCGTCATTTTTATTATTTCAATAATTGTCGATTAAAAAATGTGGAACCGGTTATTTTGACCGGTGGGTGTTGGTTTAGTATTAAATTGTTGTGCATCGACATTTGTAGCGAAGCAAATAACGATCGATGGATTGCGGATCTTTATGCAAAATAGAAAGTGTATGCGTCGATCGCAAGAAATAGAAGCTACATTGAATTTTATTTCTTTCGATAATGTTTTTATAAAAGAGAAATCATATATTGACACTTTCAATGGTTCATTGTTCTTCTATCGTATATTCGTATACGACGATAAAAATGTATATTTTACTTCTGAAAGAGATGGGTACAAAAATACGCGAAAAGGAGTCGTACAGATTTTAATCGATTTCATTCGACTGCCATAAAATCATCGAAATCATCGGCTCTGAAATAAGGTTAACAATCGATCGCTCTTGTAAATTAATGATGGTCAATTTTCTAATTCGATTCGTGGTTAACTTATCGTATATTTGTATTTAACTTCTGAAAGAAGCGAAAGGAAATCCACAGGTACAGATTTCGATTGATTTCGTTCGGGCCCCATAAAATCATCGAAATCATCGAAATCATCGAAATCATCGAAATCATCGGCTCTGCGAGGCTCGAAGGAATCAATTGAACGAAGATAGCGAGGGGGGATCGGATTGACACGCGTTACATCGGGTTGTCAATGTTGATTTTCAGTTCCCCCGGAGCGAAATGGCGCGCGAAGAGCAGAGGGTAGCGAGTACAAATTGGTTACAGGTGGTCCGATGGTCACGACCCGGCTCGCGGGTACGTTTGTTCACCGTTATTTTCGAGTTTTCGGGCCGGAGGCATTATGACAGTTTGCCACGAGACGCCATAGACACCGTAGCCCCGTGGCAGGTTCCCCGGCTATCGAGTTTCGTCCCATTACACCTCCCATGCATTTATTACCGGGTTCCCTCTGTCTTTCTCCGACGCGTAACGAGCCTGCGCGACCGTGGACAGGAGAGACCGGAGACGGACGATCCCTTCTCGCTCGTCAACGTCTCGTGTTCCACTCATTCTCTACACGCGCCCAATCAAAACTATGCGACCGATGACGTCTTCATTCGTAAGAGCAGACCCGGGACCCCGAATCCCTCTCGTTGCCTTTCTTTTTCGACCGTGCTAATTGATCGAAAGTGGCCCCCTGAGTTTTCCTCCCCAGCGATATCCGACGCTCTCGAAAACGAACGAAAGAACCGATCCCGACATCCGAGAATGGTAGTCATCGCCTTCTTTAACGCTACACCTACCGAACACAAAGTCACGAAGCGTGCGCGCTGGCTTTAAAACTGACATAACCGAATTTATCTAGATTTCCCGCGATTCTTATTCTAGCAGAATACTTCACGAATATCAATCGCTTAATTCTTAAATACACTTTACGACAGTGTAAAAATGACTGGATTTCGAGGAACTACTTCGTGACAATTTTAAAAAATATTCCCATTGGAATTTTCAAACTTTCGATGACTCGAATCCAAGCTGCGAGAACGCACTTTGCGATAGGATTAATTTCGTTTAAATGAAAATTTCATGCAACGTCGAAAATAAGAAATCCTGCTGACATTAGCTCGACGAAAAATGACTGGATGTTCAGGAATCGCTTCGAGTTAAATTTTAAAATATATTCCCGTCGGAATTGTGAAACTTTTACTTTTAAAGATAATGCCAAATGACATCGGAGAAAATCGCTGCACAGAGAAAACTGTGATTCAATCCATTCCACAATTTTCTACAAACTCGATTCCAGCGTTAACTGTGTCGAAACAATGAAAATGAAAAAGTCCAACGAACGATCTTAAAAATTCGCGTTGCCCGTCGTCCCTGCATAATTTATGCGGCCAGAAACAATATATAACCTATAGAAAATAAAAGAAAGCAAATTCTTAGCCACGCAACGTCCCACCTCATCCTATTTTCTCCCCTGTGCAGTTTGGCGAGCGACGGACGAGAGCGAGCATCGAAATACCAACCACCAAACTGCGCGGCTGAATTTATGGATGGATATCCGGCAGGGTGTTGGGTTTCAATTAAATATGATCGATGAAGTGACTTTTCGGGGGGCGTGATACCGTGCGATCAACGTTCCCAAACCGATTCCTCGAGAACCGGCGCACGGTGGAGTATTTTCCCCGAAAAGTTCGTCAAAACAGTTTTAGCATTATCTCGAGGCTCGCATGCACAGTGCAGCGAGTCATCGAATTCGTCTTTACGTCAGCTACAAGTATATGTAATAAAAAATACGTAGCGGCATTCAAAAAATTAAGTTGACCATAATCTTTAATCGAAAAAGACAATGTTTTATAATTCTTTGTACCGGGATTTATACGTAGATGACCGAATACGATCAACTTTTGTCCGAACCATTTTTTTGCCAGATCGGTACATTCAAAAAAGTAATGTAAAAGCCGTATCGACAAATCTTGGCAGCCAATTCCTTTTGCACTGTCAACAGAAACCTTTACAGTTTCCAATGGCGCGGAAAAGAACATCGGGATTCGGCTGGAAGCCTAAAAATGTCTTTCCCGAAAATTCTACAAACGCGAAATATCGGAGTACACGAGTAACAGGTCATCTTCGAGCTTGAATAGTTTTAAACAAGCAAACGATAAGAAAGTGAAAATTGCTGAATACCATAACGTACACCTGTCTAAAATGTGTCTGTAAAAGAATTTCATCTTCAACGCTAGCTTTACGGAGCTGTATAAATAACTATTTCACATTACTTTATATACGTAACAAGGATGTGTCTATCCAAATTTTTGTCTATTTTTCCAATAATATATACCCGAAGAATATATACCCAATCTTAATTAATAATCGCAAATTAAGAATATTAGAACCCGTCGTTTTGACGGGTCCCGTAAATCTGGTGTTAAAGAAAAGAAGAGCGACATTTCCGAAACGGGCGAGGAGAAAAATGAGTAAATAAAAATGAAACTGTTACGCTGTCGTTCGTGTTAAGGGTTATGATTTGTGTGGAATTCAACACAGCCTAGTGAAATAGGTAACTGTAAATACGTTATTATAAAATATACTAATATCGAGCTGTACCACCAGGTAGTAGATTGTATCTTACATTGTATGTTACATTGTATCTTGGATTCTGAGTTTTTCAGAACCGTTTTATTCCAACGATTCGTACATTCCGATAGCTCGGTGAACCAAAATGTTTCATCTCGCGCAATATATATGAAAAATCGTATTTTGACCGAGTTTCCCGAGGCCCAAGTACTGCGTGCGGCGTTGCAGCGAGATCAAACAAAAATCGTGGCGCGTATTCGCGCCAGGCTCGCGGCGGCGGAAGGCGGTGCTCGTTGGCGCGGGGCTAAGTAAACGGATAAAACCGAGTACCCGCTATAAATATTTTCGCGAGCCCACGGTCCGGGGAACCGTTATTTGTTTGTACGCAGCCGTGTGCACTTTTCCGCGCGAACGTTTCCACGGTTGAACACGGGCTTGCACTCGATCCCGTGTCTCCTTGTTGCGGACCGTAACGCTAACCGGAGAAGGAGGGCTTTGCCGAGGAGAAAGATTTGAAACGATCCGCAGGAATCGTTGCGCGGCATTGTGTTTAGATTCAACGGTGATTTACAGCCGGCCGTGTTCCGATCCGTGTTTCGTTGCACGTTGGTACGCACGCGTTACATGCGCGGGCTCGCGTGTTTTATCGGTTTCCTCGGAACTTTTTGTCTTCTCCGTCGTTGTATACGATTCGACGCACGGACGCGCGCGCGGCCCGGCACACACGCGAACGGGAACCGTACTTACACCGGTCAAATTACGCCGTTATCGACGAACTCGCTGTTACTGTAATACCAAATGCCCTTTTTTACAGTTCGCGCTTCCGCAAACAGCCGTATATTCGAGGCTACAGCGCCGTTTAAAAGTAACGGTCCCACTACTCCGTTCTTTTATAGCGCTGTGCTCCTGCTGCGTGCACCGCGTCGGCCTCTTCGCCAGTTAACGTGTAATTTTCGTGCTGCTTCGAATCCGTTTTCACACGTTTTCCCCGGTTACGCCGCTTTCCAACGACTCCTGCCCCGCTCGATAACCAACAGGTGATCGTTGTTAAGCTGGGTCCACACCGAAGCTACACCGAGCAACTTCTCGTCGCCATCTTCTTCCTTTAACCCTGGGATACTCGGTAATTTTTTAACCAAGCAGTTTCGAGCCATTGTTTATTTTTTCTTCTTCTTATTTTCGCTCGTAGCTTTGGTAGACACGAAGTCTCTCGTATCGAATTGTACGCGTGCAGTTGCATAAACCTTATGTGGTTTAAAGCAATATGTAAATAATAATAATGTATAGTTGCATACAAATAACTCCGTTGTTTTTAGTAAAAAGAATTTTTAGCAACTAGGAATATTTCAAGATCATCGTCGTTTCTTTTTTTAATGGAACGACGTAGTTCGATCGGCGTAATATTAGAGCGAACGAAACGACAAATTTAACCGTGTACAGTATGTTGACTTTTAAACGACCTTCAAAGGAGATATTCTTCGAAAAGCATAACTCAACGTACGAAGACCATATTCGTGCTTACCGTACTCTACCAGGGTTCATAAATGCATTCCAGTCCCAGACTTTTGGCTACCATTGTATGCGCGCATTCTTCTTGAACGCGCGAAAGGTCGAGTAAACGTATCCGCAACTGAAAAATTCGTTTACACTTGTTACAAGAGCCATGTACAGCGAAACCGAGCTGTTGTACCGCTTGAGAAATCGATGATCTTTTTCTGATACGGCGATAGTATTGCTTCGTGTATACAATGTGTAAATCCAGCGTTGGTATCAGAGAGTTTACACGTGTACGTTGCGAAATACAAAAATCCTCCAACCCTCGCGCTACGAGTTGAACATATTTTGCACATACCTTGTTGGAAGAAGAACGATGATCATCAACGATATTTAGCATTGCGGAATTTTTCTTAGAATCAATAGACATTTTTTTCTGGACACGAAAGATGATTGTCAAAGATATTTCTCGTTATTCTATTATTCGTAAAAGAACTATTTCTCGAACATACTCGATAAAAAGAACGTAGAATAAAGAAATTTTTTTCTGTACATGAAAGATGATTATCGATGATGTTTATCGTTGTTCTATTATTCGTAAAAGAACTACATATTTCTGGAACATACTCGATGAAAGAAACGTAGAATCGATGTTCCTTAGAGAATTTACACGTGTACGTTGCAAAGTACAAAAAATCATCCAACCCTCGCACTACAAGTTGAACATATTTTGTGCGCAGCAAGTTAAAATTAATAAAGAAATGTTTTCTGTACATAAAAGATGATCGTCGAAGATATTCATAATCATTTCGTTATCGATAAAAGACCTATTCCTGGAGCATACAGAAGAAATAACAGAATCGCTGATACATTTCCAAAAATGAGGTTAACATTTGCGTGTTGACATGGACCACCCCTAGGACCACGAAGGTCGAAGCAGACGCGAGTGGCGAGCATTTTTAGCGATAAAAGCGATGTTTGAGGACCTTCCGCGAAGGAACTCGAGCGGCGTTGCGTTACAGCAACTGTTCCAGGGGAGAACGTGAAGTTACCGGACGCAGAGCGACGACACGCGGGTAACATGACGCTGGCACGGCACACACCCACCACCGAAGGGTGAAAAGATGCGTGTAAAGCGATAACTGACACGATCCCAGCGAGCTTATTCTGCGCTTTGTCTAGCTCCCGACAGAGAGTTCTTTCTGTGCCGCGTATATGTATTTCCGAATGATCCGGCCACGGTGTTTCGCTCCCTAATGTTTACGGTCTTGTTCGGGTCGGCCGGGTTCCGTGACGATGTCCAGACCCGCTCTGGATCGTAACGTTAGGTTCACCGTGGAACCGAGTGATATTTTACGCGTTGCATTTGCTTTCCGCGGCCGTTATCTCTCGGAATCGTATAATCAACGGTTTATCCAGAACGCAAGAGAGCCCCGTTGTGTTCGCGCGCGTGTGTCGCCTAAGCTACGGGGCATTTCCTGCGAGCGTGCCGGCAATTACCATCCTCGCGGAATCCCACCTGCTGCGCGATCATTCATAAACCGAAAGGGTACGCGCAACGAAGTTACTCGTGAACGCAAAGAAATGACCGGCCTAATGTCGTAGATTAATAGCCGCCATCCAATGAGTACGTTCATTGGCCGAACGGCGAGCGTATCCGCCGCGCGGAAATGTAACCGTTCCTCGTAGATACTACCAAGGTATCGAACGATCTTCCTCTATTAACCTCTGACCGATTAGAATTGTATGAAATAACGCTGTCAGCGACAACGGGGGTCCCCCATCATATTTGTCCGCGTCGAGATCGCGGACCTGAAACGCTGCGAAACCCTGCTGTGCTCTTACACGTGTACAGTGCCGAACAAAATGATAGGACATTCGATGTATTTGTATATTCCATATAACACGATTGGATATATGTACGTATTGCACGCCCTGTATATTAGATATGTCCTTCAAAGTATGCATATAGAATTGCAAGTTTGTATCTTGTACGCGAAAGAAATTAGAGGAAGAAGCGTAAACGTGGGCTGACTTTGCTCGGTCAAATTGATAGGACGCATGTAATATTTTCTGTTTTTATGCGCCCTGCGGTAATCTATCGGCAGTGACTAGAAGCGGACGTGCAAATTTTTCAGTTATCTACAACGTTTGTGCCATTGAAGTTAAAATGGGTCGAGGAAAACAATTAGACAAAAGTGAAACCGACCGAATTTTGTTATCGCGGTCACAAAATCAAACTATCACGAAAATTGCGAAGTTGTTGAACAGAAGCCGTCGCGTTGCGTATAACTTCTTAAAAAATCCGAAAATCTACGGAAAAATTAAAAGTACCGGCAGACCTCGAGCTACAACAGAACGCGACAGACGGGCCATATTACGCGTTGCTTCTAATTATAAGGGAACTACAAGAAAAATCGCTGAAGAAGCAGGTGTTTCGGCTAACGTAAGAACTGTGCGACGTATTCTCCGAAGCGGTAAACAAATTAAACGAAAAAAACTGAAAAGAAAACCTCCTCTTGGCGAGCACGTTCACGTCCGAATAAAAAATTTCATTATTTCCTTCTGATATTTATTTTATTCCGTTAACGCTCGGAACGTTTGACTGTTCTAAAAAGATCGCCCAACCGCAACGCGCCGATTTTAACGGAATTTTTGTATAACATAGAACTCGACAACGTCTTCGAATGACTAATTTTATAGTGTAAACTAATTTTTAAAGAAATATAAAAAATTATATACTGTGGCTATGAGTTTAATTTCGACCATGATGTAACCATTGTCAAAATTCTTTTGTTTAACGTACGTAGACTATGTATACAAATTTTCATGAAAAAATTGTAATGTCTTGTGAAAAAATTTTGGAAACAAAAATTAACTTTTAACATACTTTTTAAACGTATTATTTAAAAAAAATCAGTGAACACCGAATAATTGGTTATTCAAAGACACAAATTGGATTTTGAAATTTTCGTCTGGACCAAATAATATATTAGTTTCACCCCCTTAACACAAATTTCGGCAGCCAAGAAAAGTACGTGTTAAATATTTTCCTGATTGTAATACGATTGGGTAATCTCGCTTGTAAGTAATTTAGTTTTTAATAATATTGGAAAGTTATTCGCGATCGAGCAACACCACCTTGGCCGAAGGCCACGGAAGAATATTTAGTTCGGTGAATTCTCATAGACGATCCACGATCGATCGATCATTGAATAACAAGAATCGAAGCGCGAGCAACGGTGAGAAATGAGTTAATTAGCATTCCAGGCGAAAACTTCGCGTCCTCTACCCTCTCGGCTGGTTTAATGTTGGCCATTGATCGAGGATCGCGTCAAATTAAGCTGTTTAATAAACCATGATGTCTTTATGCCACGGGATACCGATCGATGAACTAACGTGGCCAGTGGTCCGTTCAACGGTCGCGCAAACCTTCCGAGAGCAAAAACCATTGCTTAAAACCAAAGATTAATCGGTCGTTGCGTTTCGCTCGAACCACATAGTGCCCTAAAAGAGTAGCTGCGAATGATCGATGTCACGGATATGCCGTCGCTCAGAAAAAAATGCTCGAAAGCAAGTATGCTATTCGGATTATCTGATCGATACTTTTCCCTCTTATTTGCCAGATACCGTACACCTTGTGAAACATACTTCATTTTCTCTCGTTGCGTTAGCGAAGAAAGGCGTCCTCGCTGCCTGCCGTCCACCATTTTTAAAGTCGCCTTTCATTCTTGCAATTATTTTTTACGTATGACATTCAATAAATTCTTAAGATCATTATTTCCCACTTTTGTTTCTCCACGGAGCAGTTTCAATTCTTTCTTTCGACTTTACATAAAAATTCAACAAAATCGTAGATCACTTTTATAGGAAAAGAAATTGGCTATTTGTAAATTACCAAAAAGTTGTGTTACATTTAAGATCAATATTTATTATTACGTAAAGATAAATACTTTTAAAAACTGTTTTACGATTTAAACCTCTCAATGTCCTCGCGAGGTTTATGCTAATTTTCTGTTACAAACAACTAGTATTATTTATCCTGCTGATTGATTAACGCGCAAGAATCTTAGGCAATTTTTATAGGAAAAGAATTGGAAATTTCTAAACGATCGAAAACTTGTGTTATTTTAAAAATCTACTTGATTCGCAATCAACTGGAATGAAATAAAAATTGATTTTCTTTCTTAGTAAGTTTAATACGTCGAAAATATAATCTAACAGTATTTTTAAATTCTTCTAACGTTTTCACTGCTTCGAATTACACCTACCCATTTTCGTCATAAATGCATAAAATCCGCTGTCTGATTATTATGTAAGGAAAAATACTTGCCCCGACGAGGTTTATACTAATTTTCTGTTTCAAACAACCAATATTATTTATCCCGGTGATCGATTAACGCGCGAAGCATCCTGAATCTGAAGTGAAAAATTGATGAAGAAAAACTATCAGGGACGAAAGCGCATCGTACCGATTCCTGAACGAAAAATAGAAGGGAAAGGTCAGGGAAATGAAGTAAAAAGAGAATGCAAAAGATTGATGTCCACGAGCCCATTAATCTTGGAAATGATGTAAGGCTTTTTAGCCCGCAACAGCTTTGTACACTTTGCCTGGTGTCTGCGCGCTGTGATTTGCACTCGTGTACTTTGAATCGATGCATATCGGGCCGAATGGAGAATACATGTTATTCCGTCGTCTGGCCGTACGTCGCAGTATTTTACATCGCAGCTTGATCGCACGCTTGTATGCCTAAAAGATGGAATTAATGAGCTACGAATGTGTTCGGCTCGCAAACCAACCGCGTAGAAAGTTCAACGAGCGAAGACGAAAATTTCGGTTCAAACAAACGCTGCTTTCCCTTTCCTGTTTCTTCCGTGTGCATTTCGCTCGGAAATTTTCCGCGCTTATGCAAATTTACGGCTTCACGAATTTACAGTTCTAAACTTCTTAACCTTTTACCTTTTTAGAATTGCGCGGAAGCTGCGTCAAATGATAGAATATTATTTCATTTCCATTCAGATCAACGAGCAAGTTTATGTAAATATTCATGAAACATGAGCTCGATAATTGTTTTAGGAGCAAAAATATTTTAATTTTTCTAGCGACTAAAAATCGTACCTCGAGTTTTAAAAAATTGTTCCAAAGACAAAACTCTGATCTTCGAATTCCTTCTGACTTTAGTCCTTGAAAAATGTCTTTTACGCCGCTGGAGTCGTTCGAATTTGTAAAATGATTACAGAATTTTATAAATATCTATTCACGAAACAAAGGAGTTCGATCATCGTTTTAGGAGCAAAAATATTTTAATTTTTCCAGCGACTAAAAATCGTACGTCAAGTTTTCAAATATCGTTCCAAAGAGAAAACTCTGATCTTCAAATTCCTTCAGACTTTAGTCCTTGAAAAATGTTTTTAACATCGCTGGATTCGTTCGAATTTGAAATATGATCACGGATGCAAATGTAGCGCGTCTGTAATATTTCGTTCTTTAATTTGTTGAACATTTCGTCTCGGTATCGAATATAAATTCACAGCGGAAAGGAAGGGTGGCAGAATATAGTTCACCGAAACATTCTTCGAAGCTTCAAAAGTTTATTCTACAACGCAAACGGCGAGCGGAGAAAGTACGCTAACTACGGTGCCATTGAAGACTTAATCTTTGCCCCTAATTTCTGATTACGTAGTCGGTCAACAAGCCTTAAATTTCGCGAAAACGAAACAAAAGTGGTGCCTCAAAGGCAACTTTCCCGGAGGAAAAGTATAACGAGCACTTCCGACCAGCAGTTACCTCGACGGGAACGGTGCACGCCGGGATTTCCAATCATTCTTGATTCCTACCATCGGTCCGGTCTTCTTCCTACGTGATTTTCCCGGTGCCTCGTTTGAATTTGTGCATTCCGAGCTACGTGAAATACTGTACATACATTTACCTGTCGCGAGTCGAGGCGGCTGCGAATTCCGAATTTTTACTCGGTCCTGCACTTGCTTCGTATTCGACGCGTTAACGGGAAAATGGTTCGTGCGCGACGAATCGACGGGAACGAAGATTTTCTAGAAAATGTAAAATGCTTTCGGGGCAACGTAACGTTTATACGTGCAACTTCCATGATTTATAGTAGGATTAGACGTAATACCGATCTACAATATTTTACGACGTCTTTATACTTCGTATTTCATGTATTCTCTTCATACTTTTGCTCCTCCGCTTTCTCGTACTCCATTGTAGCACGTTTTCATCGGTAATAATTACACTGCGGATCTTTATGCGAAATAAAGATTATAATTTCTTACCTGAATTGTAATCTTCTCTATTAAGTGTAAAGGGTAGAAAATAATATAAAGTATGTTTGAATTTGTCTAATATTTTTGCTATTTTCAATTAAACCTACTCATTTTTGTCGTAAATGCGTAAAATTCGCAGTCTAGCGATAATATTTAATCGCTATCAAAGTGTAGCACAGAGACTTTTTCTAATGAATTCATCGGACAAATTGCATTGCGCCGATATTTCAAGTTGGTCAAAGAAAAACACGGCCATTTTTCTGCGAGATCGCGAATTGAATTTACTTTGATAATCGCAATTTCGCCGTTCAGGAAATGTCTACAGCGAAATCATTTCAACGATATTTCATCGTTTTATTAGCATTTGCAATTTTCTGTCGAAAAACGCATCAGAAAGCTTGTATACTAAATACACGTGTAGTCGCGAATAAAAATATTCGCACGGGTTTTTCAACCCCTTG
Organism: Lasioglossum figueresi; assembly: GCA_028455805.1. NCBI lineage: Eukaryota > Metazoa > Arthropoda > Insecta > Hymenoptera > Halictidae > Lasioglossum > Lasioglossum figueresi. The sequence goes on along the minus strand of CM052195.1, from coordinate 10,880,043 downwards.
CCGTATTATTTTCTTTACCGTTACAGCGATTGAAACGTCTTTATGCACAAAAATGTCGTAGAAGGGAACAGAAAATATATATTTTTTGTATAGCTACATATATTTTAATGCTTAAATATTGATTACAAACGAATCAAATTTTATTTCATCCAAAATGAAACGCGTAACATTCGTATTTGTTAAAAACCTTCGTCAGGAGTCTGACTCGTGAAAATACGGCAAGGGGTTAATAAGTAAGGAGGTAGGTTCAAAGTATATTTTGCCGCTGACTCCACGGTGTAGAAGACGGTAATAATAAAATTCGTTTGAACAAAATGAACGGTCGCGTTACGAACAAAAACTGTTTCGCTGGTTAGAATTTACGTAGCAACCGTGGCTGACAAAGCTGTCGCAGCGAACAATAATTCCTAATAAAGCGTGTCCCGAGCCGCGACGCGACGGTCCTCGCATTATGCGTCCCGTGACTAATTAAAAATTACTCCAGTGAAACTGATGGGCCCTTTTGTCAACGGCGAACGACGTCTCCTTGACAATCAGGAGAAGGCATTTATCCCTTGCTGGTTCGACCGACAAAAGATGATTTCGTAATGATGTATTTTATTGTCGATGCTCCATGTAAATATACGGAAGACAATGATAGCGATGATAACAGGAAAGGGACAAAGGTCATCGGACGCGACGGGAGTGGACTTTTAAGGGCATTGACCAGTCGCGGAGTGTATCGCGGCTTGCAATTGTTCGATTGTCCTGACGCGTGCTTGTGGCGCGCACTGGCCTTAATTCGACGGCCGTTTATGGTGACTCACTTTCTCGTACGCCATTTGTGTCCGCGGATAAATATTATTACGCTCGCAGTCAGCCGTAACCTTTGCGCAGCCATGTCCGCTAATTGTTTCCGCAGAGATTTTCGTTGCGCTTTTGCAGGACAACTTTGTTACCCTCCTGCCTCGAGCAACCGAGTTACCGCGACCGTTCGCCATTTTACTTCGCCAAATTCGTGTCACTTAATTATTTGCGCACCTATGTTCGGTGTCGCGCACACAGTCGACTTTACAGTTCAGTTCAAGGGCTAATATATTCCAGAATTATTCAAATTCAAAGTTAAAATTTTGTTATTGCACCATTTCTTTTTTTAACGGAATTGTCATTGTTCCAAATATTGGCAAAGAGAGAATCATTTACAGTTTATTTCAACATGCTACGTTCCAAATATTGAAAATTTCTCGACAATCGTAAATTTTAGAAAATGAAGGTTTATTTGCTAATTACGGTAAAGCCTTGATCTAAGAAAACCGTATGATCTGAGAAAAACGAATATCCCCTCCCGTAAAATGTAAACATGGCACGTCATCCGATACGGGGTCTTGCATATCGGTGTGAACCATCCATAAATTTAAGAAAAGTAGAAAGCGTAAATACTTATTGTTAGTTATATTTCTGTATCTGATCGGTGTACGAAGGTTAAGTGGTTGCATATGGTAAATGCCCCTATTCGCGACCACATTACTATTACCGCGCAGCTGTTCCTTTGGCGGTACTGCTATTAAAAAGATTAGGTGAACTTGCAAATGTTCTTCTCCGCTACAAAGTTGACGAACTATTTCCTTACTGATTGGTGATTAAAATATTCTATTCGAAAATATTCGAAGGAAAAGAAGAAGGATGTAGAATGGACCTTCATCGTTCTCCAGTAAACTGACAAGAAGAGTATAAAAATTCATCTGGGTAGAAATGCTAATTTTATTCTACACATGTGACTTGTCTTCGCGTACGAAGTGCCTCCTTGTCGCTAACAAGCTACTCGACACGTTTCAACATTTTCTCAAAAACGAGGTTGCATTCGGTCAGATTTTATTCTACGTTTTTAACCTACTTTCCACAGGTAGAATTACCTCGTTTAGTATGCCGTCACAATTTCTAGAACGCCCTTATTAGGAAAGCATTTCAACCGATCAAGTGAAAAAGTGATGTTTCTATGAAAGCGTGAAATGTTTTAGATTATAAACAATTTGTACGTTTTATCACGTTTCCGTGATCGAACGTCGCGTTCGTATTTCAATGTCCATCGCACGCTGCTGATCGCATATCGTTACTCAAAATTGTCCGTAAATGTGATTGACAGTCATGATTGACCCCGCGCGCATATAAATGACAACCCCGATAAAGATCGTTGAATTTCAAACCTGTTCGATACTTTGTGTTCAAGCGATATTGATTATCGATCGTGTCTCGATGTACTTCGGTTCGATGGAATAAGTGATTGGCTCTTTTATACCTGGATCGCATTCCTAGCGCCGATGGCGGCGATAATTGGGCTGCAGAAGTTTATGCAAATTTACGATTTCACGCGATCCATTCACGACGCACAGAAACCATTCGTTTCGCGATAACGTTTTTAGCTTCCCAATCAGCCGAGCAGTTGTATTTCACTCGAACACAAACTAACGATAATTGAATTTTATTTATTTTAGAGCTTCGGACACGGGCTGTTTCTTACATCGCGTGGTTCTACTATTTTTTGTGACCTTGCCGACTGCGCCGAATGTACAAAAAAAGGATAGCGTTTGTGAAAATAAAGACGTTTTGCAATTTTTAAAACAAATATATCCGACCCCGTATCGGAGGAGCGGATATTCGTTTTACGTAGATCCTACGGTTCCCGTTTTCTTAGATCAAGCCTTTACCGTATCACCGAAATAAAAATAAAATAAAATTGAACACAATTTTTAACCCGCGAAGAACAAATCTAAGAATAAATGCATCGCGTCCGTGATTATTTACCGTTGTCCATGCTGCAGTTTCGAAAGGAGATACTCTAAAATTTGTCGAGTTTCTAAAACATTGGCAAATAAGTACAAAAAATTTTGAAACAGTTCTAACCTAACCATTTTTGATGTCGCAAGTCGCCCGACGATAAAATTGACAGCTGCGAATGGTAACAAAACCCTTTAATCCGTGTTCCGAGCGTTTGCAAGCGGAGTACAAGCAGCTTTCGACCGAAACACGACGACGTTGACAAAAAGTCGAATTTAAATACGGGATGTATCCTCCGATGCACTTTCACCGCCGCCGCAGATGTCCTCGATCATTTTCCAGACGATGTCCCATTACTCTCGGATCTCCAATTTGTTCGCGACTTACTTCTTGAGTAACGGGGAGCTTAGCCTCTTCGGCGCGACAAAGAAAAAATACCGTGTACGTATATGAAAACGCAAATGTCGTTTCCGATAAATGTCAAACGTGTAAACTCAGCCTTGGGCAATCCGTTCTATCGTTCCATTCTCTCCGACTGTTCGTCCCAGCTGGCTCAAAGAAGACGCGCCGCAAATATTTCGTGTACGCGTATCGCCGATTATCGTACAAACAAAAATCTTCCGTATCGATAACTTCAAAACTCACCCTTCGCAAATCTTTACTGTAGCTAATTTCTTCGCGTGCAGATTCACGCATTTCTGTCCTCGAGTGTCTTCTCGATTCAATGTTAAAAGTGCTCGGTCTTCCCAAAATAATTTCAAGAATGCGGAACAAAGGATTTGAACATGTAACCAAAAAAATGGTAGAATTACACGATCTAAGAAACAGCACAGACCCGAGGGTTTTCCTTAGATCAAAACTTTACTGTAGTTCATTTCTTCGTTGGCATTCGCTGATTATTATCAGGACTTATTGTTAAAAGTGCTTGATCTTTTCCCAAAGAAATTCCAGGAATGCGAAACGAAGGATTTTAACACTAAAACTACCGACCATCGAAAGCGACTGACGCGTATATTATTATAAAATTAACAAGATTAAATTTATCTATATTTTCTGCGATTTTTACTATATAATATATACCGGAGTCAAAAAATATGTTCAATAAATTCCCATGAAAGCATCTTCACAATTTCAATAATCGTCAAATGAAAAATCTGAAAACTGAAACTAAACTAGTTTAGTGTTAAGTGTTAAACATATGATATGATAAATATATGATTTAAAATGCGTAGTTATTGATTGGATACCGACATATTTAATAACGTAAACAATATCGTGGATAATGGTGCAACAATTTTTAGCGACGACTATGAGTCTGCTTTTTTTCGAAACAATTCAATTAATACTCCTGTTCACTAATTCGTCCACAAAACAATTTGTGACCTCTCAACTTTCTTTAACCCCTTGCCGTATTATTTTCTTTACAGTTACAGCGATTAAATCGTCTTTATGCACAAAAATGTCGTAGAAGGGAAAAGAAAATGTATATCTTTTGTACGGCTACATTTATTTTAATGCATAAATATTGATTAGAAACGAATCATTTTTTATTCAAAATACGGCAAGGAGTTAGGTGTTCTCTCGTTAAACTACCTTGAAATTCCTTAATAGATTAAGTAAGTTCCTTTTTCTTTTCTATCGATCTATCGATAAAATGATAAACACGAGATAGTATCGTTTGGACCCTATCGGTGCATCGATGGGAGTTCTCCTCGCCCACGCATCGAAGGGTTAATACGGCTTGAATCCCTTCAATAGTATTTGCACGTCTAAAACATTAGCACTACTCTTGATTCTCGATTCGTTCGAATATCCTTTTCGTTTTAGAATCGTGCGATTCTTTCTCTGTGCTGTACACATATTCGGGTCTCCAAATTTGAATCAGGCTAGCGACATGTACATATTAAATTGTCCAAGTCCGGTAAGATAATCAGTGCCTGGACTCCCCTTTTTTAATGGCATCATGTGTGAGAATTTCGAGGCCGACTTTCATGGGAAACTTGGTCAATTTTTGTACATCGGAGTTTCTACCGGACATTGTGAAATGTAGGGGAATTATCGTGCTACAGATTGTGACATTAAACATGGAAAAATTGCGAATAAATTTACTTCGCGCGTTCATATAATTCTGAAATTAATTCAATATTTAGCGAGAAACGACAGGTCGTAAAACACTGAATTAGATCTTGACAGGCTACCGCGTTTAATTCATCCGAATCAATCGATCATGTCAAATACGCATACGCAAGAAAGAGGGTAGCGTTGCAATTTTTATAAAATTGCTGAACCATTTTAATAAATTTAGATGCGAATACGACATCAAATTTTTAAATAACGATACGATTAAATTTCTACCAGCTCACTGGATTTTTGTTCGAAATCATTTGCACGCGTTATTTATGCAATCGCCTCTGCAGGCTGACTTTTGCAATTAGTTCGGTGGAATCGGTAATTTACATTCCGAGTCAACTGTACCCTTAATTAGTGGTGCGTAACGTTTCATACGCGTTCATCGATATTAGAATAATTATCGCTATTTATCATATGTAAATTCTCGAAGTTTTCGAATTATAATTTTAGCGGTTAGCTCGCTCTGATCGGTTATACCTAATCAAGAAAGTTAAATGTCCGTAACGGTCCACGTTATTTAGATATTGCACTGAGAAACCCGTTGCGTAACATGTCGCAGGACTGCTTAGCGTCGTTTAGTTCAGCTTGGCCTGCATTTGACAAAGATAAGATATGAAAAATATGCGAACAGTGAACTACCGCATACTGTATCCGAAAGAATGCCAAATTTTATTGCCTCCAGTTCTCGTGCTGTTTAACATTTCATTCGGAATTTATTCAAAAATGCGTATGCGAAAACGTTCGCTTTTAATCTGTGCATTTCGGTTTATTCTTCACAAATATTCTTCACAAATATTCTTCACAAATATTCTTCACAAATGCAATAATATGTTTTTCCGAAAAAATAATGTAACGCTTCAAAATTATTGTACGTCTCGTCTTATCGTTTAAAAAATTTGTCTATTCATTAAACTGTCTTGTATCGTTTCGAATATGTGAACGTTCAAGCTCGTGTACTATTTTATAAGGATTAACGGTAAGAGTAAGATTAAAAGTGACATCGATTTCAGCATTTTTCCCGAACGTCGTTACCAATCAAATCGGTCAGGCAACGTTAAAAATTTGCAATTCAGTCGCGATTTACAAGAGAAACGAATAGTGGCATTGATTGTGCGATTAGAACTCACCTCGCCGGCAGGAGCATGTGCTTGCACCCGTTGGAACGCTTTGAAATCCGACATGTGATCTCTTGAAACGGCATCAGACCTTCTGTGTCATGCAGAGCGTATTAGAATGATCAAGCCGTCCTAAGTAGTAGCCGGTTTTGTCAAAGATTGACAGTAATCGTCGATGCGTGTCACATAATAACTCCGAGTTGATAATGGGAAAGACATAGTGCTAAAAGAGACTGTGCCAATCTCGCGTGATCATTTTCTCTTCCTTACAGAAATGCAAAACCGAACACCGCCAAAGTACGTTCCGCAACGAAAACGAACCAATTTATCTAAAAACTCTGCAATCCTGGGATCGGTAATACTATTTTTTGTACGGATCTCTAATTTGAATTTCCTTTCACTGCGTTAACATAGTTGCGTTGCCTACAATATTATACTTAATTGCTGAATTAGTTATGCTGCTAGAATTTCGTGTCAAACCGGACGCCATCTTTTAATTCAACAGTGGGTAGTTGCAGTTTAAAACAGCGGACAGTTTTAAACAATTTAAGAACAATTTAAATCAACGTATTGGTTGTAGCTTATGAACGTTATTAAAGAATGAAAGGAATTTTTAGTTGGCCCTTGTTGTCGCAGTTGAAGCAAACAATTTTTATCTTGCATAAAGTTCCGCAGTCTATCGATCACTGTTTACCAAAGAATCTTACTTAACACTTTACCTAGCGAAAGCCTATTAATAGGATTTTCAATGATTGTGCTGTGCCAAAAGAGAGCATAAAAATTGTCTTTTACGTTGCAATCTTAAATGAAACTATTAGATGACGTTACCGAGGGCGAACTTGATAGTTCACATTGAAAATTGCTATTGCTATTCAAGGTTTCATTAAAAAGTGTTTAGCCATGTACCATAGATTTTTCAAAATTATCCAATAATCACCGGTGTCGGTAATGTGTTAACACCAGGTTCACGAAGCTCTAGAAAAATAACCGCTTCACATTATTTTATAAACATAACAAGTGTGCGTGTATCCAAGTTGTCGGCCATTTTTCCAATAATATATACCGAAAGAAATAAATTCGGTAAATAATTCCTCAGCGAAGCATCTGTACAATCTTAATAATCGCAAAATAAAAATATTAGAACCCGTCATTTTAAGACTGGAGTTCATTTACGATTTGACGGAGCTACAATAATCCGAGAGAAAGTGCCAAAAGAGACGTATACATGTATAATACTCTCTCTGAGACGTCCTAATGTTTCGCAAGCATTCCTGGAAGTTTTATCCGTGGCGTTGGTGCTCGAGTGTCCGCGTGCAAGGACAGAAGAAAGGAAACAGCGTGAAAGGAACGAGCGGAATTTTCTCCAGCGAAAATATGTTAATAAGGGTGCCGGGCGGAGGATTCCCGAGTTACAAGCATTGTTTTCGCATTCCTGAAAAAATCACGAGCGTACGATCTGGGCTAAAGGGAAGAAGAAAGACGCGGGAATTCCGCAGGATATAACGAGGTGCGCACGAAGATGTGCAAGTTCGCAAAGAGAATCGAGTGCATAATGCGTCGGTGCCGTGGGTCTACACCGGTCTCTCTCTCCGCATCAGCTAAAAGGCTCTCCTCACGCGAGCGTGTTTACATAAGATGGGCCAGACCAGTCCTTACTGCATATAACCCCCGCCACAGGTGGGTATTCTCACCGATACGCACACGTGCGCACACGCGACCGCTCTATATGACCATAGATTACAAGCAGAACGGGGTCTAACGAGCGGTGCTTCAGATTCTTCCCCACCCCCACCCCACCCGTCTATCTCGATAAAAAATTTGTTCTCAATTTTTTTTATTATCGCGCGATCTTTTATCCCTTAGCACTCGAAATATCTGTACCGTTATTCACAATGTTGTTTACATTATTAGATATGTTGGCAAGCGATTGCTTATTTTGTCAATAGGTGGTCTCTGCACGTTCCTTTGTTTTGTCAACGTATTCAAAGCATCCAACCTACAGTGTTTTCTTGTTGTTTCGACTTCCGCCTTTAATTTAGTAAAAAAATTGTATCGATTAGTTATTTAGTTTCGTTTTTATCCCGGATTAAAAATGGAAGAACAAGACGTGCATTTCAGACATATTTTATTGTGTTATTTCCGAAGAGGCAAGAACGCGTCGCGAGCACGCAAAAAGTTATAAATATATTTAATTTAAAGTAAATATATTTTAGAAAATATATTATTAAATATATTGGGTTGGCAACTAAGCGATTGCATATTTTGTCGATACGTGGCCTTTGCATGTTCTTTTGTTTTGTCGTAAGAGGTCACACGAGTTTTTCCAAAAAATTGACTGACCATCGAAAGCTATAATAACAGCAAAACTAAATTGATTATAGGCATAGATCTATGATCTCGCGTACCCTAAATTCTATTGAAATTGAAACGTGTCGGATCTAAAACAGTTCTTGCAAGAAGTGCACCCCTCGCACACCTTGCAGGGTGCACTCTCTTACATGCAAATTTTCAACTGGACTGGTTGTCCTGACCGATTAAACAAGGGGACAGAAGAGCGAACGTACTCCAACCGATTCGGCCGAGTCGTGATCGAATCTGGAGTGGTGGATTTAATGATCGATGAATGATAACGCGTCGAGCGGATATCGTTCTCAGACGACGAGGGTCTGGTGTTCGCAAGCATTGTTCGACCGATTATGCGGGACATAACATGCTTCGCGGCTCGTGGAATCGCCGGCTATATACGATCCTGCGAAAATAAAGTGGAGAATTGTAATGTAAAATTGTATCGTGGCAGGGGATGCTGGCGAGGGTTGATACATTTTCGAGTAAACGATCGTATCGACGAAACTACACGGTGTTTCAATGATTTTGTAGACTTTGGTCGATGTTATTCCTCGATCAAATATGTAAACAAGGTTTCGCAATTAAAAATTACGATTCGTACGATCCTGCGAGAATAAAATGAAGAATTGTAATGTAAAATTGTATCGTGGCAGAGGATGCTGACGACGGGGGTTGATACATTTTCGAGTAATTGATCGTATCGACGAAACTACACAGTGTTTCAATTACGTGTTTGTAATTATTTATTTGTGTAATTGGTATTGTAATTATATGTTTGTAATCAATGTTGTTTCGCGAACAAATACGAGCAAGGTTTCACAATTAAAAGTTAACATTAAAAATTTGTTGACTAACCTCTTTTAAAAGCGAAATTTCCGCGTGAATCGACTCCAACCGACCGTATATCAAGTAGTACGTCGCCCCGATGATAGCGATAACAACAACGATCGTCTTTATGACGCAATATAAAAAGAAAGTAGTGCAGACTCGCCAAGAGTAAAGATGAAACGTAAAAGGCGAGGTTGAACAGCTGAATGGCCGCTGTTATCGTTCGTATCCATTTTCGGCGCGTTTAATGTATCCGACCAAAACAGCCACCAGCATTGCTCCGGCTCTCAATATCTAGCTTCGGTGGCGTTACGCGTAACAGTATAAAAGTATCATAATATTTTTCTACGAGGAGAAAAGGACTGCCATGCCGTCTGACGGTTTTCACGACCCACATTTCCATTCCAGTTGTTCGTACGAAGAAAAACAGACGCTGTCTCTGTCGAAGGGCTCAGCTTCAAAAGTCCCCGAGAGATTTCTCTCGTCTCCAATATTATGAAAATAAATCACCGTTGTCTGCCGCAAGAGGAAACAGATTTCCCAAACTAGAATCAGATCCAAGAGAATTTCACCTTCGATCGGAGTTTGTGCAAGGTGCGTTCAAAAAGAAACCGGACTCTTATTTTAACTTCGTTCACGCCGCGACCGTGATTTTTTAACACTAATCGTATCGAGCATAAAATGTTTGACGTTGTTTCGTAAAATCACAAGCCTGAATTTATTTAGATATATTTTTTTCTTAATGGATCAATAATATGTGCTCGATCGAAGAAATCCATTTAATAATTTCGAATTTAAACATCGTTGGGATATCGGTAATCGTAAAACAAAAAATCTCTTACTTTATTCCTCATTGTCCTTCGTTGTTCGTTTATTTTCTGCGATGTACAACAAATTATTGGACTCTCTTGAAAATTTGTATTTTGTTGGTAAATGATGGAGACCGGGCCACACACGTATAATCATAATAATATAAGAGAAAAGAATATATTTGATACTTGTATCGGATACATTGGAACACGCGGTTCATAGAGCGGTAAAACATAAACCTTTTCGCGTCGCGTAGTTTTTGCGCTTCTCCCGCCAGGGGCGTCTCGTCCTGGAGGTGCGAACATGTTTTCATAGTTCATGGTTGCCAACATATCTCCATAATTTCTTGTGCCGTGGAATATGAAACTGACGTAAAAATGACAAAAGAAACAAAATAACGGACGGAGGTATGTGAAAAAATGATTTGATTTCCACAAACGATTTGGTAATAGAATGCTTTCGAGGTACATTATTGATATACATATGTAGATTATTATCGGATGATTTCAGATATCGAAAAATGTAAGATTTTAGTGTTGGAAGCCCCGACAGAAGTACGTATTAAATATTGGTTGTAAGAAGAAAAAACGTGGTCCGGCAGTTTATGAATATAAAGTGCTGTTAGACAGACTTTTTAAACTACGGGAAAAAATTGGTTACTTTTGGCTACGATTGTCGGAGCTCGCCGCTGTGCGACGCGAAGAAACTGACAGAGTTACGGTTTTCTTTTTGATCGCACCTCGTACGCGCGCGAATCGGATAACAATTTGCTGACATGCACGCACAGTCCCGAGTGAGAATAGAGGGAAAAACAGAGGGACAAAGGAGAGAAAGAAGCAGCGTGAATTATGAATCAGAATTTCCACGGCGCAGGGCTGATTACGGGGGTTAGAAACGCAAGGCGAACCGAATCCAAAGGAGCTGCCGGTCTCGTCGTGACGCGAATACATCAACTGTTCCGCGAGCGTGTCTCGAATAGGATTTGAAGGTTCTCCACGTCCATACCACCGGTAAGCCCGACTTAAACCCGTCAAAAGAGGCGCAACTTCGTCCCGTTAGAAACGACGAATGCGAAACATGTCTCCCTTATAGACGACCCTCCTCGTAATTTTCGATATTTCTATGGAGTCCCTTTTGCATTGTCGTCCGCCAGCCAGAAAACTAATCTGCTTCGATAGACTCGTTTACCCGGTTCGAATATAGAAAACGAAAAAATTAGGTTATCTCGTTTCCTCGCGGATAAAATTTCTTTTACGAATTCACCACATTTATGAAAATTTACTTGCTGGACTGCGGATTTCACGCGTTCGTAAAAAGGATTGCAAGAATTTAAAAATATTGTTATATTATTTTCAATCTGTTCGTCGCAATTAAGAAAGAAAATAAATTTCTTTTTCACTCCAGGTTGTTGCAATTCGGGTAGAAAATTTTTATTTTGCACAAATATCCGCTGTTCGGTATGCAGTTTCGATAGAAAATGTATTCGCTGAAGCTACCACTGCCGGTCAAACACTAACCGGTTCTCTATTTTTCATTTTACAATTATTGAAATAATGAAATCGCTTACACGGAAATTGATTCGATAAATTTCTTCGTTCGAGCATGTATTGCGATAAAAATTGATTGAGCATATATTGTAAGAAATAAGATCTAAATGAACGGAGCCTTGTCATTTTTGTAAACAGAAACGTTTTAATCTTCTAATCTTTCTCTAATTTTAGTGTTAAAATTGATTTCTTCGATAAATTTCTTTATCCGAGCACATATTGCAATAAAAATTGCATAAGATCTAAATGAACGGAGCCTTGTCATTTTTGTAAGCTGAAACGTGTCAATCTTCTAATCTTTCTCTAATTTTAGTGTTAAAAATTGATTTTAATATTAGAAATTGATTCGATAAATTTCTTTCTTTATCCCGGCACATATTGCAATAAAAATTGCATAAGATCTAAATGAACGGAGCCTTGTCGTTTTTGTAAGCTGAAACGTTTCAATCTTCTAATCTTTCTCGAATTTTAGTGTTAAAATTGATTTTGATATCAGCTCTTCGGTGTTCTTTAAGTCAGACTGACTTGCTAGAAGAGATAGTGGTTCGTCAACCGGTGCTTCGACCACTGACAGAATCGCCAGACAGAATTGTTACCCCTTGGATATTAAGACAGCTTCCCCTTGGAAACGTATCGTCGGATGGGATATTATTTCTCCATCGTCTCGACGAAGTTGACCGGCCATTATTGACATCGTTCGATCATTCTCCGGTGACGGCTTTCGGAAATAAAAAAGCAATTTGGTAGAAAAGTTATGGTGATTGCTCCATTCGATATTCGTTACGTACGAAATTATACAGACGAAATAATACGTATTCCGACAGATTGGTTATTCGAACGAGTCCTGCTTTTTCTATCGATTGAAACAGGAGAGTCAGGATGAAAGGCAACCGCGTGTCGTAATAATTAGTTAAACAAACCGGTTTAGAACTTCGAAAGAAAGTTACTCCAAAAAACCCACCATATGATCTATGTTTTTGTATCGGCTAAAGTTTTTGTTTCTTTAGTTTTCTACAAGGAAATGTTTCGGTTAACACGATATCTAATATACCAAGCATTACAAATATTCCTCGGCTAAAACGCAAAAGTTAGTCGCGTCGAAATTGCTAGGTAAAATGTATTTGAAGAAATTTAACAACAGGTTACACACCATTTATCGGTATTACATCTTAATTATCCCTTTCCGATTCATCGAACACCGCAGGCTTATGATTATTCGTTTGTATAATCATAAGCCTGACTTGCCGTGCATAGACCTTATCGTTCATTTTTCTCTGTGTACGAATAATACTTTTTATACGTACATCCAATCTCTCGGTAAACGCTATACTGTTTTCAATTAATTGTTACGACGCGGCGTGAAATTGAAGATCAGAAACATTCTCCAAATTTTATGACAACACCGAACGAAGCACTTAAGACGATTATAAATTAAGTACATAAATATCGAAGCGTCGCATGTTCGTTCGTTCGTTCGTGAGAAAAGTGACATAAGTCGAATAAAGGAAAATTTACAGGAAAGCCATTTTTGAAAGTTGCCTAAAATTGTCCATTTTTTTCTTATGAATGAACGACACGTCACAGATTCGTAATGATTTTAAATACGTAATTTGAATTTTCTTTCGTGACGATAAAGCTAATTTGCACGATAAAATATATACGATAATACCAAAATAATTCAATATCGTGTTAGCTTGGGAAACGTCTCTGACAGCATTATATTTTGATCTCGGTGCACGAAAGCGTTTCGTGGATGCTCGCGTTCGAACGTTTCCATCGGACGAACTTGATTTTCCGTTCTTCGTTCTATTAAAGGAAGAACAGCGCCAGCTTTCATCCGAATCCTGAGATTGAACAGATCCCCTTTGAGAGGCTGGCTTGATCCTGACGATTTCAAACACGATTTTTCGATGAAACGCCGGCCAAAATACCAGGAGTTTTGCATAGGTAATGTTTCCCTTTTCTCTCGCGGGCGAGAACAGAGGGAAAAGAAAACAGAGAATCCTTTCCAGCAAACGGCGACGAGAATATCTTTTCAAAGGGTGGTTTTGGGAGGATGGCTGGCTACGGAGAGGGGAACTGTTCGGGCTTCGATGGATCGACATTATCGAGCAACCCGCACCCAGGTTTACTCGAGGGAAATCAGCCTGATAATCCGATTAATAAATTGGCTGGCATCCACGTGCCGCATGTACCGATCGTTGTTCTCGATTTAATTGACTATCTTTCTCCACGATCCATTTATTACTCTCGGCATCGTGTGTTTCGTCCGTCCAAGTGCTTCGGTCTCGCGGACGCTTGAAATTTACGAACCTCCGTTTTTATTACCGCAATATCGCGCCGCGTTCTGGCAGCTTTCGTTCGGAAATCGAATTATAGAGAGCATAAAAATCCACGATCTTGAGCGTAATTTATCCAGATTTATCGGCGAGGCTGCGTTTTCTTCGCTTCGCTTCTCGAGGATTTCTTGCTCCAGTTGTTGTCTATTAATCGGTATACATGTAGATGTGGTACGAACCAAAATATATTGAAAATCTTCATTATTTACGAAATTTTGAAGTCGAACGACCAATTTCTTCAATATTTTCGGTCTTTGGTACGATGAAGATAGGAACAAATTTTCGAGGATTGCTTATTCTACATTGTTTATTAATCGGTATAAATGTAGTAGATGTGGTCCGAACCAAAATAAATTGAAAATCTTCGTTATTGTAATTAATTTTGAAATAAAATGCTCAATTTCTTCAATATTTTCGGTCTTCGATACAATAAAGATTAGAACAAGTTTTTTTATTCTTGCGGTGACAGAGTGTATGCTGAATATTCTCTCGAAGTTTCAAGACAAATGGTCAAACTTGAAAAATCGCGTCGAACTTTCCGAGAAAAGTATTAATTTCGCGAATTCAAACAGACTCTTTTGAGCAGATGATCTACCGCACTTGCACTTGAAGGAAATGAAGAATAATTTTAAGTAATTTCTAGACTGCGGATCTTTATGCAAAAGATCAAAATAAAAATTGTCTGCATCGATTGCAACAAGTAGAAACTGAATTGAAGCTTGTTTCTTCCCTTAATGATTATCATAGAGGAGAAATCATATATCGACGTGTTCAATTTGTAAATTTTTTCAACAATTCTGAATTTCATCTACTCAATTTTGCTCCGAACGCATAAAGATCCGCAGTCTAGTAATTTCAAAGACTCGCATATCGTCGAAATTCTTCGTTGAAGCGTGTTCTCGTTGCCATTCGCGTGCGAGGGAAACCAAATCTGGGACCGGATGTTGTTGATACACGGCAGTTTGTCGAAAGGAAGGGTGCTGCGATGTTAGGAGGCTGAAGAAGGACGTAGGTAGCGGAGTAACCATCAAACGACCCACGTGCTACCTGCTGAGAGCAAAAACAAGTGGGCGATTTCAGTATGCAAATTCGTTGCCAGATTTATCCTGCCTTCCTTCTTATAAGAATCGAGGGAGCACGTGACGATTTACCTGCTTTTTCAGTAAGCAAATTCTACCGGCTATTAATACCACTCTGCTATCCACTTTGTGTACCCTCTCTGTTACCATGATATCATCCGTGAATACTCCTAACAGCACCATGGCCATTTATCCTTCTATTCGTAAACAACTCGAATTTCAATAGGACGAGGAATAGAACATAGAACGGTGCAACAAAAATATTGTACTTCCTTAGATGGGGTAATTCCTGAGGTAATTCGAAGTAACTTCTTCCTTTATGAAAATATCTTCGCAGCTTTCTTACGGAGCTTTCAAAGAAAAACGAAGACCGATCAGAGCGTCGCTACGGGAGACCGATTTCTGCTCGACCAATATCAACGCCACCAAACAACTGTTTTTCGTTGATAATTCGTGAACGAAGCCGCGCAGAACATTTTCGCAATGGAAAAACTTACTTCAAATGCGCCGATAACGATGAAAGTGATCTAAGTCAAAATTTAGAAAAGATGGGTTATCGGTTGTCACGCGTCACATTATTTTAAACTGAATTAATTCAATGTAATTTTTACGATATTGTCAAAAATGAACCGTTAGATGGTGCTTGTCGTTTCAACGTTATGTGGAATTCATTTAACCAGTTAACTGCGTTCGACGCGTATAACGCGTCAATCCGGAACTCTATTGCTGTGCAATAACAATAATCTTTTCAAGAATGAATTGTTAATCTTTTATCAAATAAAAATGTAATCCTTCCTCGTTTTTCGTAAAATTTATAATAGGACCATTTTCTCTGCGTTCGACGCGTATACTTGTCATCGCTTGATTTTAATTCCGTACTCTGCGAGGGATTTTTAAAACTAAATTCCGCAGTTAAGAGATTAAATATCTCCAAAGAAGAAATATATACGACTTGCAATTAGATCACTTTCATAATTAAGGGCACAATTCATCCCAGGAACCGCCCCTTTCGCGGAAGTGCAACGTTTTTAGGACATCCTGTATACGCACTCCGTTTTTGCAGAAAACATTATACGAGTCTTGCGGCCTCGTCGCAGCTAAAAATAATTTAACGACGAAAATGAGTTCTCTTGAAAAGAAAACAATCACACCGTGCGCATCCGCAGGAAAGGTAGGTTTTCTTTTTCGCGACACAGATCTGTACTTTAAATGCGAAAGTACGAAAAATAAACGTCGGAACTGTACACGACGGTATTGGGAACAGAATGAATTGGAAAAGGAGTCTGCTCTTCCGCTTAACCCTTCAACGCTCTCGGTATCGATATTTCGAGCATCGCTCGGCTTAATTCTCGAAGGCCCTTTTGTAAGTTTGTTGACGCACTCGACTCGCTAATGAACCATAACTGTTTTAACGTTTAAAAGAAACGATGGAAACCGAAGGGGACGACGAGGATGAAACCTAGCAAGATCAACTTGACCCTCCCCGGTAATCCGCTTAAGGCGCCTTAACAATTTCACGTAGGCACACGGATATAAATACGTGTACATACTTTTGCGAGACCAGCCTGGTAAGTTGAATTTATGGCGTGGCAGCGCCATCGACTTCTCCTCTTTTGCTTTCCTGACGCGTTAACCGGCTGTAATCGCGATGATCGCAACCGAGATCCGCGCCGTCCGCGGAATCATAATGAAATTTTCAGCTTCGATGGACGTCGAAAAGTTATGTTCCCCGATGTAAAGTGATTACAACGAGCGTCATGTCGCTCTTACAGAAATAGAAATCGCAGCAACAGCGAACATACAGGGTGGTTCACGCAAATGGCACACCTATATAACTTTCAAAGTATGCGTTGCACGAATAAGTTTTCTATACGGAAGTTGCATGGACCGAAGGGGTACATTGTGTAGCGTATCGTGTATTTTTTTTTTACACATGGAAGCGTTTCGAAGATTTGAAGGTCGACTTTGTTTTTTTAAGTGGAATACTATATTTTGTACAACAAAATATATTCTTCGCGCAATGTCAAGTTAGAAATTCAACCTTATCACAGATTTTTCAATGTTCATAAACATTGTCATGTAAACATCCCGCTGTCCTGCGAAAATCTGTGATAAAATAATCAGGAAATAAAGTGAAATTACTCGTTAATTATTAGGTTTAGGTCTAACGGTCAATACTTTTTTGCTCAGAATTCGACGTTCTTTCATATTTTGGTATAAAAAATATAGTATTCCATTTAAAAAAACAAAGTCGACCTTCAATTCTCCGAAACGCTTAAACCTGTATAAACGTAAATACAATACGTAATGTATGGCCCCTTCGGACCATGCAACGCATACTTTGGAAATTATATAGGTGTGCAAGTTGCATAAACCACCCTGTATATTAGTGTCGTACTTCGCTTAAATTAGTTATAAATAGACTACGATTAATTATACATTTATAGCAAAATTGAGTAGACGATATTCAAAATTGTTGAAAAATTTTAAAAATTGAAGATGTCGATATATGATTTCTCCTGCATTAACAAATTACCGACCGGCAATTATTGCATAATTTTGAAAAATCTATGGTACGTAGCTCAACACTTTTTAATGGACTATTCGATAACAACAGCAATTTTCATTGCGAACTAAAAAGTCACCAACGATAACGTAACCTTCTACTTTCATCGTTTAAGATTGTAATATAAAAGAAAATTTCTATGCTTTCTTTCGGAACAGCACAATTATGATTATTGCCGTATCATTTTCTTTACAGTTACAGCGATTAAAACGTCTTTATGGACAAAAATGTCGTAGAAAGGAAAAGAAAATTTATATGTTTACATATTACATGTATCCTATTAAATATATTATATTTATTTTTGTACGGCTACATATTTATTTTAATGCTTAAATATCGATTACAAATGTACAAATAATTTGTTAGACTTTCGATAGGCTTTCGGTAGGTAAAGCGTTAAAATCATTAAGGGAAGAAATAACGTTCAATTCGGTTTCTAGTTCTTGCAATCGATACAGACAATTTTTATCGTGCACAAAGGTCGGCGGTGTAGTTATAAACGATGAAACATATTTTACGCAGTCGCCACGTATCGCAAAGCTATTAATTATAATTATACTCCGGCGTCGCGCTTCTAATTTATTATATCGTCGATTGGTGCTGTTGATACGCGTTCGATCATGCCCTGAAACAGTTGCTTCCCTCGCAAGAATATTCTACACGCGTCTAATAATATATTCATAAATAAACGACATTCTTTGCGCATTTTATATACTTGGTCTCGCTTTAGGGCTGCTGGAACAGGTATTTGAAACGGCCAATGGCGGATAAACGGTGGAATTCTTTCGGTATACTTGAATCGCTTGCGAATAAGGTTGTTTCCGATCGTAGATGGCCCAATAAATTAGATATGGAAGCAGCTGCTCTAAATCGCAAATATTATTTCTCAATGAAGATTAGCCCTTCCCCTTTCGCTGGTTCGTGCTGCTGCGTAAACGATGCGACGGGAACGATCAATGCAAATTTTATATTCTACGGGGCAAGGTAAATTAATTAATAAAACGATGAACAAAAATTGATGGAAGCGTAAAGACTTCGAAGATACAACAATCTACAGTCCGGTGCGAACGAATAAAAAGAAAATGGAGAACGGTTCCAGCTGCGCGTACAAATGCTCGCGCGAACAAAGGGAGGGGAGAGACAAGCGCGTGTAAATGATTATTTATCGAATTGGATTTTTGATTTTTCTCTGGCAAACACGTAAATCCTATACCGTAAAGCTGAATGAATGCATAAATTTAATTTTTTTGAAATTGTAACATCCGGCGTTTTTCCTTGCAACCACAGAAATATGCAGATTAGAATCTTCGGAAAAAGCATTAATACTTTCTTGCCAACGCGATACATCAAAATCTACAATCTGGTACGAACGAAAAAAAAAAGAAAAAAAGAGAAAAAGAAAAAAAGAAAAAAAGGAAATGAAGAATGGTTCCGGCTGCGTCTACAAATGCTCGCGCGAACAAAGGGACGAGAGGGATCAAAGCAAAAAGAGGGACACGCGCGTGTAACGCGCGAACTGCTCGAGTGGCCGGCTTTCGAATCCCGGATTAATCGAACAATTCATCTCGATACGAAACATCGGGAACGTCGGCCGCAGATTTCACGTTCGCGTGCACGATACGATACAAAACTGTCTGGACCTGGTCGCGTTTCGCAAGGGTCAGACCGGGAAACGATATCGGGATAAAACAGCTTGGCCAGGAAGCACAACGGGCCCGGGAACCGTAATTCACGTTCGCGCCTGTGAAATGACCGGGCATACCGGCGTGTCACTTATCGCCGGCTAATATAAACATGACTGCGAGACACCCACCGGTATAAAGAAAATATGTACGCGCCGGCCGTAAATCAAGGTCGTTTTACATTTTACTCGCGTTACGCCTCGTTACGGCCGATCCATTGAGCGCCGCGGCACGTTAACGTTAAACGAACGCCTTGGTAATTGAGAGGATCGAACACAACGCTGCTGCACGCCACTCGAGAAAAATATCCGACACGACTTCGCCCTCTGCCCACTTTTCCTAGAGATCGACCCCGGGAGAAGCTGCACGTTCCGCTCGTGACAGCTCGTATCGTCACGGTGCACCGGGCCGCCGTTTATCCGAATTTTTTGACGGACGCTTAAGCGAGGATTGAATTTTCTTCGTCGTAAAACCGTATCGATTTTCTACCGGTCTTTATGAAAGCACAAAGAAAGTTTGTTACGTTTTTTTCATTTTCTTCGTCGTACAACTGTATCGAATTTTTACTGGTTTTTATGAAAGCACAAAGAAAGTTTATGTTACTTTCATTTTCTTCGTCGTACAACTGTATCGGCTTTTTACTGGTCTTTGCGAAAGCACAAATGAAGTTCGTTGTGTTGTTTTATGCTGTCAAGAAGCAGTAGATTCATTTTTTAACCGAATGCTTCAACATGCTTCAACATGCTTCGACATCGTTCATCTTTTTCGTCGTACAACTACATCGATTTTTTACTGGTCTTCGTGAAAGCACAAATAGAGTTCGTTACGGATTCCGTTATCCGAACTTGTTGGAGAACGCTTAAGCGGACCTTCCATTTTCTTCGTTTAACTGTATCGATTTTTTACTGATCTTTGTGAAAGTACAAAGAAAGTTCATTGTTATTTCGCGCTGTAAAAATGCGATAAGGCATCGTTCGTTTTCTTCGTACAACTCTATCGATATTTTACTGGTTTTTACGAAAGCAAAAATAAAAAAATAAAATTCATTATGGTTGGATACCGTTGTCCGAACTTGTTCGAACACGCTTAAAGTGGGACTTTCATTTTCTTCGTCGCGAAACTATCGGTAAAAAAAAGCTGATAAAACAATAATTTTTTCTGTCGGTGGTGTTCATTTATTTAAACTGTAAAAGACATTGATACGAGGATGCTGTCGGTAGCTTCTCCCGATTCTTCTTCCGCTTGGACACGGTTAAAATTCTCCTGCTACGTATGCACGTTGAAGAAGCGTGAACCGGTTGTTCGTCCCTTCGGCAGTCTCCTCAAGATTAATCCATTTCGCGGAAGTGCAAATGGTCACCTCGTACTCCTGTTCTCCATGTTGTACGGTTATCTCCACTGACCATCGTAATTCATTGTCACCTCGAAGTTTCTTTCTTGCGCTTCGCTTTATTCGCATTTCC
Source organism: Lasioglossum figueresi (assembly GCA_028455805.1). Classification (NCBI taxonomy): domain Eukaryota; kingdom Metazoa; phylum Arthropoda; class Insecta; order Hymenoptera; family Halictidae; genus Lasioglossum; species Lasioglossum figueresi. The sequence continues at coordinate 10,859,384 of CM052195.1, read as the reverse complement.
GGTCGTGCTCGGAGCTCGCGTGAAAACTGTTCATTCTGCATTTTTCAACATGCACAACTTTTATGTATTCGCTTCTCGTTTGCGTTACATTAATTTTCCCATTAAAATAACGATATTTATTAACGCTTTACCTACCGGAAAATTAAACATTTCTTCCTATCTAGAATAATTCCATTCTGTACCATTTATTCTTTTCATTTTATGGATACGAAATTAATGTAACACCTCCTCCAAGACCTAAATGTTTAGCGATCGATTAGATATCGACATATTTAATAATCTAAACAATATTTTGAATAATGTTACAGCAATTTTTAAAAGCATAGAAATTTCCTTTTCTCTTCTTTTATCTTAAATAAAACTATTAGACCGCGTTATTCGGGGTGACTTGTTAGTTCGCAATGAAAATTGCTGTTGCCGTTGACGGTTCCATTAAAAAGTGTTTAGCCGTGTACCATGGATTTTTCAAAATGACGCAATAATCACCGGTCGGTAATGCGTTAAAATACAACATCGAAATCGGGCTGAGATTTTTTGACATGTCGGAAGAATTAGTTCGCTAAAGAACGGCTAGACAAAATTTTGAAAAACAACTGCGAAGAACAAAGTAAAAGTCAATTTTTTATTATATTCCATTTATAGATTGCGTATCGAAGAAACGCTTTAGAGAATCTAGCAAATTGTACCGAACTAGAGAAAAAATTGAATTCGGAGGAAGGAAAAATTTGACCGATTTGATCGCGTAATATATCGGACGGAATAATTTCCGACCGTTCACGGCCGAGCAAGTAGCAATGTCGAAGCAACTGTGCACAAAAATACAGAGATGTTTTCACCGTGAAATAGTAATGCCGCAGATAAGTGGAAGTAGAAGAAAAAAAAGAAGAGAAGCGGGGCTCAGGCACAAGGAGAAGGGAAATAGGAGAGCAGACGAGCAACGACTGACAGAGCTTTCGAGACTCTCCTCCTAGATTTTCGCAGGGATGCACTCCGCTCGAAGTGCAATCGTAATTAACCGCTTTTCAGTGTCTCTCTCGCATGAAAAATACGAGCTTGCATAAATAAGTGGGCAAAAGGAACGTGTCAAGCTGGCTTTCCCGAGCGAACGTTTCTCCCTCGATTTTGCTTTCAGCCTCTTTCCATCGCGAATCATCTCTTAATCCCCGGCACGCTCACGGAAAAACTCGGAATTACGCTGATCGATAAATACGCAGGCGACGATACATGCATTTTTTCTCAGCCGCACCTTCGAACTTTCCGTTTCCGAATGATCGATCACGGAACAGCGATTTTTCAATTAAAATTGTAATTCGTGTGTTTGCGAACCTGCGACCATCTTATTACGATTGCGACACAAATAAGTAGGTGCAATTTAAATGATAAGACAGAATATCGATGTATTAATTGCAGATTATTGAAATCATTGAAGGTGGGAAGAAATTTCTGTTTGGCTTCAATTTTTGTTCAAACAATTTTCGTTTCGGATAAAGTTGATCTACCTCTAGATCGTGCGTGACCCCGAAAATGTTCTCGGATATACATGTGTCCAGCACGTTATTAGAATATGTACGAGACGTGTCGATGATTTTTGAGACATTAATCCTAAGATATGTTTGACTAACCGTTTCTAATTTTCGCATGTTGTGTGTTACAGCGTGTGACTGTCACTCGATCGGAGCCTCCGGAAAAATTTGTAATCAAAGTACTGGCCAGTGTCCGTGTAAAGATGGTGTAATCGGTCCCACTTGTAACACATGTGCCAGTGGTTACCAACAGAGTAGATCGCACATTGCGCCTTGCATCAGTAAGTACTCGCGAATTCCTCAACTTTTTGTAGTTCGCGTGAGAATCAAGGCATTCGTAAACCACACATTAATCGTTTCCGTTCAAATCGATTTTTCTGCGTAAAGACTTCGCCTAAACTCATTCTAAAACGATGTTCGTTCGCTAACTTAAAAGTTCTATAGTTTCAAAATCGAAGCGTATACTTTATTTGCAAGATCGTGTAAGAAAATGATCGCCAACAATATAGCCAAACCAATTTTTACACTGTAAAACATTTCACACGAATTTAACTTGGTTATTCGAAATCTACAGCATTTCTGTGTTTTCTACGGAAATCGGAGCACCTTTTAAACGCTAACCGAAAAGTTCTATAGTCTCAAAATCGAAGCGTATACTTCGTTTACAATTTACAAGATTATGTAACAAAATGATCAACGATATACTCGAACCATTTTTACGCTATAAAACATTTCACACGAAATTAACTTGGTTATTCGAGATCTACAGTATTTCTGTGTTTTCTACGGAAATCCGAGCACTTTTTAAACGCTAACCGAAAAGTTCTACAGTTTCAAAATCGAAGCGAATACTATATTTACAAGATCGTGTAACAAACTTGATCACCAACAATATACTCGAACAATTTTTACGCTATAAAACATTTCACACGAATTTAACTTGGTTACTTGAGATCTACAACATTTCTGTGTTTTCTATGAAAATCTGGGTTCTTCCTAAACACATGTCTGTTTTTGCATGATAGCGTCTCGAAGATTTCCCTATACAAATTGCCCTCTGAAAACTCGATAGTGTTTAATGCTTTTATATGTCGCATGGTTTTGAATTGTGCATGCAACGATACTATTTATCAGGTTGTTTCAAAAGATTGTTTCAAAAAGAACGAATAAACAGCAATCTAAAAGAAAGTTTAGGAAGTAATGTACGCATTGCGAAAGAAACTTTTGAGACGATCTACCAATAATAGGAACGATACGTTCGATGAATATAAATTATACATGAAAATAACAATAGAGTATCGTATCCGTCGTTCGAAGCTCTTCTTTAAATTTCGCCGTTTAAAATATTTTCACAACCGCGACGATGTATCGCGGCCGATGAATGGCACGGTTGACTTATGTTCGAGAGCTAACATGTCTCGTAATAACCGATTATCAGCTTCCCACGATGCTGACGATCAAAATTGACTGCGCGCATAGCAGACTTAATTATTTCCAGCATATCGCACCGCGCCGTTTCCTATACAGCATGTCCTGGCTTGCACACGCCAAGGGATACAGCTCCGAAGCTTTCTTCCATACACTGGGTGTTCGGAAAGTATTTATCATCAGCCACATACTCGTGAAAACATCAGGATGCTTCTCGTTAACGTCAGTAATTTCCCTTGCTGGGTCAATTTCTCTCGCAAATAAAGTTGATAAAGTATAAGAGATTTTCCGGTGCTCGAGCGACAAATATTCTAGAGAAGGTTCTAGATACAAGTAACGATGAAAGATGCACGATTCGAACGAAGCACAAACTGGTTTCATAAATCAAATTTGCAGGAAACGTTCTCTACCCTGTAGAATTTATGCGGCCGCCTAGTAAGACATTCGGTATCCCATAGATCAATTTAAGAAATGATTCTTCGCATTTCAATCTGCACTTCCAACGAGTGAAGTTTGTATTAGACATTGATATTCGTGGAATAAAACTCTGCTCTTTGCTCGAATAATAATAATAAACGAAAGAACCGAACGAATCGATTGAAGAAAGAACGCGTCGGACATTCTATTCGAGGCACGCGGTATCTGACACAGCGCGTAACCGCTCGATTAAATAATTCGAATGGAACGGGACCACCGGGGCCACGAAAAAAAGAAAGTAATCGATAAATAAAACGGTATAGGAATTTCGGGCGTAGCCGTCGTCCTGTTTTTAAAAGTGATCGATCGATCGATTCGAAGGAACACGCGACCGAACGGCCGCGTTATCGGCCAATCTCACGTCCAATTAGGCGAAATTTGCAAATACGAAAGAGGAGACACCGTGTACGCCTTTTAGAAGAGATACGAGATGTATTTAGCGTGACTTCTTCTCGGAACGGTTTCACGTTTGTTGTGCCCTTTCTTGCAGGAATACCGAGGGTTGTGCAGACGCAGGGCACAGCCGGCGAAGAGAGCGGCGAATACGAAGACGATGACGACGAGCGTGGTTACGATGGACGAGCTGGTAAGTAAATGTGCGAATCAGCACGCTGTCCGCACAGATAATAATCGGCGAATGCCCGCGAACACCTCGCACGAAGAGACTGAATTTTTCGCGAGAAACTGCTCAAGAAATTACCTACACTGTTTCTTAGGTCGCGTAGTTCCACCATTTTTTTTTGGTTACACGTTGAAATCCTTTGTTTCGCGTTCTTGACATTTTTTTGGGAAGATCGAGCACTTTTAACGTTGAATCGATAAAACATTCGAGAAAAGAAATGCGCGAATCTGCACGCGAAGAAACGATCTACGGTAAAGTCTCGATCTAAGAAAAACTGTCACGCGTTGAATCTTAAAAATGTTAAAATCTTGTGTTTCGCATTCTTCAAAATTGTTTTGGGAAGACCAAGCACTATCAACATCGAATCGAGAAGTCACTCGAGGAAAGCAGCTTCCATCGATACGCGATCGATACATCCGCAACTTGTGGAAGCGGGCATTACGTTCTGAAAATTCTCCAGTGATTAACGCGAACAAATATTTGCGCTGCTTGCAATGAAATACTCGCAGTAATGAAAGCACCGTGTACCTGCGAATGCAATTCACGAGTCGGGAGTTACGCGGATAACGTGTGATTCCAGTTTGAAATAAGCAATTAAACATTTCCGGAACATCATTTTGGCACTTCTAAACTTTCGAATTTTATCGAACAGAATAAATACGGAATGTAATGCGAATTTGCTGGGTGTCCGGATATTCGTGGACCGGAAGTGTACGTAAACGTAATTTGGCGAGGTTTAACCGTTGAATCGTGTAACACCGTGTACAGAGAAGACACACGAGAGACGGGAAAGCTGTTCGCGTAACAGGGAAGGAATCCAACTTATTTGTAATTTCCGTTATAATATCTCCGCAAGCACAAATGCTTACGGTACGTATGGGGAAATGTAGGGAAGGTTGGAAGTTTATTCGGATACAAGCTCCCTCGCCACGTGGCGGTATGGAATGCGAGCACAATATTAATTTGGCAGACCGAGAGCGAGAAAGATAGGGAGGAAGAGGGAATAGAGGGTTGGAATGTCTAGCCGCTTGGTCGCAGCCTCTCAGCCACCCTAATGGCTTAATTAAAACTACCGTCACTTGCGGCTCGCCCATTTGCTTAGAGTTTCCACCGGCCTATTTGCACCAAAATACGAGCCTAAACTGTCCATTCGGTGCGAAACCGTATCACGAGGTGCGATCAAAAAGTAAAGTGACTTTTTGAATTTCGCGGGACACGTACGGTCCATCGGTCCATCGGATGATGTCGGCATCTCGTTTGGTTCGTGCCAAGCAATTTTAACGGAATTTTGGAAACACGATTCATGGATTTTGCATCGCGACGACGCACCTGCTCGCGCGTCGTTGCTTGCGAGTAATTTTTTGGCCAGAAACAACACCGCGATCGTGCCTCGGCCACCGTATTCACCGGAATTTGGCCCCCCGCGACTTTTTCCTGTTCCCAAAACTGAAGAGACCCGCGAAAGGACGGAGATTCGCAACGATCGAAGAGATAAAGACCGCGTCGCTGGAAGAGCTCGAAGCTATACCAAAAAGTGCTTATCGGAAATGTTTCGAGGATTGGAAAAAGCGCTGGCACAACAAGTGTATTATATCCGAGGGGGATTACTTTGAAGGGGACAACATAAATATCGATGAATAAATCCAATATTTTTTGATCAAAATAAAAAGTCACCTTACTTTTTGATCAGACCTCGTACATTCGACCTTCGATTCTCTGCGAGTCACGTCATGATATTCCTATGAAATATTTGTTCGAACAGTCGCACGCGTGGCAAAATCCTTTTACTTAAAATCAAAATACCACTTTCGCTTTGATTCAATGATATTTTTTAAACTGACTTTTAATCGTATTCCGGGTTGACATCGAAGCACATATTATGCGTATGCATAAAAGTTTAATGGAACTCGAGCAAACAGTTTCAACGTAATTTAGTTCGTGTTCCACAAATATTTGTATTTACCGAAACGACCGCAACCTGGTTGTAATACCGAAATGGAAGCCAATGTTATGTCGAATAAAACAGTTATGCATCAGGGATGTTGGCAAAACAATTGCGGTATCGTATAATAGTCGGTCCCACGGCTCCAATTTCAGAATATGTTACGTGTCTCGGTTTTAACAGCGTTAGTTATCCGTAAATAAAAATCTCACGAAGTAAAAATTAAATATGAGATACCATAAACGTGTTATAATTGCACGCGTACTCGGCGGATGAAATAAATTACGTACAAGCAAAAATGATTCGGAAAACGTGCATGTAATGGTCGAGGTTCAAATATTTCGTTTTACGCTTCAGATTATTCGGATAAAAATATTTGACGAGTGGAAAATTCGCTTTATACTTGCAACTTCGCGTTAAACGCTTTATCGTCTATTTAGAATATTATTTGAAATGTTTTCCAGTAAATTTTACCCTGCTCCAGTTACATACTTGCTCGAGCTTGCTCGGTTCAATTATCGTGACATAAATAAATGTGATACTCGTCGTTACCTAGAAATATCATGGTCAGAGGTATCAACGATAAATAAGCTAGCTTTATCCTGCCCGTGGACATGTTCGATGGTTAGATCAAGTATCGTATCGTGCCTCGAGGGGTTCCAGTTACTCCTATTATTATATATTACCGTCTCGCGCAATAATTTGCAAATGAGATGTGCTTGTAAGAACTTATAAGATCAGATAGAATCGTTGGAACGGGTTCAATCGCATTTACAAAAAAACGCGTAAATGTCTCAAGAAATAACTATTCGCGATTACACGAATCTACGTGATGTTTCTTGGATCGTGTAGTTTTACTATTTCTTTGGTCCAATGCCGCGAATTAAACCACCAAACATTTAATACGGTAAAAAATTATTAGTGCCTCCATTGTGAACGTACGTACACATCCCTCGATTTACTCCCCTCAATTTTTTCATTTCCTCCATACAAGTCCCTCGCCGCTTTCAACAGCCGCGTGTAATCGTTTCCAAACGAAACAGAGAAAAGAGAAGAAATGTTTCTGAGCTTCGGTGCTTTGACTTTCATCGAACAGCGTCCCACTCTTGCGAATTACGCTCCGTACCCCTCCTTTTCTCGCCCTTCTTCGATCCCGCGCTCACCCTCGTTCTCTCCGTTCTTCTTTCGCGGTTTCCCTTCCTCTCCGTCTCCTTTCTCGCGTTCTACACCGTGTGACAAAACGATAGCACAGGAAAAAATACATCTTCCATGTTGATACTAGCTTTCGTCGCGCGTTTACGTATCAACACTTTACTTACTAAAAAGCCTATTATAGGATATTCGATAATTCTGCTGTACCAAAAGAAAGCATAGAAATTTTCTTTTACGTTGCGATCTTATGCAATCTTATAATTTTCGCTTTTGCATCTTTCGTTTTGCTTTGAATATATCGTTATCGTTAACCATACCTTGTCGCCCCTTCTCTTTTACACCTTTCGATATTTCCATTAGCCAAAGTTTTCGTCGTTTGGTTCGTCGTTTCATTGAAAAAGTAAGGCGCAGCACTCGTATTTGTTGGACTTTGTTGAAATTTTGATCGCGAGCGACTCGTTGAAATAGGGAAGAGGTGAAACGTATCCTGACGTAACGTATAGAAAGAAATTTCGGTTGCAACGCGAAAATAAATTGAAATCGTGCGCGCTATCATTTTGTGACACGGTGTAGCTCTGTTTGCGCACCTATCTCCCCCTCCTCGTCGTTCTCCTCTTGCCTCCTACTTGCGCACCGCCTTCTCTTTCTGCTCGAACACAAGGGAGAACCGAGGGTTCGCTGTCGAGTTATTATTATTTAGCCGCAGATATTGTACATTCGTATATAGGCTCCCTTTAATGGACCGACGTTTACTTCCGCGCGCCTTCACCGCTACGATGTACATACAACGCGCACGCCGCACGCATATACGCGTCGGTGCCGGGCCGGGCCCATTCGCAAATTATTTGGCCCTCCCGGCTTCACGGACACCAGCAAAGGAAAACTCTCGGGGCAACTGACAATAAATGCCTTACGCGCACCCGAAACCTCCATCGAGCCAGTCGGCGCAGTTTTTTTTTTTTGTGCTTTAAGTGGGATTGCATTCTCGACGACGACGAACTCGAACCGCATACTGCACTTACGCGCATACGTCGTCGCTCGATCCATAGATTTTCAGCTGCGGGCTCGCAATCGATCTTCAGACCCGTCGATATAATCGATGAGCTCCCAATCCTTTGTTCTTGTATTTACACGACCGTACCACAATTGTACTCGACGAGCTCTAAAGTTTTGACCTGTGTTGTTAGAAACACGTGTGTACTCCATGTAATCTATGCAATCCATGAAATGAAACGCGGTTAACGAAATCGACTCGGATTCTATATAGTATGTGTCAACATGAAATTGTATTCATTAATACTCTGGCGAGTACATACGAGATGATCCGAATGTAGATCGAAACGTCGGAATTACTTTGGTAATTTGCAAAACGGCTTCGTAAATTAAGCAACAAACGATCGAACCGTTGCGCCGAAAGCATTAAAAATTTTATTAACAACAAATACGATCGATGGAAAGCTATAATCGATCGATCGAAGTTTCTTTAACCTGTTTGCGAGGTACTCGATCCCATTCCTAGTTATAAGAATTAACGAAGCGTCCACGTATGTTTGAGCGGCATTGTAGAAAAAAAGTTCTAATCACCGAAACCGTAAAATAAATGGTAGGGCGAGGGGTTAAGTTTCCCAATATTTCACTTGCACAGCGTACACCTCCTACCCTTCTCTCGATGAAGAAGAAGAAGAAGAAGAAGAAGTTAGAACGCAGCAAGCGTGTCTTTCGTTGAGCCACGGTCGAATCGGTCCGTGGTTGTTGTAGTTTTTCAGAAATTCACGAGCCGCGGTCGTAACTCACTGGCAAGCTGGTTCGATACGATGTACTAACATGTTATTACACTCGGTTCCGCGCAAGGAGCAGAAAGCATCGATAGCCGTGGGCATCCCCTTTTTAGCATCCCGGGCACATTGTTCATGAGCGTTGCAAACTAGTAGCTGGAGGATACTTCTCGCTCCTTCGGGGATACGCCATTCTTGCGAGGAATAAGAGCATCTCTCGTATTGCGTATGCAGGCGTGTGTTGCAGTTCTGCATCCGATCGGGCCCGGCCCCGTATGCCGGCTAGGGAGCTGAAGGGGCTGCTGCATTTCGCGTCACGAATCGCATCTATATGTTAATACGGTGCGCAACCGCGCGCGTAATTCTCGTTGCGAGCACCCACGCACCGGTTCCTCGCAGCCGATGCGCATACGCGAACGCGATCCTGGAAATTCTCCGATCAGAAATAATCAAGCCCTGGCCCCGCGACAAATTGATGCTAACGCGGCTCCTTCCGGCCCTTCGTTCAACCGAGAGACCCGTCACGGTTTCGAACTAACTGCCAATTAACGAGGTATTCTGCTTTTCGAGACCGATCTCGACACGAATCTTTACGAATCTTTATTATACGAATCTTTAAGAAACTATCAGTTAAATTAGATATTTAGAAATGTAATTCTATAAGAAGTGGGAGCGACGTCCCTAAATAAGTGGGAGTATTAAATTTGATATTTAGGATTTATTCAACGATAACTTCCCTCTGCGTCGATATCCCTTATACCTGGCTTCTACTATCCTCTGATCATCCATAAAAAACGATCTTGTCGAGGGTAGACGTTGAACACGTTCGGTTGGACTTCAGCGTTTGACGGAGAAGCTTCCCATGTATTTTTCTTTTTCTCGAATAAACACTTGATATCCAGTTTTCCATAATCCTGTACTACAACGACTTGGAAGTTCTGTATTTCATAATCCTGTAGAATTCTAACACTTTCGAACTTCTTCCATTAATAGTTTCTACACGTATGTATTGTCACTTGACGTACACGCGTGATTTTTTAAAGGTAAAAATATCGAAAACTACATTAAACTACATTAGAACTGCATTGGTTATATATTTTTGTATAGAGTACGCGGAAGACAAAAAACGAATAATGGAGTCCTAATTTAGCAAAATAATATAACGGAATTTTTGTCACACGTTCATTTCCAATAATTTATACTATAATTTGTAATTCGTGCGAACGGTCGACTATAAAACAATTAGTATTTCTCTTACTGCTTACGACTACCGTGCACCGTACATATAAATTGAGAAATCGGAAATTTTTGAAGACATCTCGATTCGCTGGAAGAAGACGGCACCAGCTTCAACTTGATCGAACGTTAAATTAATTTTATTACGGGGATAGTATCGGTTTAACCAAATTTAATGCTTCTTTTACGACACTGTCCACTTATACTGGAAAGTGTACTTTGCTGTACAGTTCTCCTCGCACGCTATGCTAATATACTGTTAACACAGGTTGCGCACAAATGCCAAGAGTAAGTACATACATAGCGTGTGTAGCCGTACGCATTCTTCTTTACGAGTGTAATTATGAACTACAAGAAGCCTTTGAACGATGACGTCGACCGACATAAAATTTTACATTCCGCGAGAGGAAACCGGAGATGCATATAATAAATTGAAATTGACGATTATTGTAGTAACACGATACGTACGGTGTCGCATTCGTTAATTTAGCCATCGTTAATCCGTAAATTCTCCTGAAAACTAATTTATACATACGACTGCGATGAATAATCGTACGACGATGTAATAAAATATTGAAAGATTATAACAGCTGTATAGACTAAGTAAGTAGAAAGAAATTTATTAGGCAAATTTACCCATTAACGACCACGGTGACGGGAAACAAAAATTAACCCTAAGGATTTAGAAGTTTATGGATTAAATTGTTGTTCTTTCGTTTGTTTTTAACGGTGAGGCTCGCTACCACTTATAAAAATTTGCAAGAAATTACTGAAGTATCGAATTCGACAGAATTTAGTACGATTTTTCATTTATTGGGTTGGAACGAGAGTTCGAAGCGTTTTTTAATTAAAACTCAAACATAAAATTAGGATATTTATACGTAGATTTGTTCGATGTCATATTTTCCATTCGCTTCTATTACTTTTTACTTTTTAAGAAATGATTTTAGTTGGTTCCACTTTCTTGAAATTTCGCTGCGAAACTTGAAGATCGAATACACAACCGCAATCAGAAATCAAGTACGAGAATGAAAATCTTTTTATAAAAATTTTCAAATATCGCTGGAGTATTATTAAATTGAACAGAATTCGGTACGATTTTTATTTAATTTGGATCTACAAACGCTATTACCAATACACATTTTTAATTTTATTTGATACCGCTTTCTTAAAAATCGTCTACAAAAATTGAAAATTGCATAAACACGCGTAGTCTAGATTTACCAATGAAGAAAGGATTCGAGTTGGTTCCACTTTCTTGAAGTTTCACTACGAAACTTGAACATTGAATAAACGACCGCAGTCTACTAATCAGAAATCAAGTACGAGAATAGTCGATGCATATACATTTATACATGTGTAATAGGTGCGACGCGTAACGGAAGTATTAGCACGAAAGAAGAAGAAACAAACGTGTTGTCTGGTTTACAAGGCGAGTTAATCTGCAGTTCGCTCACCGTACCGATGCGTGAACTTATTGCTTGTGCGTATGCGCTCGGATAAACGCCCACTAAGGGCCCTTCCATTTCAGGAAACATACCCCTGGTACTGTTTGCACACCACATCGATTCGTTCTCTTTCCCGTTTTCTTCCTTTTCCACAGTCATGGATGCAGTTTCAAGCAGCTCTCGTAATTTCCATTTGTCGTAGACACCGACGCGACGGAACAATAAAACATCGATCTCGTGCAATAAAACGAAAAATTTTATATGCATTTCTTTGTCGCGTTATACCAATTCTATTTTAATATCTGGATAGCGAACGGTTACGCTAATTTGTGATTCTTCTGCGAAAAAGTTGAATCGAGTAAAAACCGTCTTCTTAATTAGAACTTTCATTGGTGCGAACATTAGTTTAACGAATTTCATCGTTTCGATCGAAGCGCGTTTCAACAATTGTTAAATTCTGCCGTATCGCGACGAACACATTTATATTACACATCAATTTTTCGTGATGTTTGGAATCGTTTTTGTTCGTCCGTTGCGTAGGAATAATTTTACAAACTGAAAATATTGGAATACGTGTTAATTAAACGAAACTCGAGTATTGTTTGATTAATGAGCGCGTGTTAGCAAGAGGAGGTTAATAGCCGTCAGTTTTAACGAAACCGTGCAATAGCAGAGTAAAATAATATTTTATCTTTGGATGGAAGAACGTTCGAACGAAAAGCATGGTATTATACGTGGAAGAGAAGCAAAGACCTTCTTCTCGTTAAAATATAATTAAATGAAAATTTCATTTAACCTCGTCGAAATAATGTACGAGGAGCAGTGCAAACGTATTGCTCGAAAGTAACATAATATTCTACGGTTCGCATTTTAAATCATCAATTTATAATTATCGAAATATCGAAATATCGAAGAGTCCATGTATCAGCTTGCGTTGTTGCACCGAAAATATTTCGAAGAATCATGTTACATACGAAACATTCTGATAACAGGAAAACTAATATTCTGCTTGCGTTATTCGCGGAGAATATCCGCGATACAGACTTGCGCGTGTAAAAATATTTGCAGAACAAAGTGCTTCCGCGTAAAGAGAAGAAAGTTTCGACGGAAATGACCTTTCGCTTCGTCGGTACGATGGACTCGCTACGAGCAATCGATCTGTTTTTCGTGAACTATTAAAGCCGAACACACGTTCGGCAAACGGGAACGACTTGGTCGAGCGATCGTCGTTCGTGTTTCATTATCAAAGCATTCGTACGAATTTGGACTCGTTCGAACCTAACCACGGTGCGAGAACCCATTTTAGAATGACACGATTCAATTCAATTTACTTCAAGGAAGCGAGTTTGAATTCTTTGGAACCTCGAGTAAAGTCTGCGCATTCAAACAACGCGTTCGAACATTCACCGGGTCGTAAACTAACAAAAAGACGTAAGTAGGTATTGTTCTACGGTCATTGCCATAACCTCGACTGCATTGTTAAATGTAAACAAAAACATTGCGATGGTTCCGCGTCTCGTTACGTACACCGTTACCGTTAGCCTAACATTAAATTAGCTCTTGATAATTTAGTAAATCCGATCGTTACCTCAATTTATAACATCGAGAAATCATCTTCATCATAAAATATTGTATAACTCGTTTGAAAGTTTCGAAGCCCACGTTCCCGACGGTAACGCTTGAAGTGTCCCTAAAAAATTCTGACACCCGGTGCACGATGCCTTCTACAGTAATAATTATCTTCGTTATGACAGCACTGGCTTACCGCTTGGGTCTTAAACCAAAGTTAATTACCAGCCGCCGTAGCTAATTTAAATCAAGACTAATTGCGATCCTACCTTCGTTACCGCGGTTCGTGTCTCAGCAGCTTCTAATATCACGAAACTTCACCGAAACTTGTCTCGTTACGTCCACCCGTTGTCACAACATCCGTGGATCAATGCTAATAAAGACAATTAGTATCGAGTTGTTATGATTTACGGGCTAGTTGTGCTGGACTAATCATTCTGCTGAACCAACCGCCGATACAATATTAGCGATATCACGCTAGACAATAGTACATCGAGCCACTGATTATCGTTGGTCGCGTGCAAGTCGAAGTGGAAAATTTCAATTTCATAAAAATTGTAGTTTAAAAAAAAAACAGAGTGAAAAAAATTCGTTCAACCGAATAGCGTTTCGCCTCGGAGCGTGACGGGTCACGGTTATTCGCTGTAGAGCAATTGTTTTCGCTTAGAAAATGAAGACGCCAATAAATGAGACGAAGAAGTGCAATTGTAGCGTAAGTTGAAAAACATGTTTCAAGGCGCGTCTTCCGGAAAAGTTCGAAGCGCCGCGTGGAACAGCAATTTGTTTTGCGGGACTCGTTAAGAGATTACGGGTACAGGTGCATGGACGGGTAAATCCCATTAAAACGATACATTATGAGCGTAATCATTTAATTTGATTGCGAGAGTACGTTAAATTAAGAGCGCCGTTTATCCACAGGGTAGGGGGTGGGATCGTCGCAAAAGGCAGTCGCACGAAAAACCGTAGATTCTCTAACTCTGCTGGCTGGCAAACGCCCACGCGTCCATTAAAATCCCACTCGGCCCGCTGTAAGATACTTAGGGCGCCTCGTAAGGCATACCCTTTTATAATTAAGACGTTACTTTACGGTCGTGAGTACACCTCGCGTGCATTCTCTATGCAAGCGCTGAGAGCGGCCTACGAAAAAGTGAAGAACGATCTCACCGCGGAAGAACCGAAATTTCATTACCTCGAGGACGTTAATTTCACCTCTGCGTAGACTCCATAAAAATTCGGCTGTCGCCATTAACCGGGTAATTGTCAATGATTAATTATATCGATAACCGGACGCCTGGATAGCCTCAAATTTATACCTAAAACTTCGTTAACCCTTTGCACTTTGAATTATTTTTCCATTTTCTTGCCAACAACTCCCTGCTACTTTACCACGATTTTCAAGTGTTTCATTTGAAATTTACTTCCATGGGCAGTTCCTTGTCTGCTAATTATTTTAAACAATTTCGTTTACCGATTATATCAACGCTTTACCTACCGGAAGCCTGTCAACAGGATTTTCGATAATTCTGCTGTACCAAAAGAAAGCATAGACATTTTCTTTCACATAGCAATCTTAAATGAAACTATTCGACGACGTTATCGAGGGTAACTTTTTACGTTCGCAATGAAAATTGCTGTTGCCATTGAAGGTTCCGTTAAAATGTGTTTAGTCGCGTACCAAAGATTTTTTAAAATTGACCTTCAACCATTAACTTAACCATAAGACTTAAATAAATAAAGAAAGAACGAAATACATGCGAAAACACGTTTTATATATACGACAAAGGACGCTTCGTGCAAAGGGTTAATACTTTTGTCGATGAATAGCAAAATTATTGTGTAGTTTTGTAATACGTTGCCGCGGAAAATGGAAAAGTTTGCGATACATATTTGCCAGATGCGACGATGTCGTAGATCGCACGCATCGTTCGATAAAATATTCGCAAAATCTTTCTGTACGTCAAGATCAATTTAGATGATCAGGGGTATCCTAATCGCCCAAAGCTAACTGCACAGCCCGTTCGCCGCATTTATTCGAGACGATGTCTAATCACGAGCAAGATCGAGCATTCTCTACCGGTGTTCTGATTACGCTACCTTGGATCCGCAAAGCGGATTTTAATGAGAAAGCCAGAGGCGTCACATATTCTACTAATATATGCACACGAAGTGCTCCATTAAGACATGCTAAGCAGATGTAGAGGTTTCATTAATGATACCGTCAACGGTGTATTCGTCGGTGATTATTCAGCTTTTATTACGTCGATAAATTATTCGTTCCTTAATCTGCGGCGGATTCACGAGAATAGAAGCAGTCGGACCATTATTATGATAATATTGGTACGTATTAAACGTGTCCCGATTTTATACGAGATAAGAGAAGATTCGAAGCTTACCATAATATCTTGATAAGCGTGGTAACTCGTCCCTTTAACTAATGGAATAAATATGTATACACGCATCGCACACGTGTACAAAATCTTCTGCTTAGAATTGGTAATGAAAGTCAGTGGTCAGGATCCTGGATCGTTATTGAAACAAAACGTTTTAATAAAAAAATTACAAATATAGTTTCCAGCGTTTATAGAAGAACTTCGATGTCGATATAAATTGAAAATATTTATTTGACGACGTTGTAGGTCTGTAAAATTGAAAATTTGGTAGAATGTACCAACAAAAGAATTTGTGTAAATTATTTATATCGCAAAAGTTATGAGTGGACTGCGGATCTTTATGCATTTATGGCTTCTAAAATGTTTTAAAAAATGTTGTGGTATTAAATTCAACAGAATTTAGTACGATTTTTATTTATTTTGGGTCTACAAATGCCAATCGCCAATAAAAATAGAATTTTATTTGGTACCAATTCTTTAAAAATTTCGCATTCTAGTTACAATGAATATAAATTAAGAATATACATTCGACGATATCGTCTGTCAATTGGAAATTTGGTAGAACGACCAAATACCAACGGAAGGATTTGTTTGGATTATTACCAGCTTGAGGTGCATTGCCCGACGAACAAAATACCAAAACCGCCTCTCGGACACGAACCGACGCAACTGACGCAACTGACGCTCGCCACTGACTTTTGGCCTTTAACATTGGGGTTTAGGCGGTTTGCACGGTGATTGCAATATACCGTCGGACTCGTTGCGGTGAAGAGAGCAACGGAAACCAGTTTCGAGTCGCATCTATCCGATCGATCAGATTGCTTGATCGGAAAGGCAGACCTTACGGTTTGGATACGTTCGATGGCAAACCTATTGCTCGTTCGGTTGATGCGGATTAGCACGGGTTAATCGACACAAAGGACGTCTCGTTAGTCGGGAATTAAACGGATTATGGTCTGAGGTCTCTGCCATCGCGATCGATTCATGCCGACCGGACCCGGCAGACATACATCTGGCTCGCTTTCCACTCGCATTTTTCCCCATCTCGTAATTCAGTTAATTGGTCCAATGACGGCAGGTCCTGCCTACCAAATTTTTCCACCCGTCCCGTGTCGCAGGAATACCTGGATCAAGGAACTGTTTGCCTCCGAATTATCCCGCAGGGACGGTTTCCACGGTTCGTCCGTATACTACAAAATGGAAAAGCTCGTCAGGCCAGCGACCGTTAAACGTACAGTGCCGAACAAAATGATAGGACATTCGATCTATTTGTATATTTCATATAACGCGATAGGATATATGTACATATTACGCGCCCTGTATATTAGATATGCCCTTCAAAGTATCCATGCAGAATTCCAAGTTTGTATCTTGTACGCGAAAGAAATTAGAGGAAGAAGCGTAAACATGGGCTGACTTTGCTCGGTCAAATTGATAGGACGCACGTAATATTTTCTGTTATCGTGTACTCTGGCAGTAATCTGTCAGCAGCGACGCGAAGTAGACGAGCAAATCTTTCATTTATCTACAACATTTGTGCCATTAACGTTAAAATGGATCGAGGAAAACAATTAGACAAAAGTGAAACCGACCGAATTTTGTTATCGCGGTTACAAAATCAAATTATCACGAAAATTGCGAAGTTATTGAATAGAAGCCGTCGCGTTGCGTATAACTTCTTAAAAAATCCGAAAATCTACGGAAAAAAGGAAAGTATTGGCAGACCTCGTGCTACAGCAGAACGCGACAGACGGGCCATATTACGCGTAGCTTCTAATTATTAAGAAACTGCCAGAAAAATCGCTGAAGAAGCAGGTGTTTCAGCAAACGTAAGAACCGTGCGACGTATTCTCCGAAGCGGTAAACAAATTAAACGAAAAAAACTAATAAGAAAACCTCCTCTGAGCGAGCAACACAAAGAAGCTCGTTTAAAGTTTGCTCGCGATCACGTTTTGTGGAAAAAGAAGCGGAGAAATGTGGTATTTAGCGATGAAAAGTAATTAAGTTTGGACGGTTCTGATGGCTGGAACTACTATTTCCACGATCTAAGGAAAGAAGAACAATATTTAAGCCGTCGACAAATGGGTGGCGGAAGTGTCATGGCGTGGGCCGGTATCGGATACCGGGGGAAAACTGACATAAATTTTTGATCGGGCCGTGCAAACAGCCGTACAAAATATCTTGAAATAATAGACGATCGGTTAAACGAGCACGCGACTCGTATCGCGGACGGTACGTTTATTTTTCAACAGGATAATGCTGCGATACGTAACGCGAGATGCGTTAAAACTTATTTTAGTTCTAAAAATTGTGACGTGCCTCGAGTTCACCCGACCTTAATATTATTGAAAATATATGGGCGAACTTTCAAGAAACGTTTACGAGAATGGAAAACGATACGCAAAGATGTAACGGAATTGAAACAAAGTATCGTTACAAATTGGAGTCTTTTAAGACAAAAACGTATTAAAAAATTGTTTAAATAAATTCTTAACTGCTCGGTAGATGTTATACGGCGAAAAGGTGGTTTTACTAAATATTAATTTGGAATTCAACAAAATATTTCTGTTCGAACAATTGTATTTTTTAATAATGTTCTATCATTTTGTTCGACTAAAATCGATACGCGTCTACGTTATTTTCTCTAATTTCTTTCGTGTACAAGACAGAAACTTGCTATCCTATATGGATACTTTGAAGGACATATCTGATATACAGGGCGTGTAACATGTACGTATATCTTGTTATATGAAATATACAAATACATCGAATGTCCTATCATTTTGTTCGGCACTCTGTAATCACCACGAGCTCGCATTTTCAATTAAATATTAAAGGAAGAGTTATTTTTAAGATTGCAACAAAGATATTTAGAACGGTATGCTGTAAAATCTTGATCCTCGGGTCCGTGCTATTTCACAGATCGTGTAGTTCTACTATTTTTTGTGACTTCGCGTGTAAACACGGACCGCGCGGCAGAAAAAAGTTTTGTAATTGGATTTGTAGAGGATCGCACTGATATACCCGACCCTGTATCGGATTACGCGGCACGTTTACACACTTTGCGTACTTGTAAAACATTATTCTCGTTGTTCGGATAGGAAACGGAAGAGTAAATCGAATCATCGGATTCTCCATCGATTCGTAAGAATATATCAGACATCCAAACTTCGTTGGATACCAGCTTGATAACCCCTTGATGGGATTTTAGAGCGTAGTCGTACAAGTACAAAGTTTACTTCGGTTCGTATTTCTCACCATTTTCTACTACTTTCTGTTTCTTCTGTGATTCATAAAAGAAACACCGTTTATTTTTATTTAAAGTAATTTCTCGCGGAGATACTCGTATCGAGTACCCACAAAATGTTAACCCTTGTTCAACCAACCGGTTGAACCGATACCCATTTACCGCGTTTCTTGCGACAACTTGTTAACGTTCCTCTAAAAATATTACAAAATCTCTCTGATTGTCCATCCTTTGCTCGCTGATATTGTAATTCGTAGCCTTAAAATGAGAATTTTTGCAAATATGTTCGATACAAAAGGTTTCGAATAATCTACATGTACATTTTGGTTGGCTGCGTAAGGGTTGAACGAAACTATTCAGAAAATGAACTATTTTACAACAATCCAAAGATCAATTTCATTTCATTCTCTCCAAGTGTAAGAGTTCTCAGCGGGAGCAAAATTCTACCTAGGAGAAATTTACCTAATATCGATGAAATGTTTAAGAGGCTCGACCAGCATAATTTCGCAAGATAATTCTACTTGCCAGAATTTCGAACGGCGAATGGA
Source organism: Lasioglossum figueresi (assembly GCA_028455805.1). Classification (NCBI taxonomy): domain Eukaryota; kingdom Metazoa; phylum Arthropoda; class Insecta; order Hymenoptera; family Halictidae; genus Lasioglossum; species Lasioglossum figueresi. Next base: position 10,840,027 of record CM052195.1, on the reverse strand, counting down.
ACAGTCGACGTTCAAACGTTAACAAGCGGAAGGGGATGATCGGATCAAGCAATGTTTACGTTACCTTTTCTCTCGAATTTTCGAAATTGCCTGAGACAGCCCCGTTCGACGGACGTGGTACGTGCCTACGTTCCCCGGAATTTTTCATCATTTTTCTTTTTTATTGGATAACCCGCCGCGGCAGCCGTGGACCAACGTGGGGCATCGATTGAATTTCAATCGAAATTCAAATTACATTTAATTTGGTTAGCCAACGGACGAGCAAGAGCGAAGCAGATCCGATCGGAGGCGCGTGTGCACCGGTTGCGTGCAGTTTGGATTCGTAGTTCGGGGGATTCGGTGCGTTGTACGGTTTCTATTATCGACCTGCAGGGCCACGGTTCATTAAAACGGCACGAAACATGCAAATACAACTGTTTGCGGTTTTCCTGTTCTTCTCGCGAGCTGACCGGTTTGGTTTTCAAGCGTTTGTCGGCGATCCGCTTTTAATCGACCACTTTACCGGCGAATTATGCACAATGTTCCAAATACGAGTACTTTGTAGACCAAATCGACCAACCACCTTTCCGTTTCTTAACATTTCACTGGCAAACCACTCGATCGACGCATACTTCATCAATTTTCTTTGTTCGTGTACGTACAGTCTTCTTGTGTGTTCGATGGAAAGAAATGTTTCTCGAATCGTTGTAATTAAATTTATTTAACGGTATCGTATGAAAATGCTAACATCGAATTTACTAAAATCATTCGCGATAGAATGGAATATAATCTTGACTTTCCTTTATCAAAAATAAATAGTAAAAATATTTTCTGTTGCTTTCTGCAATTGATATCCAAGTATTTGGAGAGCACACACGCTCGTCGTTAGGCCGAAGATGAAATTTTAAGAAGGTCGAACACGAACTCGCCACGCGATGTATAAAATATGGAAAGACGTGGGTGGATGTACGAGCAACATTCTTATTGCTCGGCCACTGTTTTCTTTGATGACTAAAAGAGCGCTGTACCTTCGTGGAAATTTATGAAATTCGTTTTTCGGTCGACAGTTCTCGCCAAAGAAAACACTGTCGCGACATGGAAGATTAATTTACGTCGGACATTAAGGCCTCTCACCCGGCCAGATTAAGAATGCGTCGCGATATAGCAGATATAGCATATTTTTTTTATAATTTCTTCAGAATTATGAACCCCCAGACTGAAAGGGGGATTCTCGTGTGAACCAGAAAAATCGACTAACATTTTTTCTGAAAAACTATTCGCTATAGAAGTTTATTATTTCATAGACACAAAGGTCCGCAAACTAGAAAAAAATGTTGTATACGATAAAAAGGATCTTTTCCTAGAGACACGAATATATTATAAATATGCATTTACAAGTAAAAAAATTGCCCGATGTTTACGATTCAAATGCCTTTCTAGAAACATGTGTGTGCGAACATATTATAAATGTACAATAATAAACATAACATGTACAACATAAACACGAACATATATTATAAATATACAATAATTGATTTATAACGTATTATAAAACATGAACATATTATAAATATACAAAAGACATAGATATAAATACAATTTCCAAGTAAAACCGTTGCCCCACGTTTTTATCGAGGTCTCCCTGAAAAAAAGGAGTTTCACGAAAAGTGTAATTTTGCGAAAGTCCCATTGTTAGTGTATCTTGGTTACCTTGACAATGATGGGAGAGAGTAGGAGAAGCCCAATTTACTCGCGAGTAAAGCTTGGACAGCACGGATTTGGCCAACGGTGTCCATCTATTATCTGGAACGGCACGGTCAGCGTATAACGCGTGCTCGTCTCGAAGTAGCGCAATTAATTTTCTCTAGAATACGTTTCGGTCCAGTGATTCTTACCCTGACCGTAACTAATAATCTTCGTGAAGGACGCGTGTCGTATATTTTACGGATTAACGACGTCGCGTCGTAGAACCGATTTTACGGTCCCTGTGCATGGCTGGGATCGATTCGACCCGACGCCGAGGCCATATGTTTGGCAATCATGTTTTTCGATGTTGTCGAGTAATCAGCTTTCCGCGCTTGTTAATCACGAAAGTACCTAACACCGATTTACTGCTTGGTCTGTCTGCTTTAACGCTAAACCTACCGAAAAAGGTTACGTAAAAGTAACCGGTACACATTTTCCCTTGTAAAAATAACAATATTCATTTTATTTAGACTTTGCGCGGCTCCTACTGCAACGCGTGCTCTACTAAAGATAATATCTGTACAACCGTGTCGTATGAAATCACTTTTATAATTTCGATAACTGTAAAATACAAAATCTGGATGGAACCGGTCGTTTCGACCGGTGATGGTAAGTTTAGCGTTCAAATAATTTTACTACAATTTAATAAAGTGCGAGTCGAGTTGTACAACATTTCAAAGTTACCATTCCAATGCAGTACCAATTAACTGCGTTCTATAATAATCGTAATCGTAATATAATAATCTGTAATAATAATCTTTCGAAGAATGAATTGTTAATTTTTTCATCGAATAAAAATGTAATCCTTCCTCGTTTTTCGTAGAATTTATAATCGGACACATTGCCCTGCGTTCAACGCGAATACTCGTCGTTGGTCGATTTTAATACCGCACTCTGTGGGGTATTTTTAAAATGAAATTCCACGGTTAAGAAGTTAATAATACATTTCTTTTTTAAAAAAAGGAGCGGACATTTTCATTTCCATCGAGAGCGGTCTAGTAATTCACAGGGTGTAAAAGAAATCGAACGTTTTCTCGTGTACAGGAGGCCATTTACCGACATCCGTATCGAATAAGGGAATCCAAGTTCTCAATTTTTTATTATTGCCATTGTCCCTTGTTAGCAACGCGGAATAGAGACATTGTGAAACGTGCGAGGGGTCAGATCCACGGACAGGCCAAGACTACATAATAAATGGGCGAATGCAATCAATGCTGTCACCGATGGTAGACGGTACGTAGATATTACGTGTTAGCGAAAGGATGTGCAAAGACGCCGGGTTTTCGAACGTAAGAAAACTGTCCTTGTTCTAGAAAAATCTGTTTCGTTGAATCGAATCACCGCGATATCGTATTCAACTATCCGTTGCTTATTTGTTATATTAATTTTCCAGCAAATATTTGTCTCCGATGTAAATGTTTGTTCTTCCATTTATACAAATGATTATTATATAATCTGTATAGATATATGTACAGAAATGAATACGGTTCCAGGGACCACACACGGTGTATATATGTATAATGTTTCAGATCCCATATCTACGGGTCCGTTACATTGTAACTCGCGGTGTCTTTAGATATCGCATCAAAGACAGAGCCGCGTTTCTTTTTAGTCCGCTGACGTGATCCCTTTCGGACGTTTTTCTTTAAGCCTTGGTAGGGAGAACATCTAAATAAATCAAGTTCAAAATTCAATACCTTTTTTTTTAAAATAAAAATACATACCTTGCTTCCCAAAAACCAATAATCTGTCCATTTATTTCCTTATTGTAACTGTGTTTTTTTGTAACAGTGCAAAAAAAAAAAGGAAAGCAGTACAGTAAAAAGTCTTAATAATCTAACCATTCTAATTTTACCGGGATTTCGATTAATTTCTCATATTATTTTTAATGAAAGAGGGAAAAAAGAGATCTTCGGAAATTTAGGTATAATTTATGCATATCTGGTTTAAAGCATTGAATAACAAAAAAAAAATGAGAAAAACCTTCGGGTCCGTGCTGTGTCTTAGATCGTGTAGTTCCATTATTTCGTGCCCTCGGCTATTGCATATAAAAATATATCTTTTCCATCTTAAATTTCCCAAATTTAAGTATGAATGCTTTTGACACAACTACTTTATCTTGTTACAGAACGATGTGGAAAGTGTCGAGCCAACACAAAGAGATTAAATCTGATGAAATACTGCAAAAGAGATTATGGTAAGTTCGAGAAACTAAGAAACATAGTTGTAGAGATAAAATTAATTTATTCGTGATAAATGAACGCGATACGATTTGTTCAAATTTCCAAGAAATTTAAATACCTATTCGCCATATTTCTTCCATAGACTCGCCATTGTAGGAGAAATATAGCGAATATTTTCAACGAAGCTTGTCTTTCTGTAGATTTTTCTGGAGTCGTTTAACGATACACGGAAAACGCGATGGCTTGTGAAACAAGTTGTTACCATTTGCGGTCAGATGTAGAATGGGCGCAATTTGTTATTGCGGGGCGGCTCGCCTTCGCGATTTATATACTCTCCGACCGCTAATGGCATTACTAGTTTTTGATTCGGAATCTGAAGTGAAATGATTACAAGTAGCTCCGCTGCATTACCGCCTAACATAACTTCCATCGCATCGCCGTAAGTGGCACCAGCACTTCCACGTTCGCAATCGAAACGATTACAGGTGGAACGACTGCCTTTTATGTCTTCGTACCGAGCGAGAAAAATCTTTGAAATTCTTGCTTCGAGTCGGGATGATCCCCCATTAAATCGTGCCTCGTTAATTGTAATCGAAGTAATGCTGTCTCGCCGCTGAAAGAAGCAAACAAAATTCTCTAAATTAGGGAACAACTTCGCGAACAACTTCATTCGTTACAAATAAGTTGAGATCTTTTTGGCGGATCTACAAAACGCATTGGTTGAAGTTTGATTACAGGCTCGGGTGAAAGAAGTTGCAAAGATTTACTGTTTTCTTCGTAATTCAAAGAGAATGGCAATTGTTCCGACATGTCAAGAAATCTAAACCGTTTTCGATTTCAAGAAAATTATACAGTTTTTGAATGTGATCGAATTATTTTCTAATTATTTGTCGAGGTACCCTGAATTAAAGTATCGGCGAGCCAGCTATTTCTCATCGTAAACGTTACGGTAACCGATTGGATAATTGAAATACTATTGAACAGAAGTTTCTCAAATGTAGTTGAACAAGTGAAATTGTTGGAGATTAATGAAATTATTGAATTGTTTAATTCTGTTCGCAGCTGTTCTGGGTAGAATAACGGACAGACACAAAAAGAATGATGGCTCCCCGAGCGAAACAAGCGTATCCGGGTCAGTTTGGACACGATTCACCTTGAACATTGACTACATCTTCAAAAAGGCTCCAAATTCGAGGATTCGTCGTGGCGACGTATTCTTGTACGTGCATTCAACGGACTTGGTTTGCAGGTGCCCGAAGATCAAGCCGAACAAGTAAGTTTCGCATGAAATAACATTATTTTTGCCATATCCGTCGTACGGACATTTTACCAATTTTTGGTTTGTCAGCGCTACCGTTATGTAACCCCAAAAATAATATGAAATATATTATAATTATAGTTTATTTATTTTATCGGAAGTAGACTGCGGAACTTTATGCGGAATATAAAAATCGACAGAATTTAGTACAATTTTTATTTATGCATTTCAGAACTGCAAAGACTGCCATCGCTGAAAATAAGATTCTATTTTATTCCACTTTCTTAAAATTCATCATTCGCTGATCAGAAGTAAAACGCGCGCGTAGTAGCTTGTCGCGTTCAAGCATCGTGATTTCCGACTTGAATAATTATTTGTCCGTATCTGTGTTGAAATAATGCTCGGATCTAGTGAAAATTCGTCCTGTGCGCAGCTCTCCTCTGATTGCCATGAAACACACACTCGACTGTCAACACCATCCTAAACCTCTTGACACCGTATCCGTGTTATCGACAGGCAGGTTTTTAAACAGCGTTACATGCGATACGGCCTTGTAACAAGTGCCGAAAAACTGATGTGACATCTTGCATCTTCGAGTCTGTATCACTCGAGTGCGCCTCAAGTATCTACTTCACAGTACTTCGCGCTATTCCTTTCACCCTCTGCGGCGAATCTCTCGCATTCGATAGACATCGAGATTGCGAGGTCGAACATCATTTCGCAAATGTTAAATGGTTTCACAAATGTCTTTCAACGGACGGTTCGTTCCTTTTCTTTGAGAAAAACTTGCTTCGCGTGCGATACCGTCAATATTATTTCTTGTTTAGTGCCATTTCAATCAGAAAAATCCCACAAATAAGTCGGCGGAAAAAAGTACCACAAGAAAAATGAAAAATAAAGAAGTTTTGTAAGTGCATCGATTGTAGATATCCGTTCTTCTTAGATAAATGCCGCAATTAAGTCGGCGGAAAAAAGTGTCACAAACAAAATGAAAAATAAAGATGTTTTGTAAGTGGATCAATAGTAGATATCCGTTTTTCCTCGAAAAATGCCACAAATAAGTAGGCGAAAATCCCATAAAAGAAATAAAGAAGTTTTGTAATTGGATCGATGGTGGAAATTCGTTGGTTTTATATCGTGCAGTTCCCGTTTTACCGTTCCAGTTGCTGTATTGTAATAATGTAACGACGCAAACGAATTTGTTGCAGGTTGTATTTGATTCTTGGCCAAGAGAGCGATGGTGGCAGTCAAGGTGGATTGACAGTGACGCAAAGGTCGATCGTCATCGAATGGCGCAACGAATGGCACCGCCGAATGCGACGTTTCCAGCGAAGAGCGAGATCATGTGTCATCGAGCTAATTCGCGGCATGCCAAGGAAAATAGACGAAGAGAGAAGGGAAAATAGAGAGTAAAAAGAGGGAAAGAGCGAGTGGACGTGTCCGTGTGTGTGTGTGTGTGTGTGTGCGTGGGTGGGCGCGCGCGCGCGTGTGTGTGTGTGTGTGTAAGAGAAAGAGAAGAGAGAGAGAGAGAGAGAGCAAGAGAAAGAAAGGAAACGAGGGAGTGAGAGGAAGAGAGAGAGAGAGAGAGAGAGAGAGAGAGAGAGAGAGAGAGAGAGAAAGGGTGGGAGAGAAAGATAGAAATATAAAGAGAGAACGGAAGAGGACAGAACAGAGAGAAATAGAGAAATAGAATTGAAAAACCTTTACTCTCGTATTTGTAGAAAGGTGCACGTTCAGTATCAAACTGCCAATAGCTGTATGTACTCTCGCATACCCACAATTTTGCACGAAATACTCAACGACGTCCTAAGATTAACAATAAGTATCGAACGCATACGATGTGAGATGCATGTGGGTACTCGATGGTGTATAAACAATACTCGAACAGCAACAATTCTAATTGCGCGCAACGAGGGAAACGTACATCGTTTTGTTCCTATTTTCGTTCTAAACAATTTTTAGCTTGAATCCGCTGTTGTTATATAAATCTCGACCGGAAGCTAATCTATTGATAATTATTTATTTTAGTTTCGCTTGTAAAACTGTGCACGATTCGGTAAAAATTTTTATTCTTGACCCATGAGTACGGAGAGAAAAGAATGAAAGTTTAGAACGATTCGCGTGACGATTTTACAAATTCATTTAACGTACCGGTGTAACAAGCGCAATTAGCATTGAACGTTGATAAGACGGTTGTTACAATATTCTGTAATTGTCAGTAATGCCGTATACAGAAACATATTCTAAATTAACAACGCACAAATGTTCAAATATTTGAATGGTTTAAACATGTACGTTCGATATTTCAAAACTAAACTTTCCACCCTTCGAAACTACTCTTCTGTACATGTTCATGATATCGAGGTTCGAAAATTAGGGTTGAAGCGATTTCGTTGTCGTCGTCGCTTCAACATTCCATTATAAACGTTACAAGAAAATATTTCACATGAAATTGATGATTGTTGCATTTTTACGATAATCTTTTCGATGACTTGTATAGCCAAATACGTGAAACAAACCTGATTACACGCAAAGTGCCGATTCAATACGTTTTACAATTTCATATCCTGAAAGAATTTTCTAAATTCAAGAACGGAGAACGTTTTTATTGCCAAGTAGACGTCCCACGTGCATTTCATCGAGCCAAAAATGCAATATCTTGTACTAAATTAGACGTAGAATTTATATCGATATAAATTATACACTTCCTAAGGATTTACCATTTTTATTCTCATTTTATTCCTATCGTAACGCTAACTAAACGATTGAACGGCGGTTTTGTTCACTCGCGTGAAACGCTGAATCCAAAAATTGTTCAATTTAGAAAAAGGAACGTCACACGAGCCGAAAAAAATTCATTGTTCCACTGACTTTCGTGCAGACACGTTCAAGCTACGGTTGCCAGTCAGCGTGTTTTTATTTTCTTTCTCGAAATTTTACCGTTTTAGTCCCCTTTTGCTCAAATATAAGAAACAAATTGATAAGAATGTATTCCACTAAATGTACTGATATGGATCGAATGTGCAGTATTGGATAGCAAACTAGAATTAGTTGTATCGCATATCAGTTGTAACTGCCGTTTCGTACAAATGCGTGATTTTCATAGTTTGTTACTGCTGGTATGTTATTAATTCCAGTAGCAACCACGAGCGAACGAGTATCGTTGGAGCAAATTCGCAATGATTTCGTTCTTCCCATTCGAACTGAAGCTTTAATCGGGCAGGTATTTATAAAAATTTATTAACCCTAGAGAATTCTTCGAGCATGAAAGAAAAACGAGAACCCGAATGACCGTTTTTACGAAAAATCGGCGACGACGACGACGACGACGACGTTATTTGTAACGAAAATTACAAATGTTATAGCACTGTACATACTCGATAAGAACTTGTTTTTCCGTCCCAGTGTTACACGCATCTTCCATTTGTTTAACGAATTTCTATAACGAAGCGGACACGCGACGAATAATCGAAGTACCAATACGCGAGACGCCGCACATCATTTATACGGTGAGTGGAAAAAGTATTCCTATGCCCTTTAAAATAGAATAACTTTTTTGTAATTGTACCAAACGAACTGATTTTTTATAATGAATTAGAAGCATTGGTTTACGAAATGATGCGCGAGAAAGATTTTCCAGAAATTATAATTTACAAGGTTACGTGCAAACATAAAAATGGTACTTTTTAAAACTTTTTTATTTGGCCCTTTAATAAAAATTTAAAATACGCGTTTGCTACTTTAGATCCACTAATCGTGTATTTTAAATTTTCTTTAAGGGCCCAAATAAAAGAGTTTCAAAAAATGCCTTTTTTATTTTTGCATGTAACCTTGTACATTGTAATTTTGTGGAAAATCTTATTTGCATATCGTTTCGTAAACTAATTAATTATAATTTCGTTCTAATTAATTATAAAAACATCAGGTCGTTTCGTAGAATTATAAAAAAGTTATTAGTTTTTAAAAGGTGTACGAATAGTTTTGTACACTCGCTGTATACACAATTGTACCGAAAAATTCAGTCATTTCGAACCGAATTAATCGAACTTGTGATTTTATTTAGCCAAATTTTATTTTGCTCGCTTGATTTCCGTTCGATCTGTTCGAATCGAGTCTATTAAAAACATTGTGGGAACATATTTTCTAATACTGTACAAACTATAATATTATTTTGTAAATTCGCTAGACGAGTCGAGTAAACGGACAAACAAGTTTTTATAGCGGAATCTTTGTTAGTTTTTAATTGAGACTAAGCTACAAAGTGAATGGAGGCATACGATACTATAAAATAATATTTAATGTTAACGGCATAACGGACACGCCGAATTTTCATGTGACAACTCGCTCTTTGTTTAAATCGAGTACATCAGAGATTCTTTAGTTTCGTGAGAATTGTTCCTGAAAATTTTCGGATACCCTCGTTGCCACCGTGCCATCGATTTCAATTAGTTAATGGAGATTTTCACAAATGTTCTCGAGCAGCTCCGTCTTTTTTCCTTTTCCATCTTTACTTTTTTTTATTGTCGCACGCATTACATCCTTCGTCTTATTTTTCTTCTTTTATTTATTTATTCTCCCCCCTCGTTCGTTTCGAATGCCCGCGGATCGATCACATTTATATAAAGATATACGCGTACGTTGAATGTAGATTTTCTTGTACATTTTCTATATAAATTATTAAGATTTTGTTTCTAGTTGGTATTATTATTAGTAGTATTATTATCGGTAGTAGTGGTATTAGGAAATAGGTATACGGATCATTAAAGAGAAATAGAGGCTAACAATAAGTCCGAAACGTGTCGAGAAATAGAAGAAGAGGATGAAGCGTCATTTAAACGAAGAAGTCATCGGTTATTTCGCTTATCGCGATGGGGGTGGTATGCCGTAATTGCCGTCGCAAATTATTATAATTACGACGATTAAAAACGTAATTCCACTTATCGCGATGCGACGATTCTCCTGACTCGGGGTGTAAAGAAGAATATTTAGTTTGTTTGGTATTTTCCTCGCGGCTCGACGGGAAATCTCAAACGATAATTCTGTGAAAAATAATCGAACGAGAAGCAGTCGATCTTCCAATCGATCGGGATTGTTCTTTCGCCATCCGTCTATCACGTTGACAATAAACATGCTCCGATGCTGGTCATTTCTTTTACAAACTATCACGCGACAATTATCATTGAATACTGCCAACCGTGTGATTGACAATTGACGATGTTTATTGTGGTTAACCCTTTCGCTACTGAAACTTTCGTTACCGTCGAAACATTACAATTTATAATGGCAGTTTTGCGTTAGATACTTTTTTAACGCAGCGACACGATCGTTGTAAACTAGATAATTTATTTAAATGCAGGTCTAGAGCATCGAATTACCAGACCGCGAGTTTCAAAGAACACATTTTTAATCATTCCGTTAATACTTGTTTCAGTTTGCGTTCTGAACTTTTAAAAATTGGAAGTAGTATCGGTATTTTTATTTTATTATGTTTTAGATGTAGATGAAACGTTTCGTATTAAAAGATTGTTAGCGTTGCAAAGCTGCGCAAGTTGTATAACAATTTTGTAACAGATAACGCAATGGACAATTGTGATCGATAGCGAAAGCGTTAAAAAATAAGTTCCTAATTGTGACAGATACTTGTGACGAGTAACCGCTCTTCCAAAATGACGTTTCGAACAACTTGCATCAGACTACGCGAAAAATAGATTAGTAAAGAGTGTGTTTATTTGAAAAATATTATATCCCGGTACAAGAAGCGTCGCGAATCTTGTTTAACATTCGAATAAAATCTTTCGACGTCGATCAGAGAAACCGTAAAAGTATCCCGAATTTATTCCGCCCCTGACCGAATCTGACATAATAATTCTGATTGAAACCTCGGAATTGTTTAGCGATGAAAATAAAGATATTTTGTTACCAGTTCGACGAGAAATTGCAAAATGGTTAAATTCCTAATGGATCTCGAAAGTTCGCTTAGGAGCTCTGGTCCCGAACAGCGCATCCATGACCTCTCGGCAGGAAAGTAATTAAGTATTGTTTTACATACCGTAATCGACGATGTATCTATGTACTTACAATATTAACGAGTATCGAGCGCTTCGAGCACCCGCGCGAACGCAAGCCTATAATCGTGAATCACGAAGAGAAGTGGTATGGAATCGTGTACTTTAAGTCTTGGTTTACGTGGCACATTTACGAGCGTCGCGTCGCCTCGATTCGACGTTCCTCGCCATGTCGTGCTTTTTAGAAACGAAAGTGCCACAGTTCGAACGTATTTATTAGGGGTGCGCGAGAACCCGAAAATGTCGCGTCGGGTCGAGAACGAAACTTTCGAAATTCTAGATTATGCCAAGATTCCCGAAAATGTTCGAGATTCTCGAAGGTTTCGGAATTCTAGAAAGTATCGGGATTCTCGAAAATTTCAAGGTTTTCAGTACTCGATTGCTGTTGCGAGACTAATATTCGGACGTTTACGAGACCCGTCGAAATTACGGATTCTATGTATTCTTAATTTGCAATTATTAACGCTTTACCTACCGGAAGCCTAGGATTTTCAATAATTGTGCCGTACCAAATGAAAGCATACAAATTTTCTTTTACATCGCAATCTTATATGAAACTATTAGATGACGTTATCGAGGGTAATTTCTTAGTTCGCAATGAAAATTCAACTTTTAAAAGTGTTTAGCCATGTACCGTAGATTTTTCAAAATTATGCAATAATCGATCACCGGTGGTCGGTAATGTGTTAAGATCGTAAAGATGCTTCCCTGTGAGTAATTATTTACCAAATTTATTTCTTTGGGTATATATTATTAGAAATATGGCCAAAAATTTTGATACACACATGCTTGTTATGTTTATAAAATAATGTGAAATAGATGTTTCTAGAGCTCCGTAAACCTACTGTTAAAAAGACAACAACTTTTCAAATATTGGACCATACGATTTGACATTCTTTGGGAATTTAGAACAATCGATTTGCTGCGCAACGTGACAAAAATTTTTGAAGAATATTCCAAATTGTCGGAAATGCGGAGAAAATACTAAAAATTGTATTTTGCAACTTTTTTAATATTGGACTATACGATTTTAAATTTTTTGGGAAGTTAGAACAATTGGTTTGCTGCATAGGCCCACATGAAAAAGTTGTGAAACGCAAGTTTTCGTATTTTCTTTAGAATTCCGACGAATTGCAATCTTTTAAAAAAATTCTTTTCACAACATGTGGTAAACTAATTGCTCTAGCTTCTCAAATAAGTTCAAATCGTATAGTTCAATACTAAGAAAGTTTTTCTCGATATTCGAGGCGTTTCCGAAAACCACATTATAAAATTCATTCGTTGATACTGCTTTTTTAAATCGCGATACTTTCGAGAATCTGAAAACTTCGAGAATCTCTACCAATATATAATTTCGAGAATCTCTAATTTCAAGAATTTCTACATTTTCGGGAATCTCGACAAAATCGAGAATCCCGAAATTTTTAAGAGTTCGACCCGACTCGTCTCGATGTCTTCCCGCCCCGTCCCGACCATCGAGAGTCCTGCCTTTTCGGGTTCTCGCACACCCCTGGTATTAATAATTTCTTGCCTAATATTATTACGATTATAATCCTATACGGACTGAATAGAGAGAAAGATAAAGAGAAAGAGAAAGAGAGGGACAGAGTATAGAAACAGAATCTTTCTCTACGAACCGAGAACGTCGAAAAACGGTCACGTAAACGGAGAAACTGAGATGGCGGACACATCCGAATCGTTGTTCATTAAAACCGATAGAACTCCTGTAAAGTAATCGCGTTTCAAATATTATAATGTATCATCGACTGCGGAGTTTATGCGTTTATAAGGAGATACCTCTACGATTGCGCAAGGTCTAACGAAACGAAGGTTGCTCGTCGAGATTGGTATAAACACAGTTTGTTGGCTGTGTTTCACGAGACGCTTCGTAAGAAATCAAAAGTTCTATTTCACTGCTCTCTTTTTGTATAGTTGTCTATAAACACACGTGAAACTCGCATAAGCGTCCGCTGTCCTAGTGTAATCTTTTTTCGAACGCGTTCATCGTCCCCGTCGCCTGTGCTACGATTATGTGTATAAAATGTACCAACGTAAAATAGCTTTAGCATAAGTAAAGAGTATATTATCAGCTATCCACGGATATTAGTTACGTATATTCAAACGTTAGAGAGAAAAGCAAACCGTTGCGGAGACATTGACCGATCGACGAGCAGAAACGATCGTGACAGAATCATCGATCGTTTCGGAATGATATCTACTAACAATAAGCCGCATATCTTCCAAGCTTTTTACAAAGAATAAGAATCATAGATCGCTGTAGACTCGCGCGACGTTCGAATATGCATTTACATCGTCGAACATCAAAATGGTGCGCACGATTTTCGAGATCGAAGATAGACGAACCTCGCGACTCGCTGTTTGCTTTTTTTTAAGAAACTGAACAACCGTTCCTGAATGTTGTGCGATGCGAACAACGCGACGACAATGTTGCGGACCTTGTCGTTTTAGTTTCGGGGCTCGTCTATTTTTCACCTCCGAAAGAACCTGTACTTCACGCTTCTTTTGTAAAATCAAATTATTTGTTTAAGCGATGGTGTACGACGCGGTAGCCCCGATGTTTTTTGTCGTTTGTCGACAAGAATCACTGTAATAGCGCTACGCACAATATCGAAAAAGCAATATATCTTTCCGGTAACGACCAAAGAAGAGAAAAATGGAGGTAAAAAGATCGATTATCGTTGTCACGCAACTGTATGACGGATTGGAAAAATTATTGTTAATTCTTTTATACGACCTGAGCAATACGAGAAACAATCAGGGAATATCGGTGAAGCGAACGTAGCTATTGTAATCGTTCGGTCTAATTTTCAACGAGATACCGAAGAATGTTAATCGTTTTTTTGTTTAAGACGCCAGAAATCGTATCGCCGCGACAACATTGTAGATTGTAGATGAAAGAAAACCATTATTACAGGTGCAAGATTTCGCGAAACTCTTGACCAATTGTATATCGTAGAGTATTATACGTACGATGTCAAAGTAAGTGTGCTATTTATACCTCCGCATTGATAACCTATTAATATTGTACCACGATTACGATCTAGATTCGATTAAATTATTAAGTGTACCGTTGTGTATTGTGGTGTAATAAATGTGATTAGTTGTATGAATAATAAATACAATGCATAAACAAGACAAACTCGCTTGCGGTTGCTACCTACATCCTTTCACCGTAGAATTTTCGTTTTCCTTATTCTTTCGAATATTTCTTTTCGATCTAACGAAAATAATACGAGATATAACGTAACGTTTATTGATTCAAGTTACAAGACTCTCCGGTGAATTCAAACTAGAACTGGCAAAACTGGAAAGCAATTTAAATGGCAAGAAATGGAATTATTTGGATTTCAATTTATTTCAGTTCTAAAAAGCCGACTCCCACGGAATATTATTCTATTTCGATTCGAATTTCTTATAATTCGTCTAGAAAAATTGGAAAGTATACTTTCCTTTGTTTTCCAAAAAACCTCCCTCTTTTGGACACGGGGTGAGTTTATAGACCGGTAGCACCATCTTTAATCGAATAATCGAGCTAGTTGGCAAGGATTATCGACGGACGATTACAATATTTTCGGTAAATTTCCGAAAATCGATAAAAATCGGATTCAGCTAAAATTTAACAAAACGTGTTTCCCAAATGGATTTTTGGCGACTCGTACAAAAATTTCAATCATTTTAATGTCATTTTCTACCTTACCGATTTTCTAACTTGGTTTGGATTAATTCTGGATTCGTTCTGTATTCGTTCTGGATTCGTTCTGGATTCATTCTGAATTCATTCTGGATTCATTCTGGTTTGGTTCCGTGTCGGATTTGGATATGATTACGTGTATTAATTTTCATTAAAAGTAATCCCGATAAAGTAGAAAATGACATTAAAATGATCAGAAATTTTTTTTCTAGTCGTCAAAAATCCCTCAGGGAAACACGTTTTTAACGCAAAATGTGTAACATTTTAGCTCAATCGAATTTGATTGATTTTCGGAAGCTTATCGAAATGAAACTAGAATATTAGTTCGAATCGAGTATCGTATGGTATGCGCTCGTAATTATGAAAGTGTAGACCACGATTCGAACAATCATATATTTCTCGTTTCGATATGATATCAACGACACTCAATGAATTCCATATAACGTTGAGATAACAAGCACCGTCCAGCGGTTAATTTTTGACAATATCGTACAATTGATTGCTATTGTATCGAATTAATCTAGTTTAAAATAATGTAATGTGAAATAACTGATAAACTCCTTCTTTTAAATTTTGATTTAGACAACTTTCATAATTACGGTCGCTATGGTTCAAACGATTGAATGTTTTTCTTATAAGTGCACTTAGATTCAAAAAGATGCACATAAAACTGTTGCGAAATTGATAAAATTGATATCCTCGATTGAAATAAAGTGCTCTCAAAGAAATATAATACTCGAATGAAAAGAAATACATAGGTAACGACAATTGGCAGTTTCAAATATTTTGTATTTCACTTTTGTTGTTAATTTTTCTTTTTACATAGGCTTCAGCGATACATCTTTCTTCAGAAATTCGGAACGAAGTACACGAGACAACGCATTTTCGGAAATATCGGTATTCGATGCTTGCAAGCTCATCTCCATAAAAGAATTGCTTTCAGCTCGAGTTCCTGCCTGAATTGAACTATCAGAACGCAACGTCTTATTGTTTGGCTTTGCGGATAATCTGTCTCTGTTAAACTCCTCTGAAATTTGAATATTCTCAGCGCACTCGTGCGTTGTAGTTTGCGTACAAATCTCTTCCTTGATATTTTTACCTTTTCTTACACTGTCTAACATAGATTCTTCGTCATTCGCGACGTCAAACATATCAAAAGATTGCACATTCAACTTCTTAATCATCTCTGTTATATCGCCTGTAGACGGAATCACCTGTTTAGACCTGGGTTCGCCATTTTTAAAATTCTCTTCCGCGTTGGCGATGTAACTTTCCAAATAATCTTCGATTTCAGATTTCTGCGACTTCAACGGAACGTCGCGTACATTCCCTTTCTTCAAATTTGGCGTCGACTTGCTGCTCGGTCTGACAACAGGCTTACTTCTTTGACATTGTTTATTTGTTAGAAGAGATCTGCCACCTAAATATTTCTCCGTCGATAAATTCGTATAAGAGCCGTGCGGCAAAAGAGCGTGTTTTGCACTACAATCGATCGATTTCGTCGTAGTAGATTTAGTCGTTGCCCTCGGAAACAGTGCATCTTTGATTTGATCTGCCTTTTCCTGCAACTCCGACTCGGAAGCTTCTAATAACTTCGTTGCGCCTCGTTGCAGAAATTGATTTGATTTCGGATCCAGGTACGATTTTTGGATCCTCTCTATTTCTCGCGTCATGTCCTCCATCGTGTCGTATAACTTTTTCGTCGTCGAACTGGACATGAAAGTTTTGCTTCTCGAGTCTCCATTGTGCGACCTCAACGACTGCCATTCGGACTTAACCTTTTCCACTTCGTGATCTATGTCGCTGATCAGATTTCGTTTACCTTCAAAGCAAATGTCATTTTTCTACGTGAAATAATAACGAACACGGTTGGCTTATCGGGTAAGTTTACCGGGGAATGTTAAGTACTATCGATTATCAAACTGAAAGTCACTGATTTCAAAAACTTTTGGGTTGGCAAGAAAGTAATTTCGGTATTTTAAGGTGAAAGAGAACCCAACTTTTTTATTCAAGCGATAAACTTTAACCTCTTAACCGCGGAATTTAGTTTGAAAAATCCTCGACCTATTATAAATTTTACGAGAAACGAGGAAGGTTTACATTTTTATTTGATAAAAAATGAACAATGCATTCTTGAAAAGAATAAAGAATTATTTTATCGAATAAAGAAACTAGGTTTTATTTCACCTCGAAGTACCGAAATTACTTTCTCGCCAACCCAATAGTTGAAAGAGAAGGAATATTTTTGTGTAACGCAAAGCTCATTGAAAAACACGAAGAACCTAATAAATAATTACTAGTCCGCGGATCGTTACAACGAATAAATAATCGTTTGCCCGATCAATACAGAAGTTACAAAGAGTACGAATACAAAAATCTTGCGCTTCTTACTACGATTTTTCATCGATCGCTGATTCGTTTCAGCTTCTTGACATTTTATGTTAGGCAAGTTGGTATTCTTCTTGCAATTTGCAAAATCCTCCTTCTCTAAATTGACTGACACTGAACCGGATCGAAATTGTAATTTCGGTAATGTCGTGGAAGCGTGGTCGTGAACATTGCTGCGACTATCTGGAACAGTACGATAATTGAAATATTTTATGCAAATTCGTTCCTTTTTATTTTCGTCGTACCTCCTTGACCAACATTGGACGGATTTAAACTTCCTTTTGGTATTTTCGCGGTAGGCGAACTCGTTTTCGACGTTGCGAATGGATTGAACTCGTACACGAAATTGTGCGTTGCTGTGACCCTTGTGATTGGTCTTCTGACGTTCTTTTGGAAGTTTCCTGTAGACTTTTAATATTTTTTCGTGAAGTTAGACGCGATTTCGTAAAGAATTTAAGTGTAAAAATATCACGACGATAACAGCGAAGAAGAAATTGAAATCCCTTCCCTTTTGCGAACTCGATCAAAGAATTATTGGGAATTATTTGTTAGATATTATTTGTATATCTAACTTTGTTTAACCTCCATTCTGGTTCACTCGAATGCGGATAGGTCCGCAGCTTCTCCCGTGTAGAAAATTGTTTTGTCTTGTGTTGCGCCACGTCTGGGTCGATTATTTCGCGATTGGTCGTCGACTGTGATTTTGCTGATTCTTTTTGATTGACCTTGACGAAACGCGGCCTGCGAAAATCTGTTGATCAGTTCCCAATGCGAGTAGCATTTTTACAAGTAGCATCACAGAAATGATGCGTTCACGAGAAAAATAGTTGAGTAGAAACGCGAATGTGTTGATTTCACCTGATTCGAATGATTACAGACAGAACGGAAGAAACGTTTGTCTCGTACAATTTATAACGACTATATTTATTTTCCATAAAGATAATTCACCAGAGGTAACGTTACATTTAATCGATAAGGTATATTCGCGTTGATCGAATAAAAACGTACTTGTCATGAAAATTGACTCGAGCGTACTCTTCTACGATTCGTTCAGGATTAACAAAGTGCTTGAAATTAAACAGAAGTTTGCCCCCTTTTTTGAAGAAAATTGGCCCAGCGAAAACAGGCTTCTTCTTGGTCGAGCTCGAAATAGATTTGCATAACTTCTTATATTCCCTGAAATACGATCATTCGGAGCGAAAAAATAGTAGAACTGCAACGATCTATGAAATCTTTGCTTGCACATACTTGACGTGTTGGGAGGGCAGACTTTTGTCTTTCAATTTATTAGCACTTTGTGTCTGTTCCTTTATACGTATCCGTTGTTCGGTAGGTCCGATAAAAACTGACAACCCGTTGATACGTTTATTCTCTTTTCGATTTTGATCGCTCGATGTCGGAGTATCAAGATCCACCGGCAAAAATGTTGGGGTGATGTGCGATTTCTTGCAATGAGGGAAATCTCCAACAGATCTCGCCAGTTCTGGGAATAACTTGTACTTGAGTTTAGATTTGCAAACGTACCATTAATCTAGGATGATAACCTGTACATGCTCGTCGAAAATAACGTTCGCCCGAAACAAAATAAAGATCGTTACCGATGTGCTTTTTTTGCTCAACATGCTTTCGCTCGTCAAAACATTTTTGACATGCTTATCAAAATCATTGTCGCCAGATCGGACTTTGTGCAATTTATAATAGAAACGAGCAGGTGTAATTTAAAACGCTAACAACATTAGACGAATTTAAACATAGTTTTATATCGTTTTTAACCTGTTCGATATATTACGAGAAACGATTAATTTCTATGTCACTTCGGTTTATTGCGATTCCAGAGAATTCAGAATTATATTCTGAACGACATCCTGTACATAAATGTCAAGGACAACATCATTTTGCATTCTAAAGGAAGTTTGCTGTTTATGAAAAACATTTATAAATTCCGTTGAAAACATTTTATATATATTCTTCGAACGCGGAACGAGACTATAAATAAAAATAAATATATGCATTTTGATCGGACATCCTGTACATAAATCGAAGACAACGTAACGTTGAAAACATTTCACAGGAAGTTTGTCGTTTATGAAAAACATGTATGAATCCCGTTGGAAAGATTTGATATATCCTTTGAACGCGGAACAAGACTATAAATAAAAATAAATATATGCATTTTCATCGGGCACCCTGTACATAATTGGAGGACATAATTTTGCATTCCACAGGAAGTTTGCCGTTTATGAAAAACATTTGTAAGCGCGTGCGACAGCAATGCTCCAATATTCCCCCAAACCTTCTGTCCAATTCAAAATTCAATTCTGACCGATAGAAAATGTTGGTGAATTTCTTGATCGGTTCACCGACTTGTCTCGCGGTATCATAAAATATCGTGACAATGAATTCGGTATGGTTGACGTCGCCGTTCGTCAAGTTCGACACGGACAATCTGATTTACAACGAAACATTGTGCTCGGAGACGCACTTCCTGAAGAAATTTGCAAGAGATAAACACAGAACGGAGGATCGGAACGCGTCGTCGAACAATGAGCGACAGGGGAACTTCACCGTACTCTCGAACTGTTCCTCCAACTCAAATTTACTGTCGCAGAACGGAACACGGGACGAGAATATCGATGAAAATTTGACGATGACAGAGAACGGTTCGTCTTGCTTGAAAATTGACTCGAAAATAGTTTCCAGAAAAACGATATCCAGAAGCACGCTGTCCGAGAGAAGCGTTCATTCGCAACGTGTTGCAAGCTCTTCGAATATCGCCGACGAAGCTTCCAACAAAATTCTCGAGGCCGATGCGGAAACAGAACTTTCTAGCTCGAACAGAACGAGAAGCATTAATTATTCGAAGATGAAGAACGATACAGCGGAAGATATGGAAAACGATCTTTCCAATTGTCCTTTCGAGTTGGTACAGATTTATCCTGGAAACAAAGAGAACAACGTTAACGATCTTGGCAGAACCTTCTCCGACGTAAGCCTAGAAGGAAACTCGCTGGCAAGTTTCCCGAAGGAGACGAAGGGATCTTCGAAATCCAGAGTTGCCGAGAACGATACAGTTCCGTTAACGCGAGTCGAACGTGGACAATGCGATGAATCCTGCGAGTCGTGCGTGTGTCGTAACGAGTCGAAAACCGCGGAAGATGTCGAAGAAAAGAACGAAACCTTTAAATTGAGCATAGCAAGAGATATCGATTCTACGACGTCTTCCGATGACAGCGAGAAATCATGTTTAACGGCGAAAGGGAAGAAAGGGAAGAAACGTTCGACGGAAAGATCGAGGAAAGTTCTGAAAAGATCCGAGGAGCTTATGAATTTTCTGGACCACGATACAAAGAAAATGGATTTTGTAAATGATTCCGAGACATCGAGATCTCGAAAAACGTGTACGGAATACGATGAAACGAGATCTTTCGTAAGCGAGTCTGAGAAAACTCTGATAGAGGATTTGATTGGAATGGAAGAACGGAAAGACAAAGTGATTTCTTCTTTGTTGGAAGCAGAGGCGTGTAACACTGGCGTGTTCGGTAAAAATAATGTCATAAAATCCAGATGCGATCCGTCCAAGGTTAACGATAGTTCGGATAACGATTTCTTTCGAAGAAACAGCACAGTGATCGACGCGAACAGAAGAAAATTGGATTCTGACATGGAAAGTATAAATTTCAAAGAAAATTTACAGACCGTTACCGAGAGAAGAGAGGAAGGGAAAAATATTATGAATAAAATTGGAACGATGCGAGCAAACGATAGGCAAAATGAAGGAAATCGAGCCGGGGAGAGAAAGACTACGGAATATGCTATCGACGATGCTAGCAATGGAATAATTGCAAAGAGTGCGCCGTTCGGTATCGATTACGGGAATATCAAAATATGCAATCTGTTGTCGAGAATTCACGAACAGTTGTACAATAATTTCAAAAAAATGGAGAACATTTGGATACTGTTACAGGACACGAGTCCGATCGATTCGATTCGTTCGGCGATGCCTCTGCGGCTCCTTGTCAGAATTATTTCCAGGTAAAATTACAAGGTGGAATTGTTTTTCGAAATATTTCCTTCCAGTTTTCCCTTTTTCCAGTTTTTTCCTAATAATTCAATGTCGTCAATTATTTCTCCTATTTTCGAAGAATTTCATCTGCACGATTTTCAATAATTTTTCCGATGTTTTTAAGGAATTTTATCCGCACGATTTTGAATAACTTTTCTATTCAGGTGCAAAAGTTACATTCACGATTCTCACGACAGCCATAAAGCAGAGTCAAAAATAGCCAAATGCTTGTTCAGTTTGGTTATCGACTTGGCGAAATCGGTGGATCAGAATAAACTCGTTGTGGAAAGACAAGGTATCAGTTTTTTTAATACTTTTTTAAAGAAAAACTATGTACATTTATGATATTAACATTTTTATAGAACAACAGTTGGAGGGTCCGCTACTGAAATTATATCGAGAAAAGAATTTGTACAAAAAAGTGAGTTGTAGAGCACGAATCGACATCGAGTATTGTTTTGTAAATTATAACGAATAATTACTTTTAGAGAATAACGATCAACGAAGTTGTTTCGGTTTGGAATCACGTGCTACGCGACATAAGCGACACGATACAAGAGATTTCAGATCAACTGAGAACCGTTATAACCGAGAACGAAGAAAAGGAGAACGTTCGAAACCAAAGGCAATTAAATTAATTCGGTTAACATCGATATTTTGAACGAACTCGTTTTTAGCGATTAACTAAAACTATGAGGATGCTTTTTTCGTCAGAAATTATTCCATATTATTATAAAAATTGTGAGAAATCTAAATAAGTTCGGTCTTGTAATTTTTCGTAAAACAATATCCGACACATGTTGTACCCGGTACGGTTAGCGTTAACAAAATTGTCGATTGTAAAGCTTCAGGCGACGAGATGGCGTGGTCGAATCGAGAGTTCCAAAAGCGAGACTGATCAGGAAAGAGAGTAACATTGAAACGCAGATGGCTGTTACTCTGAACAACCATAATACGATAAAGTCACCGAGGGCGAAAACGTTGACGAAATTCGCGAACGCTCCAAGGCAGCACGATAAGGAGAAACTGTCGTGTACCGAACCACTCAGAATTGGTGAAAGGAAAATGACGGACATTAGCTTGAGCAGATACAACGCGGAGAAACACCCGAAATCTAAACCGTCGACGAAATCATTGAACATCCAAAGGTGCCAAGACGCGGAGAGACTCCCGTTTAACGAACCAGTGAAAAATTTTGAAAGAAAAACGCCCGACAACATCAGTTTGTGTAGATTCAACGCAACGAAGCACCCGAAATCTAAACCGTCGACGAAATCATTGAACATTCAAAGATGCCAAGACGCGGAGAGACTCTCGTTTAACGAAACGGTGAAAAATTTTGAAAGAAAAATGCACGACAACGTCGGTTCGAGTAGATTCAACGCAACGAAGCACCCGAAATCTAAGCCATCGACGAAATCATTGAACATTCAAAGGTTCCAAGACGCGGAGAGACTCTCGTTTAACGAAACGGTGAAAATTGTTGAAAGAAAAGTAAACGACAGCGCTCGCTATTCTGAGAAAGGCAAGCTGCTCAAGAAGCCCGCGCAAAGCGTGAACTTCGAACAATCGAGACTGCCAATGCCTCGACAAAGGTATCGCGTTGCTAATAATCAACAACCGGCGTGGAGACCGGGCGGTGCGGTGAAACTTCCGTCCTCGAGCAGTGCTACAACCTTGGCGCTGAAAAATCGGCCGTTGCTTGCGCAATCTAGCGAGAGATCGAATCAATTAGCGGATAATATCAAGTAAAATAGTTTTATGAAATTTTGTATTATTATTATTATTATTGTTATTATTATACGAGACGAGTCTTTCGTAGTAACGCGACGATCTCGGATAACTCGTAAGAAGACCGATTTTTATGCGTTTATCAAGAATTAATGATGTTTACGATGGAAAAAAATGTATTACGCGTTAAAACGAACTTTTGTTCGACTCCTGCTGCCCGCAATCGTTGCAAAACATTTTTCTTTTGCACGAAGATCCGCAGTCTAATCGTAAGTTGTTCGTTGAACGAAAATATGTTTAGAACAAAAGTTGCATAGTTTCCTGGGGGACGTACAGTGTTGTAATCGATGAAAGTTTTAACTTAAAACGAATAGTTACCGAGTAATTTTTTTAAAACAAGCTTCAAGTTCCACTTTGTATAATACTTTCTTAAAGCATAAAATCCGCTGTCCGATCGTAACAATATTCTTAGATTTTTCTAACCGTTTATAACTTTTACCGTTTTATAATTCGCTTAGCCAATTTCTTGATAAACGCATAAAAATCCGCAGTCTTCTTACAAGTTATTCGAGATCATCGCGTTACGAGACTCGACCTGTATTTCGATGGTGAAACAAGTTTTTATTACAGCAACGATGCTATTTACAGGGAAGGGAATCCTGGAAGATCGGGCGAGTCCAAAAAGAAGGTACCCAATTTAGCAATAGACTTCTCGAAACAGTCGAGCAGAAAATACATAATAAACGCAGAAAGTACTTCCAAGCTGAAACCGAAGTCAAGATCGTTGAAAGTGTGTTTCGAAGAAGAAGATGGATCCTCTTGCAACTCGGCGTCCGCATGCTCCGCTGAGAGAACATTGTCCGAACGGGTGAATCGACAGAAAACCTCTAAAGAAGTGAAAGTGTTGAAACTGTTGCAAGAGATTATAAAATCTGGCCCAGCTGATAAAGGAGACAAGAAAATTGCCAATAAATCAATGTTCGATAATCATCGAACCGACATAAATTCGATTAATTCCGCGCGATCGAAGCCAATTTCGATCGAAGAAGAGATGGAGATTCCGCAGGACGAGCCGACGAGAGACATCGATTCGAACGAAGTTCGTCAAAGTCGATCTAAAGATGCTGAAGCGTTCGATGAAGTTCAACAATCGATAGAAAAGATTCCCGAATGTCCTCCGACAGTGATTCCGCCGATAGATTTCTCTTCGTCCTCGATCATCAAAGATCAGGCTACGGATTCGAAATCGAGCGTTCATCTTGAAAGCTCGAGATCCAAGAACCGTTCTAATTTCGCTCGTACAACTACCACCGATTGCGCGACAGAGTTGAAACCTAGCTCGAGTTACACGGTTGACACTGAATCGTCGTCCGTCAACGTCTGCTCGAATTCGCAAACGATGTCTTTAACGAAGCTGAAGGAATTTCTTCGCGGCCAAGGAGTGGACGTTGATTTCTTGAACAAAGGTGAGCAATGCGCGAAAGACAGACGAAAGTGTCGCGGCTTGAAGACGAAGTCTACGAGTTTAGCAGACGTGATGGCGTCTAACGAACAACATGGCAAACGTTCCGAAGATCCAACAGAGAAGAGTTCTTTTTGTCGGGGATACACGTTGAAAGAGATCGTGCGGAGTTGCGAACGGAACTCCGAAGATTTGGAAGACGCTGCGAAGAGCTTGGATGGAAATTGTGAAGATAACCTGAAGCTTTCTGAGAAGAAGAATACGTCAACGGACACGGAGACGAACAACGAAGATTCGTCTGTTCGGAGCGTAGAAATAATCGTCGAGGAGGACGATGCTCCGTTGAAACAGGAACGCCAGAAAGATGAACTGAACACGGCCAGGGATTCGGTGACGGTGACGATTAAACCGGAAAGACAGAAGAATTCGTCGTCCGTCAACGTATTCTCGAATTCGCAAACGATGTCTTTAACGAAGCTGAAGGAGTTTCTTCGTGGCCACGGGGTGGGCGTTGATTTGTTGAACAAGGCTGAGCAATGCGTGAAAGACAGACGAAAGTGGCGTGGCTTGAAGACGAAGTCTGTGAGTTTAGCAGACGTGATGACGTCTAACGGACAACATAGCGAATGTTCCAAAGATCCAACAGAGAGTTGTTGTTGTTGTCGGGGAGACACGTTGAAAGATTTGAAAGATGCTACGAAGTTACCTGAGAAAAAGGACACCTCAACGGAAACGGAGACGAACAACAAAGATTCGGCTGCTCAGACCAGACTTCGGGAGACGCAGTCGAAGGGCATACAAATAATTATCGAGGAGGATGTTCCGTTGAAACAAGAAACTGACAGAGGTGGGCATTCTTTGGCGAAAAATAGTATTTTAAATAAGATATACGATTTCGAAAAGAAAATATTTCTATTTTAATGCTAAACCTACCGAGCGTTAAAAGTAATTGTTACACGATCGCTTAACAAAATGATAAGACCGATTTTATGTAGACTTTGTGCAGCTCCTATCGTAATACGTGCTCCGCTAAAGATATCTGTAGAATCGTTTCTTATGAAATTATTTTTATTCTATCGATAATTGTGAAATAAAAAATCTGGAACCGGTTATTTTGACCGGCGATCTTAGGTTTAGCGTTGGCAATCTGAAATTATTTTTATTATATCAACAATTGTGAAATAAAAACTCTGGAACCGGTCATTTTGACCGGCGATGGTAGTAGGTTCAGTGTTAGCAATCTGAACCTGAAAATAAAATATTTCTATTTCAACAATTTGACCCAGAAAATAAAATGTTTCTGTTTCAAAATATTTTACTTTTTGCATTGTTACAATACTCTGAGAAACCGTATAAACATACAGCGTATCTTATCGTTAAGAAACGATTTACACTCGTGAGTGTTTATGCATAAATATTATTTTCAGCAATAATATTTAAAATTGAAATTGTAAATAAAAAAAGACGAAGTACACGAACTACAAATATTTTCGATACTCTTCGAATAAAATATTTTATTTTTTAAGTTGTACACATACTTTCAAATATATGAATAGGATTATTTGCTATTTGCTATATATTTAAAATACTATTTTCCCCAGCTCTGGAAACGGAAACGATGGAAACGCAGACGGAAATGATCTCGATGAAGCACACTGCGACCGATTGTTGCAGGGAAATGTCCGAGGCCGCGGTTAAAAGTAATTCAACGGATGCTTCGTCGATGACAGAATCGACAAAGATTAAAGA
The DNA here is from genome assembly GCA_028455805.1 of Lasioglossum figueresi. Classification (NCBI taxonomy): domain Eukaryota; kingdom Metazoa; phylum Arthropoda; class Insecta; order Hymenoptera; family Halictidae; genus Lasioglossum; species Lasioglossum figueresi. The sequence continues at coordinate 10,813,691 of CM052195.1, read as the reverse complement.
CGGTGTTACGGAAACTGCGCGAGTGTCCTACGTCTCGAAACTGACGGCTACGGAACGGTCCGAGTCTAATCCGAAGGAAGAAATTAGCGATAAGAATGCTGCGAGGTTTGTTGAAATATGGAATGAAATGGGTTCTAAGGAAATGTGTGTTGAAGGAAATCGTCGTTGTCCGAGAAGATTTAATTCGAGCGACAATGCTCTGGTGCGCGAACAAAATGGCAGCGGTTGCGAGCTAGGTTTCAGCGAATCGGACTCGTCGACGTCGTCATGCTGCTCGCAATATCCAGAATGCTGTAAACTTTCGAATTGCTGTGCGATGATTGATTCGGAGTTGAACAGTTTCGATAAAGTTATGTCTTCGGAGACGATCGCGACTCTACAGAGCGCTACGATCAGGGCAAGAGATATGTACAGGGCTATCGACATGTATCAACAGCATATGGAGAGTAAGTTGAAGGAAGAAGAAGAAGAAAAGAAGAAGTTTGAGAAGACGGAGAAATGCGAACGGTCGGAGGACCTGTCGACGATCGACGGTATCGACGTTATCGTCAACGATAGTTACCATTCTTGCAAGCATGACAACGAGATTTTATCACGAGCGGAAATCGAGTCGTTGACCGACGAGTCTGAATACGAAACTTCGGAATCTGTTTCAATGCCGATTACAACTGTTTCGCGCGATGAGAGGGGGGACGTGTCCGACGAAACGGGTTTGCAAGTTTGTAGAAAATCGTCGAGCGCCGCTGTCTTGAAAGTTGTGGAATCGTTGATGGAACTGTTGATTCAAAAAATGGACGATGCGAAAATTACGGATATAGATTGTGTCCGAACAGAATCGAGCAGAACGCGTTCGAAGGTCCACATAGAATTTTCGAAAAGGAAGAACGGGAAAAGTGAATTTTCAATTTCACCGTTTTCTAGACAAAACCTGCTGATGCTGATTTATGGTGTCGTCTGCTCGATCGTGTTTTGGTGTTTGCAATTCACGATTACCTGTGACGTTGTTCTATGAATTGTGACGTTTTTTGTATTATTTGTTTCACTTTGGTCGGTTTTAATATGTTTGTAAATGTGTTGTGATATTGTCCGACTTGTAGTTCGATTCTTTTGTTGACCAAATATCATCGGATCGTGTACGCGTACAAGGAATAGCGATATTAAAATAATAGAATTAATCGATTTCGTTAAGATAATTTAATTTTTCAAGTGTTTTTAGTTTTAATTCCACCGAGTACTTTATTCTGATCTGCGAGGAACAATAAATAAAGCTTTTCCAGATACAAGAGTAATATAAATACCAACGATCGTCTGTATCGGAAAGCTAATTGTCGATCGAAAGAGGAAATCATTTATCGTTCCTCGCGTTATCATTCTCATTTATGTCACGGAGTAATGCATCGGTTCGATCCCAGTTATTCTTAGGTTCGCTATACTCGCTTCGATTAGATAATCTCTTGCTTAAGAAATGATTTCATGCTCTGTCGTGGAAAGGAATCGGCAACCATAACCCTGGCTGGCATGTTCTTGCATACGTGTAATGTTAAACGCGAAACGATTCGACGACTATCGCTATTGTAACGATAACTTGTCAAAATCTTTATTCAAGAGATAAAGGGCGCGCGCAAGAATTTGAAAATCGATGCTTTACAAAAGATTAAACGTATTTCTTTACACGTTTATTTATTGTATACCGATGCGATAAAAATGTGATAAGAAATAAAAATAAACATGTATATACAAATACAAGAAATGAAATTGCAAAATGACGGGGTACAACTTGTGTGCTCTTATCGATGATAACTAGAGACTGCGGATCTTTATGCAAAATTAAAAATTGTCTGCATCGATTGCAAGAAATAGAAACCAAATTCAATTTGATTTCTTCCCTCAATGATTTCGATAGAGGAGAAATTATGTATTGAAATCTTCAATTTTTAATTTTACCTACTCAGTTTTGCTATGAACGTATAAAGATCCGCGGTGTCTAATAACAACCTATCGTTCGCGTACAAAACCTCGTAGAAATAACGCGACACGTAACCGAATGTTTCTATATCAATTTGGAACAGTTAGGTGTACGCGCGTCGATACGGATAAACGATTAAGGTGTTCCTACGAATCGTCTCGTTACATCAGAAAATGATAAAAATATCCAATGGAAGACAAGTTTTACTCGTCTTCGTCGAGAACGTCGATGGAAGCTGATCCTGTGATGTCTACCAACTGCGTTGAGGTAAAAGTTGCGATGATCTTTTGTGGTCCAGACTTTTGTGGGATCAATTGATGCTCCACGTAAACGTGCTCTTCCGGTTCAACGTTCCGGAACGCCAACGTTTTGTTCTTCACGAGCCCTGGTCCCGCGTAATTGAATTTGCATTCTGTCAGCTTCCTTCTCAACGGATTCGTGAAGCTGAGACTGACGGTTGATGGTTTTCCTACGACGAGGTCTCCGTCGATCTAAACAGAAAGATGATCTCTTCCAATTAAAAAGTTGCATGTTTTATTTTGTTCGTTGTAACATTCGTTACGTTACAAGCTGATATTTCGAACCATTGGAGAAATACGGTCGATAGAAATTTTTTACCTTGACCACGATGTTGGGTTTCAAGACCTGAAAGTCGTCCTCGTCGGCCCATGTCTGTCTGGTTTCCTTGACCGTAGCAATGCAGTATAGCTTCATAATGCAATACTCGACCAGCTTATCCAGATAATCATCCTCCGTGACAGCGAGCCGCAATTGTTCGCCTAATCAAACGAGACGCGTAACAACTTTATCGAGTTTTAATTCTTGTACTCCGATCAGATCGATGTAGCCTTCTCGTAGAAACTTGTAAATAAAATTCAAGCTACCAACATTTTTAAAGCATCGTTACGAACTCACTTGCGTGGGGTTGTAGCGTGAAATCACCGGCAGCTCTCTTCACTAAATTTGCTTTGACACCGGTATAGTACACGCTGCCAGCTGATAAAATTGCTTGTACAGTTCGTGGCTGGTCCGATTTATTCTTCATGTGCACCGTGACAGCGAATGGTTGACCTATGTTCACGCGTTCAAGATCCTCAAGATCGAATTCAACATCCTCTTTGCCAGGAGCGGGCAGGGAATAAAATCTTTTAGCGACCTCGGTGCTACCGACTGCTCTGAACAACGTTAAACGCTCTGCTTCGGTACCTGAATGGAAAAAGAACATTTGTTTCTATTTCGCTGACTCGGTGAACAATTTCGTAGAAAATTAGGAACGACGGGTAACGTTACAAATAATAAAAATGATACGGTTCCAAGAATTTCGAACGAAGCAAGTGTTCGTACAAAAATGGAGCCCACCGCTAAACCGTAATAAAATAGGCAGTGGATTTGATGCGCGTTTAGGAGAAAAATGAGTAGGTGCGATTCGAAACGATAGCGGCACTGGAAGAATTTAAAAATATTGTTGTATCGTGTTCAACCTGAGAAACGCGTTAAGAAAGAAAATTTACTATGCGCTCCGGTGTGTTGCAATTCAGGCAGAAAATTTGTATTTTGACCTAACAACGATGCTCGAACAAAATTGTCTACAATTTCTTAACGATCGATCACGCGCTTACGATTAAAAAACAATCGTGCGAACATACCTTCTCTTGCCTTGTACAGCGACGTTATATCTTCTCGGTCTCTGTCGCCATTGGGATCGAAGATCCAAGGTGCTTTCGTCAGTATCATCCGGCCGATGCTATTAAAAAAAGGCAGACCATTTCATTCCCTTTTCTACCATATTAAGATACTAATTTAAGCCATCGTGTAATGTAAGCCAAGTGTTTTGCATAAATATTTCGTCGTTGCGCGATGATTATGTAAATGAACGGTGTATGGCCTTCGTCGCGGTTACGTCAATGTCACGATACCGATGCAGCAATGAATTTAGAACGAGTACAGGTGAGTCGGAAAAAGATTAAGTGCCTACGGAAACGATGTTTACTTTGCTGTCCGAGAGGCTTTAACGACTTCGCGTAATTATGTTTCTATGGTAATTCTTAGATCGCTCCTTGGCTGCGACTATTTTTCACAAAAATAGAAAATACTGTTCCCATCGAAATGTCCAATAGTATATGAACAAGAATTGTATAAATAACAGTTTCTTGAAGATTGTTTGAATTGAAAGATTTTCACAAAAGTAGGAAAACACTGTTCCCATCGAATAGTACGAACATAAATTCTACGAATAATCTTTTGTCGACTAGAAAGAAGTTCTAGATTGCAGTAAAAATTAATTTTCGCGTGTAAACACTCACTGGTACTTGTTACAGTCGATTTTCGAGTAACCCAGCTCGCTTTCCGGGTCTTCCTTCCATCTCATAAGATCGGCATTCACCGAAGCCACCATAAAAGTCACGTCAAAATTGTATCCGACAGCTCCTTGCCTGATAGCCTCAACGGAAGCTGGACCGCATTGATAAACGCCTTCGGAAGGTTCTTGAGGAGTTGCATCGATCGCTTGCCAACCTCCGTAGCCTTTAGGCAAGTCTGGTCTGGCCATCCAAACGTCGTTCCAAACGTGATAGTTCCAAATGGAGTCCTCGCCTTCCAAATTGTTCGGATCGTACTCCAACTCTTCGTTGTCTATGTCGTAGTAACGATCGACAGAGAGCGAAGCGTTCGCATCGTGGGCGGAAACTAAGTTTGAGATCACTCTGGATGGTATTCCAAGGGCTCGACACACGGTGGTGACTGCTCCAGCGAATACCCAACATTGTCCGTATTTCACTGACTCTCCGGACTCCAAGAATTGCTCCAGGATCGGCACACTTCCGGTCCACGCGGCCGGCGCCGTGCCATCTTCGTATTCGCCATCCCAACGACCCGTAATTACCCCTTGATCGTCGTTGGCGTTCATCTGGCGGTATAATTGTATTTAATTATCAGAGCCGGATCAAGCCCGCTAGCAGAAGTAGCAAATGCTACGGGCCCCGCGCGCGCGCGCTCCTCTGGGGGCCCCGTGCTCTTCCGAGCGACCCGCGATCGCAGCGAAAAAAGCCCTGGCTACTGTTAACAGATATTTCTGCTAAAAAAAAGGTCCTTCGTTGCGTTTTGTTTTATTATCGTGCAAAACCAAGGGCCCCCAGGTAACATTTGTTCCGGCCCCGCGGCGGCGCTACCTCGATCCGGCCCTCTTAATTATCATACGCTCGTCAAGTGGAAATTAACCCTTTGGACTCGAAGCAATTTTTATTTCTAAAATCTAGACGTTTCTTAAACCTAGGTCGTTTTTATTTTATGCAATCTTTTTTACATCGGGCACATAAAATCGAACCTGTTTTCTCATATACGGTGGAGCTTTTTGCAATTCATAGAGTACAGACTAATTGAATAATATTAAAACTATTTTGAACAATGCTATGGCAATTTTGACTGGCGCCTTGGAGTCGCCATTCGTGTGCAAAGGGTTAATTATGTTGGGATCTAACGAATTACGTCGTATGAATTTCATATCCATAAAATAAAAAAAATCATGTAGAATGGAATTATTCTAGGTCGGAAGAGATGTTTAATTTTCGAGATAAAATAGCTCCGAGTGTAAAGGGATCAACGTAAACGAGTAGAATACATATAAATTTTAAATATAAATTATGTTTGATCGGCTTACGATTCTCGAAATGGCTCGGCACATTTTGATTGGATCTCCTCTGGATATAGCTTTAATACCAGATCGTTCTAACAACAACTGACAAGCCGGAAGCACGGAAGCGTCGAATTGACCGAAGACCCATTCTCTGCCACGGGAACTACCCCATGGACCAACCCATATCTTGCCGACGTCGTTCAACACGTATTCGTCTAGCAACTGCTCCTCCTCCATAAACACCCGGTCATCTGCGAACGTTTTTATACATTATGTATACGCTATGATTTCGTCATGAAACGTAACGCTTTCTTTTAGAGCTCGCAGATCGTCGACACGGTGTACAAATTACATTCTGTGTAAATTATCGTTGTCAATTTACGTTGTCTCACCTTTCACCCACGGATTGAACAGCAGATAAATATCCCTCTCGTAGTTGTAAGTATTCGGTACCGCCTTCCTGCCCAATGTAGTAGTCTCCACATTTAATTGCCAAACTCCAACAGGGCTGTCGATCGGACTTCTGACTTCTACGGAAAGGTCTACGCCGTTGACTCCAATCATTCGCACACCCCATGCCTCCAAATCGGTCAGGTAAGCGTCTCTATTGGTGACTGTGTTTACACCCCTGGTGCCTCTTAGAACGTTTGGGTTTGGACCGAAACTGAAGAGCAACCTGACGATGTCTGTTTCGTCTACGTAGTCACGATTGAATCTGAGAGCTACGTTGAAAGCTTGACCGCGTCTGAGGACAGGTGTCGGAGGATCCAAATGCACAAGTTCATAATTGATCGTGCGATGCTCTGTTGCGTTCTCTTTTTCGTAGAGGTACACCGCTTCGACGACGAGTGGTTCTTCCGAAGACATCTCGAACGATGCGAACGCTTCGCGGAACAGAATTTAATTGAGGTGTCATTTATTTTTCAATTTATTATTAGACTGCGAATTTTATGCATTTGTGACAAAAATGGGTGGATGTAATTCAACATAGCAGTTTAAGAACATCCATGTGTTGTTTTCGATTTATTACAATTGTTAAAGATAGAAAGAAATTTTTATATGTTTCCTGCATCTTCTAATCGACGAAAAAAAATGTTATTTTGCGTAAAGATCCGCAGTCTACTTATTATTATTAACGAACGTATTGTTGAATGCGTTCGCTACCAGCAATGTGCAATTTCGTATTTTCCAGAAGAAAATAAATAATCCCATTGAATCGGTAATATTAGTGTAAAATTAAATAGGTTACCAATCGGTAGCAAGTAATTGTAGTAGAATCAACAGCAAAAATTAAAATCCTCGTTTAAACCGCCGAGCTATTAAAATGGCTGACATGTGTTGCCTTGTAAAAATATCATCCTAGAATTTATATAGATTTTCTGTGATTTTTATAATAACATTTGGATACAAAAATGTGTCGAATAATTTCCAGTGAAAGCGTCATTATAATTTAAATAATTGTGAAATAAAAAAGCAGAGACCGGTTATTTGACCGGCGCTGGTAAGTTTGGCGTTAAAGAAAAAGGTACGATCAATTGGAACACCGTGTAGATGGACGATTTACGAGAAACTTTCATTCGTGACGTGATACGGTAAGGTCGAGAAACGAGTACGAGTACTCCCTGCTAGAGATTCTTCGAAATCTTACACACCAACGATTGTATCGTAACGAGGAAGACAACGGAAATGAGTTGTCGATCGAACAAATTTTTTTATCGTAACGAACGCAGGCATCCTGTTCAGAGAAGAAACAAACACGTATGTCGGATAACGAAAGACTCGACAAATTCGTTGTAAAAATATTTCGAGAAGACTGCACAGATTGTAGAATACGAGAGCAACGGCGATTAATTGTACATGTACTATTTAAGAGTTGTTAGCTACACTTTGGAACTGTGTCGACGTGTGTCGAAAACAAATGGCAGCTGGAGTTTCCCAGAAAGTTTTGTAACAAGAATCCCGAGGACGTAACCGTCCCGGTGGGCAAGGTGAGCCCAAATTCCGTGCGTCTTTTCCTCCACGCACGGCAGCTCGGAATTTATCTTTGATTCGTCAAGACGTTGTTACGTAAATATCCGGGATATGTACCCGAACGCGAGCTGCATCGTAATAGTGCGTTTTCACCCTGGATTGGAATTGATCCGACATCGACGACTCTCGGGAATGATTCACCGGTTTGTTCGGCGAAATGCTTCATTCCGAAAAGTCTTACTCGACTCTTATTCACCTTAACAACGATGACGAACACTGCATAGTTTCTGCTTGGCTAACAAATAATTTTAGAAGTTCGTAATTTGATATTTTTCTCGATTTTAGTTTTCCTTAGAAATGAACAGCGACGGTGGAAATCGAGTTTTAACCCTTCGCAATCGAAGCCATTTTAACTTGAAAGTTAAACATTTCTTCCGAACTAGAATATTCGAGTTGATTTATCAAATATTATAGACACAATAAATGTTTAATAATTGATTGGATACCGACACATTTGATAATTTAAACAATATTTTGAATAACGGTGCAGTCATTTTTAGTGGCGTCGCAGAGTCACCGTTCGAGTGCTAAGGGTTAAATTAATGTTCAGTGTTTCAAAGTCTATTAAAATATCACAGAGAGTGGTACAAATTATTTCTTTTTTAATCACTGGCCTAGTTCCTAATTATAATTACATCTAGTACGCCGTCATCGATAAATTAATATACTCGTCGGTTGTATCGAAGCAAAAAGAAATCACGACGGAAGTGCAGCTCTATGAATTGGATATGTTTCATTTTTATGCAAGATAAAGAATTTAATTGATACTTTAAACGACGCTTTATTTTATAAATGATGCCTTGTCGATGCATTTTACAATTTGTGAGAAGAAAAATTTAAAGTTCGAACACTACATCGAATATCCATACTAAACAATATCCGTTAACTGGAAAAAACACCGTCTTCTCGGCTAAAGATAGAACCGGTATTTTAAGATTTGCATAATGGCTTTACTACGTTTTCTTCCTTTGGCATGAAACTACGCTGTCGTTCGTAGCTTATACGAATAATCAAACTGTCAGTGATGAATTTAGTAATTATAAATTCTACTTACTGTTAGCAGTTCCTATTTGATGCTAAGTATTTTAGAAGGTACCTACAAGATGACAAATAATAAAGAAACAATTATTTGTGAGAAGTTTAACGATGAACAGTTTCGTAAAATAAAAAAATCTATTTTCTAATTAGCAATATAGAATATTGGTTTTCGCGAAAGTGGAAAATAATTGGTGACCTTAAAATAAATTTTAAATTTAACGGAAATATATAAAACACGTTTAGCAACTGACAATTAGGCAACTAATTTATGTCGAATAGTCAGAAATTATGTTCTTAGCGAACAAGGTGAAAAGAATAAAGATTGGAAACAAAGCGATCATTCTATTTACTGTTTCTTTATGTTTATGTAAATTTATATTGTTATCGGCACGATTCGTTTAAAAGCCATTTAACAGTGTTGAAATTAAAGAGATGAAATTGATCGAGAGCTAATTTTAGAGAACTAAATATTCTGTTAACATATCACTGGAAAAGGTGGAGAGGGAGAGTTCACTGAAGACTAAAGATGGAAGATGATAATTCGATATAAAGAAACGATGACTGCAGAAGTGACACCGATTGACACAGTCAACTTACACTTTCATTGCTATACTGGCGTTCGAAGAGCCTCTCCCGCTTTTTATACGAGTTGCAGCATCCTTCGAGCTGACTCCAACTGCCCCGTTACAGCGATTGGCATGTGTACAGATTTCAACATTGAGCCGAGAAGATTTATCGCTATTGATTTTAACAAAAATAGCATATAATTGTACACGAATTCATTTAGTACAAATAAAGGCCTACGAAAAGCAATTTTGAAATATTAACCCTCTGCACTCGGAGCTAGTTCAACTCGAAAATTAAACATTTTTTTCCGACCTGTAATATTTCCATCCCCAATTATATGATTTTATGAATTATATAAGTTTTTAAATTTTATGGATATGAAATTGGTACCTTCGTATAATACCTAAATGTTTGGTAATTGCAAATAATATTTTTAAACAATATTCAAGTGTTCAGGGTTAACAGTAATTTTTAAATAAATTATTCTTTGGATGCGTTATCGTACAAACTTTTTAATAATAAATATGTACACTATTTGTGAGAATCGAAATATTTAAGATCGCAGTTTTAAACTATCTGTCAGAAATATTAAATTATCATTGACGCGGTGAAGTTATTATTCTAACTTGATAATTTAATTTTTTAAAGATAAGATTCAGAGAGAATATTCAGAGAGAAATCATACTCAGAGAGAAATAAGGTCACGTCGGAAGAAACGAACTACTTGTACTTAAAAATTCTACTCCAAAGAATACAGCTGTATATCTAGATAGAATATTTTGCGATTCGTTAATATAAAAGTGTATAAATTATTTTCAAGAACGTTGGCATAGCGTTATTTTCATTTTCCTTTTAGCGCGAAGGAAGCAGAATACTAATTAGAACATCGTCGTTCTTCAAGATATAGTAATGTACACATGGATGTTGCGGTTATCCACAAGACTGATATCGATAACAATAGTTCTACGTAATATATAATATAGAAACTGTTGATCCACTAACAGGGATAATCTAAAATAATCATTTTACGAAAATCTACTGTTCGTAAAAAATTACATTACGTCATTTATTTGAAGCTGTAAAAAGTGTACTAGTCGGTAATAGCATATATGCATGTATAGTTTTTTATTCCATTATATTACAAGGTTCAGATGTAGACATATATCCATAAAAATAAATAGCATTTTAAGGTCTATAAAAAATTAATGTAGCGTTTCGTTACGATGAAATTGTAAAGCGAGGAGGTAAATAATATTTAATTAATTAAATTTTTATGGGCGCTATTAGTGGGTTAACAATGCCCAAGAAAAGTTCTCATAACAGAATGATGACCGCCCATAACTTTACTGGTTCGCGCGGAATTAAATCTATTCTGTTCGTGTGTTCACTGTTCATGACGTAATTCGTGAAAACAGATCAATTCGAGTAAACGCCTCCCGCGATGGGTCAATCTCCTTTCAACCCCAAGATTCACCACATTCAATCCGAATGATGTCAACAAGCATAATAGATGACAGATGATCGTGTCTCATGAATCTTAATTTACTATAACAATTTTTTTTAATACTACCAGATATCGTTTAGTTTCACTGATCGTTACGAAAATCAAAAATAAAAATGTCTAAAAAGGCACCAACTATAATCTCTTTGTAGCTTGTTCTAACAATATTTCAACTATTTTATTAAGTACCAAATGAATAAAAATAAAATTTATGTTACTGAAAATTAATTTCGTCCTCTCGTGATACTGAAAGTGTTTCTCTCTAAAATATTATGTTGTTCTTCTGGATTTGACGCTGGAATGAAATTACGAAAAAGAAACAGAAGCTATATGTAAATTTTTGTGACATTTTTCTATATACTCAGTTTCATTAGATAATTTTAGACTGCGGATATTTATGCAAAATAAAAGTATTCTGCATCGATTGTAGGAAAAGCCGGAATAAAATATAAATACGTTAAAAATAACATTACAATATTCTTGAATTTTTCTAATCTATTACTGTTTTACATTTCGCCCAACTAATTTTTTCATAAATGCATAAAGATCCGCAGTCTAGATAATTGTGTTGCGTAGTACATTCACAAGAAAATTAAGTACTATTATAGTTTTATATATAATTTACTTAATCGATATACGACTTTTTGGTATGACTCTCCGTCATCTTTTTGGCAACATAAATAATTACTTCGCTATACGAACGACTTTCTTTATACAGGACAGTACATAAAAGGCACTAACAAGCGAATGGTAATAAACGGAAAAGCATATATAATTTTTCATAAATTTATTTGCGCTCCGTCTTATCGGACTACACAAATTATGTTGTAAATTATTGGTCTGTCTGTGATTTTCAAATTTCACCACGGTCTCCCTTCAACCATCTTTCCTGCTCCTGTTTCTAGTTTTCTTCGCGCAAAATATTATCGAGAATTCGGCACGCGAATAAATGCATTCTACAGACATCATCTTTTTCAGAGTAACAAATTTATCTGATACGGACCCAATCGTTAACGATGAAACTATACATCTTGAAAACTTGATCGACGTTAATAGAATTAAAGAGAAACGAAATTACGTACGAAAACGTACATATTCATTGGATATATGCACCTAATCGCAAAATGGCACGCATCAAGGTTCTCAAGCACCAGTAAATATACTATCACTCTGTAACTGAACCGTTCAAATTGTTCTCGAACACATATTTAACAATTACGTAACAAAATTAGACAATTTACGAAATCATATTGTATAACACAGACGGTACATCAACGATCCCTGTCATTTGTAACTGAATACACCACAGAACACAATTGCGTGTCGAAGAAAAAGCTATTTCCAGAACAAATCCGTGGAAATAAATATACAAGTATTTGCAATTTAACTTAAGGTGTCCTAATATAATCATGACCTTAGCCTCCTACGTAATAGTTAAACGTTACCGAAAAGTACAAACATGTAAAACGTTCTTCGGAGAATTCACAACGCATTGTAGATATTCAAATGTCGCCCCGTAACAAATATATTTGCTTCACTGTCCTCTAAACCCTTAGGGCCACGTCGTCTTTTTTCTTCTTTCTCGAACGACAGTCCAAATTTTCATCGCTCGGTGTCATTTTTGTTGTCTAAATTATAATAAAATACGGCTGATTTATTATAAAGCTTGAGTTTATATCTCGCGTGTGGCTTAACGGATTAAGATTTTTTAATATTACTGACTTTCATGGACGAAGTTCAGTGTTCAACCGACTACTTGGTAATTATTGAAATATCTGAAGAAACATTTTAGGGTACAATTAACATATTGCACGGAAAAATCAATTCAACCTCGTTCACTTTCTATGAATCCATTGGTTACGCGTAAATTGATTGATATAATTGAAACTTGACGTCGGATTCCGATGGATACAGCTAAAAATCGAAATTTCGTTTTCCACAAACAGTTACGCACAAGTATACAAATGAAAAGCTGTTACGTACGATTACGTTCTAAGGGAAATGGACCGTAAGTTGAGCATCCATCTAAACTGTCTAGAGTAGTTACAGTAAGGCGCAAACAGTATTACATAGAAACAGAAAGAGATATAATAATCGCCCTCTGTACGGCGTAGATGCGTTGCCGCCGCTTAATTCGTTTTCATGGAACAATCTCAAGCTGGATCAACTGGATAATCATCGCCATTGCTGAACACATTTTGATTTTTGAACGTTCAAATTCGATTTTCAATTCAACACGAATACCAGATTTTCTAATCTTTCAAATAGAACAGGAAGTCCAATGATTCCGAAATTTGGCACAAACGTTGGCTAACACCGCTTACATTTCCAAGTTTGTTTCCTTCAGTGGCAATTATCATCCAATTACCTCGTACGAACATCCCTTTTCCTTTAATTTCTAAATCGAAAGAAGTCTGACGTTTACAAGACGTGAAATCAAGTTCGACATTTACGGGTAGCAAACGAATCTCGATGATTCGCGTCATCGTTAAAGAGATCTAGCGTTTTGTCCTCGGGGTTTCTTTTTAGAATGCAATCAGTTTTCCTTTTCTATGGCACACGTGCCAGGCACAAGTTTTCCCTTCAACCTCGATCTCGCTTACGCAACAAAAGGCGTACCGAATAGAAACTTATAAAATCAATGAACGCTCGTAAAATATACATAAGAGACACTTTAAACTGTGCTAATGTGCACAAACTCCGAATTCATAAGATCTTCTAAATAAATTAAAAGTAATGTATCGTCAACCCATATAGTAAATAATTCCCAATTTATGTTATCCACGATCTACACTTTACCCCATGGATTACTCGCACATCAGGGAAGTCATACTCTTCTCCAATGAAATCATTTTACTGCGCTCAGACAGCACGTGAAAATGTGTGCTAGTTAAAACATGTATTTCAGTCGAATATATATATATATATTGTATCTGTATACAGTCGAACAAATTCGTTACGTGAAACGACGATCTCGGGAAAATTATCAGAATGTTTCGTCAACAATCAAATTTAACTCGCATAGAAAAATATCCAATAAGAATATGAAAATCAGCTTTTATTTACCACAGACATAAGCTATTACTGTGCATTACACATTACAAGCAATCACGAAAAGTAACTTTGTCCGATTACAACTTTTTCCCAGAATTGCTTCTACTTCATCGTAATGTTCTCGTACATATCCGAATCCATGGTGTACAACATAAAATACATTCCACAACCATTGACGATAAAAAATATATTTTAGGATATCCTTGAAATGATTATAAATTAATCGTAAAACGCGATGAATTCACATATTTAATCGCAAATATAAATGATAAATGAACTGAAAAGAAACGTTTAGTGAATTTCGTATGATGTACATATACGCTTTTTTTCGTTATAAATATAGCTAAAGAATGTAACAGCACATTTCTTATATCCCCCCAGGTGATCTCGAAAATACGGCCGCGTTTATGCGACGAATGCGACTTGGTCCGGATCGAGGTAACCATATCTTTCTTTTTCACCATTGCTTTCTACAAGATGCAACAACAATAAACCTGATAAACACGGCCGTGTTTTAACAAAATGCATCCTCGATCCTACTATCACAGTCAAGTCTCCCGTTCTTTGTAATTCCACAGTTTCACCGCAAATATAATTAGCATCTCGCCCAAATGTGTCTTGCTTTGCATATATAAGAACATACGTGCAATTGTATCGAAATATGTTAGTGCTATCAGATATACAGAGTGCACGAGTTTCGCATTGAGATTGCACAATGCAGTCAACAGGTCGAATAAGTGATTACAGTTGTACAATATAGCTGATTTAACAACAACTATTTAAACAGATACACATAATAGATATTAAAGAAGAGAAATGCTCCAGATTCAAATGTTTATAACTGAAATTCAAATTTGCTTCAAAACGAAACAATACTGTACTTTACTCGAATCTGAAAACATGGTTTATTGAAATTTATTAGCAGAAGAGACACACCATTTACATGACATTTTCGTTTACTTCGTTATCTGCTGAATTTTCACTTCGCATAAAAGATTTGTAACGGTTCTACAAGGCTAGCACACTAACAAAACAAAAGAGTTACGGCATTGTATCTCTGAATTAAGGCATTTTCTGACGCAGCTTCGTACAAATTCTGATTACTCGTTCGACCCACGAAATATGCTGTGCAAGCTTAAGCAACACGAACACTCTGTATTTCGCGAACACTTCCGCGCTTCCTCGCTGTCTCGATTCGATGAAAAAAGAAAGAGAAACCAAAAGATAATCCCGCCGTGGTCGTGACGTCATCGTGACGCCGTCGCAACGGTGGTGAAATTTAGTAGGAACACCAGTGTGCGCGGGACATGCAACCCTCGTTCGCGAGAGCCGCAGAGTTCGAACATCGAAGAGTCGAAATTTTCGCGAGCACACGCAAGCTCTGTTTTCGCATAATCGTTTTCCATGCGATCAACATACAATTTTTGCTCCATAGGACGCGAAAGTAATTGTTGTTCGCTTCTACGCTGCGGAACATCAGCGCCAATTAAAAAGATAGTGCCCCAACTAGTTCGAATACATAATAATCAACAAGTAATCGCGAAGTATGCATTACTCTATTATGTATACATGTATATATGTATATATATGCATATTTATAGATACATGTATATACATATCGATACATGTATATATATGCATATTTATAGATACATGTATATACATATCGATACATGTATATAGCTTTCTTTTATATTATTTATATTTATATATACCACTTTGTTCGGTATACCCTTGCCGTATGTGGGGGCATATTGTATATATAATATATATATATATATATGTGTGTGTGACTAGTTGAAATAAAAAAAGAAAACAGACGAAAATCCCTTCGTTCGCCATAAGCGCTCGATTTTGTTGTTAACATTCGTCGAAAGTAACATCAAAATATACAACGTACAATCGCTTCGAGCGCGATTACACGCGCACACAAATAATAATATGTTTATATGCGGTCTGTGTCTCATCTCGTTTTCAAGCATCGGTCTTCCTCGTTTTGTATATTTTTAATTAACACCTGCAAGCGTGACTGAAAGTCGAATCGAATTGCGCATGCGCGACCTAGAAAGATCTTATACAAAGTTTCCTATCTGCCCTTTTTTCGGTTCGTTTGTTTTACTTGTTTTCCACTTTTCTTCTTCTTCTTTTTTTTTTGTTACTTTTTTCTGGTTTTGTTATTTTCGTTTACTCCGTTTCCTGACTGTGTTTCGTGTAACTTCGTATTTTTTTCTTTTCTATATTTCTCAGAGCCACGGAAGTCTAAGTTTACGCTAACAATAATGATGCCTATTTTCTCGAGGACCGTTGAAGCGACTTTTGTCAATTAGCCGGGTGTCGGTCCGCGATCGCGCGTCAAAGATATTTCACGCGGACAACGAAGACAACGACGTATTTAATTAATACGAGACGCTTCATACGCTAGCGATGCGACGGGGACTCGTATTATTTGGTTGCAGTAAATTAATCAGCCTTGTCGGGGGCTAACTCGGAGCGTCTTCCGGTTCCATCGGGCTCGCGGATACGGCCGGATCTGTCTCACTGCTCTGCCTCATCGACACGAACTGCTGCGACAACATCTGCAAACTCTGTCTCACCTGAAACAGTTACAAAAGAACGTCAACATTTCTCATCCGTAAATCAGAAATCATTTTACAGAGGTTTCGCAAAATCTTCTTGGCACATTCTGAGAGAATTCCTCTGCCGTATTAACTCTTCGCCGTATTTTAACTGATCAGACTCGTCATGAAGATTCGAACAAAGTCTAATTCGATTCTCTCGTTTGTAATCGATAGACTGCGGATCTTTATGCATTTATGAAGAAATTGGCTGAGTGAAATATAAATCGATAACAGATTAGAAAAATTGAAGAATGTTGGAACGTTGTTTTTAATGTATCAAAATCGTTAAAGGATGAAATCATTTTTTATTTTACTTTTCTTGTTGCCCACAATCGATGCAGAACATTTTTGGGGATAAAGACGTGTTTCAATCACTGTGACTGTAAAGAAATATGGTACGGCAAGGTGTTAAGAAAGTTTTCTATGACATTACCTTTATTATTTGATCAAGATTTGTGTTTAGATAGTGCAAAAGCCGATCCTGTGTGAGACGTTCCGGCGAAACGAGAGGATGGTTGACATACGCCGTGTGTAGCCTGTCGATGCGGATCATCATCACAGCCGCCGACACGTAGAGAGCTGCTAACAGGGCTATGAGAATAGTAATTACCGTGCTTGTTTTCAATCCGCCCGAGAACAAGGATAAGAGGACATCGGATCTGCTGGATGTTGCTGGTAGCAACGATACCGTTTGTGTTTCTAGTCTGAAAGTACAGAGAATGAATGGTTAATTTTTCTATTGGAAAGTTCCAGGAGAGATTGAAAAATTAAATTAACTGGTATTCGACTACTGGGGTTAGCTAACCGTTAACTATTTGACCTGGGACATTGAGAAAATCTCTTAACAAAATTTGATAGCTCGATTCAGATGGACAGTGACGTTCGATAAACTCGACCTCGAACCGAGACCATTCACGCGCCTAGCTTTGACGTAGAACGCTCGTGCGGCAATTGTTTATACTACAATGATAAGGATAAGGAGTCTGCTAATCAAAGAAGCTCATCCTCCAACAGTATCTAGATCCTGCTGGCGTCACTCTAAAGAAGGAAGATGGATGATTGTTTTTCCCAAGTCTCGCAATTGATGGGGGTAAGACAAGAAAAAATCGAAAGTCGATCGATAAAAACCACCCTACGTGCATATTTATAAAAGTATATTTACATTACGGGCGGCGGCAGACTGGGCCTGATAATGGGCGTCGGTGCAATGGTATCCGTTTCGGTGCAAACGGTCGGCGGTCTGGAAGTAAGATCCGTTCCACTTTCGGACATGCTGGAATCATCCTCCTCGGGATTCACCTCGGAGTCATCGACTACCGGCGCGACGACCGGTGCAAGGATCTTATGCTCGCACGTCAAAGGTAGAACCTTGGGAGACGGCTGCAGCTCCATAGCAGCGGTCCAAACCTGCTTCATCAGCTGGAAAGTCGAGTCCCTCGACAAAAGAGACGCAAAAACGTGCCTCTCCTCCTCGGTAGCGACTGCCACCGCATTTGGAATGATTCGCGCTGTCCTCTCCTTGCTGATCTTTAATACCGAGGCTGTCGGTATTAGCAACCTCTTCATATAACCGAACACCTTGCTGTAGAAAGCAAAGTAGTTCGGCGTGATGTAGAGGTAGCCTTGCAGTAGTATGTCATCTGCCAACGCGCAGTTGTACCAGTCCAGTACCTGTTCGTCCGGAGCAACCTGGTGGTCAAACACAGAAAAAAAAGGAGATTAGAAGGTGCGTCTTTCTCTATTGATACAAATAGTTATAATTAGACTCCGGATTTTATGCATTTCCAACAAAAATGAGCAACTGCAATTTAAAACTAAATTTGTGAAAATATTTAAAGATTTCGAGAGTGTTAATATATTATTTTCATCGCGTTAAAATGATTAATGAAGAATATACGTTTATATTTAGCTCCTGCATCTTGCAATTGATGCACAACTTTTTATCTTGTACAAACATCCGGAGTTTAGTTATAATAAAATTGCCTTTATAGCATCGTGGGGGTAGACTCGTTTTCTAGAATTACAGGAGTACAAATTACGCCTCGAAAACGTAAAAATAGGACTTTCGAGGAAGACAGCGGTCTTCTTTATCCTATGCTATAGGACCTATGGAATACAAGGATGCGGGACGCGTCGTCTCATTTCTCGATAATGCAAAGATGGGTTTTTTTTCAGTAGTCTAAAGCGCTAAATGAAAGATCTATCTAGGCCGCAATCGTCCTCAAAAGTCCTATTTCTACGTTTTCGAGGCGTAATTTGTATTATTCGGAAGCATAAAGCTAGCTGCCCATGTAGCTACTTTCGTGAAGCTGCGACAGCGACATGCTTCGGAATAATGAAAATTATGCCACGTAAACGTAAAAATAGGACTTTTGAGGGCAATCGCGGCTTATTGGTAGATTCATCTTTTATCTAGCGCTTTTGACAACTGAAAACCCTCATCTTTGTATTACCGAGAAACGAAAAGGTGCGCATCGAGCGTAATTGATATGACAGTTTCGTCAACAAATTGGTTGCAGCCACAAGAACAGTTTGATCACTCTAAATGTGCAATACTTTTTGCAGGTTGAGGATGATTTAAATAAAATACCGTTATTCCACTTGTAAACGAACTCTGAACACAGTGATGGAAGTTAAGGCGCAGTTGTCAAAGCACGAACACTAAGCATTGGAACTTGTTGCACAACTGTTTAAACAATGTTAATCGTACAGTGAAATATTTTCACTCTGTACAGTATGAAACGCGAACAGAACAGATCTAACACTAAAACCAGTTTTTTCTATATTTACGAACAGAAGTCGTCTACATTTTGCATACGTTCACGTCGAATTCAGTTTAAAACACTTTGTATTTCTTAAACGTATAGAATACTACAATTGAACGCTATTTAAAAGTAATTTAGAAGACTGCTTTGGAGAAGTTGATTTCGGTTAGTATTCTATGCGAGTCGTGCCGCGTAAGACTATTTGCTTGCGCTATTTTTACGCGAAACTATACCGTTCTATGTAAAAACTATAGATAATGGTCAGATAAGATACCAATTGTGCGAACATCAAAGTCCGTTATCAATTCCGCGAGTATGAAAAATTCACTTGGAGAAGTCGTACGCGACAAATGTTTTCAGATAATACGCGCACGATTTTATCGTGCAGCGAAATGTACAGTGTTTCGAACTATGGCCGGTATTTATCAGAGTGTTTCACCAATTGCGACGATGAAAAAAAAAGGATCGTACGAAGCTCGTAGCTTTTAAAATTCGAAGCTCGTAAAATTTATAGCGTGCACATCTGGAAATGAAAATGCGAGCTTCCCCGACAGCTGCGATATGTTTCCAATTTATCGTTTCGTTAGCATAATTATCGACGTTCTCGTCCTCTTTTGTTGTCCGATATAATATCTGATATAACATCTGATATAATATCTGATATAATGGCAATTCGTTTCCCGTTTCCGACGACTTACACAAAGAAATGTCGACGTTCTTGTACTCTCTTGTCTGATTCGTTTAACGTACGTACATTAATATAATTCGTTTCTCTATTTTGGCAACCGGTACAAAGAAATGTCGACGTTCTTGTATTCTCTTGATCTCTGATACGTTTAATTGTATAACGAGAGAGTAGACATCGATATAATTCGTTTCACAATTTCGACGACTTAAAAAAGAAGCAATATCGACGTTCTTGTATTCTCTCGTTGTCTGATTTGTTTAACGTACGTACATTAATATAATTCGTTTCTCTATTTCGACGACTTAAACAAATAAACGTCTACGTATTTGTACTCGTTATAACGTATAGAAATGAAATATATCGTCGACGTTGCAGATCTCGAAGTTCTCTAAAATTCATATGCTTCATTTACTCTTGGAACGACACTTTTCGAGTTGATGGACGCGATGCCTCGTCATCCTATCTAGTTCAGACTCGACAGATATTATCTATGAATATGTCTGCCGTCTGAACTAGAATCAACTGATACTTGCGAGCTAGAAAACACGTCAATCTAATTTAGAAACATCGAGATCTTCTATCTCCGGCGCTACAATTTTTCGGTACGTATTCGCTTAGCTTCCAGATACAGTAATGTCTCGTCATGTCTAAAAATATATCTAAAAATTAGTGTTTTGATGATAGAACAGTTACCTGGTACCAGATTAAATCTACATTTAAAACTTCGTGTACGTGTTCGGCTGCTGGAGAATTCACGTATCAGCGGTTCGGATAATCGAGACTCCACAGTATTGCGAATTAAGCAGATAAATATGCTCCGAATCGTGTCACGTTTGGTCTCGTTTTAATCGGAAAAGTCTCACCATTGTGTGGGCAAAAGTTTCATCAAGAAATAATGGAAAAGGAAACTTTTGTCGAGACATTTCTGTAAAGATCTACAATCTACTGTCCACCGTGGATCTCCGGTTTCCTTCGAAAAATTCGTAAGCGTGGTTGCTCGATGGTTGAGGTAAGACGGTGCTTCTCAAACCGTGCGCCGCGAAATAATTAAAATTGTATAAAAAATGTGTAAAACATGAAATAATGTTCTCAATATAAATCGTTAAATAATTAGCTACTGAAATATATGTGTGTGTGTGTATATATATATAATAGATGCACCGCAACTTTCTCATTTGCTGTAAAGTGCGCCGCGAGTAAAAAAGAAACGTTTGGGAAGCACCGAGGGTAAGGAAACCCTGCGAATGCGACGATGAATGGTGAAAGAGCTGGAGAGCACCGTGTACGTTACGTTCTAATTAATGGCGATGCTGTGAAAGTGACAAATGAAAACTCACGAGTGAAACTTTCTGTCGATTACCTGGGTGGAGAATTGCCTATGGAATCTCTTCTGTACTGTTCTACTGCTAGTTACTGGCGAGGACGTAGACGGAGGTGTGCTAACGTTTCCTTGTAGAGCACCACCAGCTGCCATGGATGGTGTACTTCTGCTGAGCGGTTTAGAAAGATGACTGAAACACAAAGAGCATTGGCCGTCAACGATCTCGTCGTCTTTCGAGTTTGTTTCTTTCTCTTTTTATCGGCTGGTAAGCAAAGTAAACCATCGACAAACCAGCCGAACATATAAATATGCAAAGAGGATGTCCCGTAATAAGAGGTTCTCTATCTATGTCAATTAAATAGTCGTGTATATGTAAGAATTTTTAGAAAAATATTGGACATGTTTTTTTTTATTAATTTTAAGAAGGTTAGAAAATTAAACTATTTACGAAACAAACTGATTGTAAAGTATAATGAAAGATGCGTTTGAAAGTACGAGATCTGCTCCCTTCCTCTAAATGTAAATAATTACACATGAAATGAAATTGTTTTCTAAAACTTACAGAATCGAGAATAAAAAACGATGCGCTCTGATAAAATACCTTCTCCGAAGATATCGCATAACTCGTTTTACTATCACCGCGACAGTTTTCCCTCTGTGAACGAAGGGGAGCTTCAAGTGCCGAAAATTCATGTTCCCAAGTAGTATAATCATCGGAGAAATGAACTATTTCTAAGAAATTTCTTTCCGAATATTGTACGAACGATAACCATTTTCGAGACACGTGTACACGTCATATTTGTTTATTGATTTTTCAATGTTAGACATATTCGGACGCCAACTGTGAGAACTCGATACGATATTTCAGAATCGATACGAATATTTGTTATTAATTTTGTACATGCTGAATTTTCCTTATTGCGTTTAAATAAAAAATAAACCGCATTTTTCCGCGGTTTTCAATCAAGCAGAGAAAATACGTTTCGTTTATTTGTTAGTCAACATAGGACGCGCGAAACAGCACGGTGTTTCCGGAAAAATACATAGAAATATGTATATTTCCACCGACGGTGAAGATTAAGTTCCGTATCAACTCGTGTGTACCGAGCCATATTTTTCGTACAATGTATTCGAGATCGTGAAAACAAGCATCCCTCTAAATAGAATACAATAAATACAATAAATATCAGAGAAGAGAAATATCGATCACCCTTGTATCGTCATCCGATGTATACAAATAAACAAAATAATATATATGTTGTCTGAAAAATATCGCAGTTCCGCCTTATCGAACACGTCGATATTTTTTCAAGTACGGTAAAGCCATAATCTAAAAAACGATCTAAAGATCGTGATCAAGTCAAAGATCTTGATTTAAAAAACAACACGGACCCGAAGGTTTCTCTTATTGCTAGATCAAGGATTTACTGTAATCAGTTTGTTGAATCCAATGATTTCTGCCGAGACTATCAAATACCAGAGATCGTAATTTGACGACGATCTACAAGCTGAACGGCACGGAGACGAGACTAATCTCTTTTAGAGTACTCCATCTACTAGATTATTTATAATAATTGATACGTTAACACCGTTTCTACCGGAGATGTTGATCGAGACTGCAAAGATGTATTAAACGGAAATTAAAATTCTATACATATAGAGCCGCGATAGAAATAGTGTTAACACAGTTTTGTACAGTTTGTTCGGCAACTTACGATCTCTGCATTGTGTACAAGGTCGAACAAGTCAAAGCCCGCGTGTCCAATGAACGCGTTACAACACAAGAGAAAAGTAGATTGCATCCGGCATGCACGGACTTCTCTACAAGCGAAAATACACGATACTCGGAGGCAGCGGGATCTAGCGATCGTCCCCGATCGTCATATTACTCATAGATCGCGTCACGATTACCGTCGTTTTATTTCGGACGATTACACAAATGAAAAAACCACCTGATGGCGCTCCTCTTCCGAATCTTTGGGCTCCAAATGTCGTTGCTCCAGACATCGTATTCCGTGTACTGCGTGACCATGTTGCAACGCGATCGATCGATCCTGATAGGGTTAGTAGAACGAACCTGATAGATCAGGCCTTAGAACCTAAGGCTCCACAGATTCAGATTTTTCGGATACGGTAAACGCGATTCGCTCTTTCGGAATCGTCGGGAAATGCGTCGTTTGTTCTCGACGAAACGAAGCGTTGGCATTGTTTCGGCGCACTGGGATTGCATTGGTCGCTAAGCGGCAGAGGATGATTTCGATCGCTAATTGCGGCCCGCGTACAACTCGGACGACTTAATAGAAATTAAGGTCGATCGAAGACGGACGAAGATGCGGTGCGAGTAATTGGATATCCTGGAAAACATCGGCGACTTTCCATTGATCGACGACGACCGACTATCGGATTCAAACGGTATCCAAATATGTTAACCCTGAAACGGTATAACGTTTCCTCAGACTGCGATCTGTCGCACTGGAATCTTCCTACAAAATCAGTCGGATTACAGTGCCGAACAAAACGATAAGACATTTGATGTATTTGTTTATTTCGCGTATAACACAATAGGATATACAATACGTATATATTACACGCCCTGTATATCAGATATGTCCTTCAAAGTATCCATATAAAATTGCAAGTTTGTATCTTGTACACGAAAGAAATTACAGAAAATAATGTAGACGCGTATCGATTTCAGTCGAACAAAATGATGGAACATTATTAAAAAATACAATTGTTCGAACAGAAATATTTTGTTGAATTCCAAATTAATATTTAGTAAAACCACCTTTTCGCCGTATAACATCTACCGAGCAGTTAAGAATTTATTTAAACAATTTTTTAATACGTTTTTGTCTTAAAAGACTCCTATTTGTAACGATACTTTGTTTTAATTCCGTTACATCTTTGCGTATCGTTTTCCATTCTCGTAAACGTTTCTTGAAAGTTCTGCCCATATATTTTCAATAATATTAAGGTCGGGTGAACTCGAGGCATGTCACATTTTTAGAACTAAAATAAGGTTTAACGCATCTCGCGGTACGTATCGCAGCATTATCCTGTTGAAAAATAAACGTACCGCCTGCGATACGAGTCGCGTGCTTATTATTTAACCGATCGTCTATTAATTCAAGATATTTTGTGCCGCTTGCACGGCCTGACAAAAAATTTATGTCAGTTTTTCCCCGATATGCAATACCGGCTCACGCCATCACACTTCCGCCACCCATTTGTCGACGGCTTAAATATTGTTCTTCTTTCCTTAGATCGTGGAAATAGTAGTTCCAGCCATACGGACCGTCGAAATTAAATTTCTTTTCATCGCTAAATATCACATTTCTCCGCTTCTTTTTCCACAAAACATGATCGCGAGCAAACTTTAAACGAGCTTCTTTAAGTTGCTCGCTTAGAGGAGGTTTTCTTTTTAGTTTTTTTACCGCTTTAAATTTGTTTACCGCTTTGGACGATACGTCGCACAGTTCTTAAATTAGCCGAAACACCTGCTTCTTCAGCGATTTTTCTTGCAGTTCCCTTATAATTAGAAGCTACGCGTAATATGGCCCGTCTGTCGCGTTCTGTTGTAGCACGAGGTCTTGCCAGTACTTTTCTTTTTTCCGTAGATTTTCAGATTTTTTAACACTAGGTTTACGGAGCTGTAGAAATAACTATTTCACATTACTTTATAAACATAAGAAGGATGTGTCTATCCAAATTTTTGGCTATTTTTCCAATAATATATACCCAAAGAAATAAATTTGGTAAATAATTCCTCGGGAAAGCACTTTTGCAATGTTAATAATCGCAAATTAAGAATATTAGAACCCGTCATTTTGACGGGTGCCGTAAATCTAGTGTTAAGAAGTTATACACAACGCGACGGCTTCTATTTAATAACTTCGCAATTTTCGTGATAATTTGATTTTGTTATTACGGTCACAAAATCAAATTATCACGAAAATTGCGAA
>CM052195.1:10657070-10788446 GCA_028455805.1 Lasioglossum figueresi | reverse complement strand
AAGAAATAAATTTGGTAAATAATTCCTCGGGAAAGCACTTTTGCAATGTTAATAATCGCAAATTAAGAATATTAGAACCCGTCATTTTGACGGGTGCCGTAAATCTAGTGTTAAGAAGTTATACACAACGCGACGGCTTCTATTTAATAACTTCGCAATTTTCGTGATAATTTGATTTTGTGACCGTAATAACAAAATTCGGTCGGTTTCACTTTTGTCTAATTGTTTTCCTCGATCCATTTTAACTTTAATGGCACAAATGTTGTAGATAAACGAAAGATTTTCTCGCCTACTTCTCGTCGCTGTTGATAGATTACCGCCAGAGTACGTAATAACAGAAAATATTACATGCGTCCTATCATTTTGTTCGACTAAAATCAATACGTGTCTGCATTATTTTCTCTAATTTCTTTCGTGTACAAGATACAAACTTGCAATTCTATAAGGATACTTTGAAGGACATATCTAATATACAAAAATAAACAAATACATCGAATGTCCTATCATTTTTTTCGGCACTGGTACGGTACACTGGACGAGTCACGAAAATAAGAACACCTGCATTTCTTTGTTCGTCGTGTTAACAGAGAAATTCGGTTGTTCTGTTTTTCGTGACTTACCCTGTAAAGTTTCGCGCTGCAACATCCGAACGTTCGAAAGAGGCTCAATGAAACATCCACTCGAGGATCAAGCGGAACATTCAAATAGCTTCCGCGAAACCTTGCAAAAAATTGTGTTGATCGTGACCGATTAAAGTCTGCAGATTAATAATAGCGCGATCGTCTCGCATGATTCACACGGACGATAGTCGTCGCCCTTGTGATCGAACAACTTCCATCAACGAATCGGTGAATTCTAGATTGATCGAGCAGATCCTTGTGCGATTGAGATCGAGAACGATAACGTTGCCGCGACCACTGTGCTCGGATGCGTGCAGCGAATATTCCGTTCTATGGTTTCGCGATTGTTTTCGTCGACAACGGATGGCCGATGCCGGTTGATAAAGCCGCCGGTGATTACGGATACCAGAAATTCCTCGAACGTTTCCTTTCCCGATGGAAAATTAGTGTCTCGAGCGCGAGAAGACAATCGTAAAATGGAAACCGTTCCTGTTGTCTCCGGATCGTTGGTTATGTTGGCGCGCTCGCGTCTGCACTGAACTACATATAGTTCCGAACTGTTCTTCTTGTAACGAAACTTCACGGTTGCCGTCTCTCTTTCACGCTTGGAAAATGATGCGAAAGTCTTCGAGTTGGAATGCACCGAAAGAGTTAGTTTTTAATCGAAGTGTCACCACGGCTTGGCGGGATTTTGTGAGAAAATATCGTGTACAGTCTCATTGTCTTTGTTGCCGTTTTCAATCGAGTCGACGTTAAAGCAAAACACAGTATTGTTCTTTACAATTTCTCTTCGGTCACGAGTAATACGTTAACGGTACACGCGCACAGACTGCCGGGTTTGTTTGTGAAACAATGGCAATCGACACAAACGTTAAAGTATCGATCGTTTTCTACGCGTGTCGAAGTTCGCGAAGAGACTGACTCTGGCGATCGCGGGGCATATCTCGATGATATCGATTAACGCTTGCCGATAAAACACCTGGCAAATATCTCAACTTTCTCTACAGTCGTAGATTCAAAGATTTACACCGAGCTGAACCGATAACGGCGTGGCTTTTGAAAAATTATCTGGATGGAGACGACCGCAGCTGCATTTCTCGACGACAATTCGACAAAGAACGTTGGATACCTTTTTACTCAAATTTCGATAATGAAAAGTTTGCCTGTCATAAATGTTTCGTGGAAAAATTTGTCGCGCAAAGTAAAAGTTGTCCGCATAAATTGCGAGAAAGGGGAGACACCTGCCAGATACGTATCTGCACGGCGATGTATGCGATTACGAATTGGAAATAAAATTGTTTACCATGTTTTAAGTAGTGTTTTTATTCCGTCTACAAATAGCCTCGGTATTCGTGCGCCACCGTTTATGCGATACACTACACTTACCATACACCGATACCATCGGTCCGAGAAAAACTCTAAAGTGCAGCGAACAAACAATTGTTGCCAGTGAAAAACATGATTCGCTACGATAAATCTATGAAGATCCGGTAGGCTATTTCCTTACCCGAGATAAGATTATCGCGATGGAAGTTGAAATACGCTTGGCAACAAGTTTATCTGCAATGTACGGTACACCGAGATTTATGCAGATAAATACGCAACGACGTTATCGCACGCGTCTTACGCTAATACTCGTAAATTCAACTGATCGGTTGTTTGGACCTCGAGCTGTAACGTTTCCGGTAGATTTTTCGAAGCAAAATTGGAATTTATTGAATTTTCGCTCATTTCTCGGTCGAAGAGCCATCGTTACGACATAGATATTCGGTATGATTTTTTATTTCATACCGTAGCGTCCCGGCTGGAAGATGTAAAAATTATTTAACAGCAAACTTTTAAGACGTTTCAAATTTTTTATTTTACAATTATTAAAATTATACACCTACTTCCATGGGAAATGTTTCAATAGATTTCTTTATTCCGGCACATACCGTTTTTGTCATTTTTGTAAGGTAAAACATTTTTAATCGAGTTTAGCGTTCGGTAGGTTCGGTGTTAAAAATATAATCTACAGTATCTCCTCTTTTAACGCTTTAATTAATGAAACAGAACTAATATTTTCTCGAGAATTCTTCAAGTTCTTGCATTGTAAAAAACGATTTGCGTTGACAAAGTTAGTTGAGATATTTAGAAAAATCAGTTTTTTATCTTTTAAATATGACGGGCTCGAAATTCATGAGTTTCGTGATAACTAGAGAACAATTTTTCCGTTAAAGGACTCTTCTCGAAAGTTACCGACTTCGAATTTAAAATTTAAATGCAGATACATCGTGCAGTTATGTGTAGGAATTATCGATTTGGCTGATTTAGAATAATCCACAAACACATCCGCTTTTATCGCGCAGATGCCGATGGAATAGCAAACTCCAATAACGATCTATAGTTACCTGCGAGCAGGTGTTATGGTATCTTTCGATACGATATCGGGCGATTAATCATTTTTAACATTTTCTACGTTCCTTTTAATGTGTTTATGCCGAAAAACTTTCCATCCGCAAGATACGTGAAAATATATTAGACGAAATTATTCGATCTAAGAATGTCAATATATTATTTTCAACTTATGGCTATGACCGAACGAAAGAACAAACTTTCTAATCGGCTCTCGTTTCTTGCAATCGATGCGGGAAATGTTTGTTTTGTATAAAAATCCACAGTCCAGATGTTTGTTACGATTAAAAACAATTACAGTCACGCAAACATAAATAGTTAGGAATCGAACGTGCGTCCGATACGAACCAGATACAACTTCTACTTGACATAGAATAGTTTTTCGATTGTACGACGTAAATGTCGTATCGCTGATCGGTCGCTAAAAAATGGCTAAAGACAGACATCGATATGAATTTTATTTTCATATCAATTTTATAACGTAAGTATCGTATCGCTGATCGATCGCTAAAAAAATGGCTGAAGACAAGACGTAGATATGAATTTTATTTTTGCTTCAATTATATGAAAACTGTTCGAGCAATTTGTTCGAGAAATCTTAATTTTGCATTCTCGATGCTCGTCGACGTAGACGTAAATTTGCGTAAAAAGAATGCGCGGTGCGGTGCACCGACGATCGGTCACATTAGAAAATAGTTATTTAAACCTGGACGTGAACAACATGTTTGCGTCGCTGTTTAAAACAATCCTAATTGAATATTCGCTTGCCTACCTACACAGGAACAGCGAGGCAAGAGTTAACATTGGTCGATGACTTTCCTCGAGATAATTCCAACTGTTCTCTTCCGTTTATGACGTTATGCAACCGTGTATCGCAAATAGTGACCCACAAACTGCAAATGGGAGAACCGGATGATCAGCCTAACCCCGTTCATCAAGGTCGTTTGTTAACTTCGAATCGCCGACACAGGATGGAAGATATGGCGACGAGAAGAACCGCTATGGTCGCCGCTCGCTGTGAAAGCTTGTATCTCGATAAGAGTTTATGCAAAAATAATGCGTTTTCAAAATATATTGACCTCGGAGACTCAGTTTCGGTGCATTTGCTTTGGCACGGCCCATCTTACCTCGATCGGCCATGGTTGCCGAGACACTAATATCCATAAATCACCGGTCACTTAATTCAACAAAATGATAATTAAAGAATACGATCTTCCAGGTTGATTTTAATGTTTCGTTTTGGTTAGATGTAGCCACGGCGTATCAAAATACGACGATACATAATACTATTTGAATAAATGTTGGAAGAAAGAGATTGAGAAATTGCGGGATGATTATGGGGACAGCTCTAGAAGCCAAATGGGAAAGCAATTGCCCAACTCGAATTTTAAAAAGAAATTAGAAAATATAAGAATAATAATTAAAATTTAAGAAATACATAGCGAATATATAGATAGTGAAATTTCGTAAAAAAAAAACAATGAAAATTAAGAAAGTTATTTCGATTCGTTCGAGTCGATGCGTGGTGTTTACACCGATATACCCGAGCCGAGATCGATCATCGCCGCCAGTGGAACGAGTAGGCACTGGACTTAGAACCCGGTGTTGACTCTGGGACAGTAAACCCGTCTTTACCGTATAGAGTACAGAGTGGTCAGCCGCGATTGGAATCCGCTGCTCCTCGAAAATCTTTAAACGGAGCTATTGGTGCCAGATTGGAGATGGCATCCGTGTTCGGGGTCAGCGAGGCGACAGATATCTAAGCCCGTTGAACGGGCCGTCAAGGTTGTTCGACTGGGTAGAGATCGGAGCGAGGTGTTGCAGATCGCAGACGAACAGGAGACCGATTCGAAGAAGGTCGAGTGCTCACCTGTCGTTACATCTCAAGGCCGCGTGGCTCGGACTCCTCGGAGGATGAGAAGTACTCGCAGCAGCCGCGGTGAGCTGAGAGCCGGTAATTGACTGCTGACCAGCCTGCCCGCTAGGGGCTACTTGAAGAGGCGTGCTGGGCGCCGATCGTGCTCCTATGGACCCTGCAGACCTGCAACAACAACTACATTGTAATTCTGCCATCTGGAATTGTGCCTCCGAAATTTCTGTACAGTAACGCTTCAACGCCATCGGTCGTCGTTTAGTGCAAAAGTGGTGTAAAGTCGATTCGCGCAGCTCTTGTTTACACGAGCTATCCTTTTCTTTGAACCGCGCGATATAAGAAGCAGCGCGGACCCGAAGGTTTTTCATATTGTTACATCAAGACTTTACTGTACAGGGTGTAACAAAATTTAGCGTCATGGTTTTGGCAGACGGTTGTACACCTTCCGATCGGTGGAGATTCGTTAAAAGAGACTGCCGCGAAATTGACCTTGACCTTGAGATTCAAGGTCAAATTTTTATATATTTTTATGGCGAGTAAAATGCTATACAAGCATAAAAAAATTTAACCTTGCAATTTCTTTTAACGAATCTCCACCGATCGGAAGGCGTACAACAAACCATCTGCCAAAACCATGACACTAAATTTTGTTACACCCTGTACATCGCTGTTCTTGAATTCCAGCATCCTTCCAGCATCCTTCTGGTATCCATGAATGCATGAAATCCGCAGTCTATAAGCAATTTTTCAAATTCGATTCGATCTACCCAAAATCGTCTTCGTTTGTTCTTTGATTTTCTACCGTAACACGATGCTTTATCGATGTCCAGTTACCTTTTTGACTTGCACCGCTTTTGCATCGAACGACTCGTATGTGAAAGAGGCGAAGAGATATACGAGGTGTGATAAAATAGAAACTCTGTTAGTTCCCTTGCGAAGTTGTTCGATCAATTTTGATCAGTTTGTTAATCAGTTCCCTGTGTATCGGTTTTGTCAAATTTCATTCAGCGCAAGGAAACTGATTATGGGAGTCGGAAGATATTACTGTACCAGGTGAGAGACATGCTACGAGAGCAAATTACTGGTCACCAATCGATAGGGTGAATGCAGTAGAAACGGATTTTATTCGATCTCTTGCTAAACTATTCGTTGAAAGACAATTGCAGAAAATGTTTGCTATCGTGTACATGCGTGAGTTATCGGTATTGGTGTTCTACCGTTAAAATTTGTCAACGAAGTGTAAAAATCGTGTGTTTCGACAAGTACGACGCCTTGTCGAAATTATTTTGTACCATTTATATCTTTCTTTCGACGAGCCTGCGAACATTCAACGAACTGGACAATGGAGCAATGAAATGTTTTATTGTTGTTTGTTCTATGTACAAAATATAAGTAATATCTCGAAGGAATTTTATTCGCGAAGATAATTACCAGAGACTTCGATTAACTCTTATTTGCAAACTGATATATAATCTCGCCAAAATTGAATGAACGATAAAGCAACGCTCTAATTGATTAATAAGTTCGATTACTTTATCCGCAACGAATCACTGGATTTTGAAGAGATGAGAGCAGTAAATTAAATTTGTTTATCGTTAAATATTACATGTTTGAACGTTAAACATTATTCAACGATCGCGTTGGGACGGTTCGCTTTAAATGACCCAGCGATGTCCAACGATAAGTTGCTTCGCTTGTTTGATTGATCATTGGAAAGGGAACACGAGAAGGTTCCCATTCGCACTTCGAGAATAGCGGGGGATGTTCAGGATGCAAGTTGAACGAGTGCAACAAGAGGGTATTATACAAAGAGGATTGTCTTCCGTGCTCATTTCTCTCAGAGTTATCTGGGTCATCGATGCTCTCTTTTCTTTTTTTTCAGTCGTCGAGGATATTTTTAACTTTGGTGCGATCTAGCTGACACTGAAACGAATTCTACGAGGTTCCGGTTCGTTATCGAATCAGCTAATCAATTAAGAATTATTAAGTATCGCGTCTACGACAGACTGCACATAAAATATAATAACTTTGGTGTGATTTATCCGACACTAAAATGAATTCTACGTGGCTCCAGTTCGTTCTTAAATCAGCTAATCGATTAAGAATTATAAAGTATCGCGTCTACGACAGACCGCACATAAAATATAATAATTTTGGTGTGATCTATCCGACGCTAAAATGAATTCTACGTGGCTCCGGTTCGTTATCGAATCAGCTAATCGATTAAGAATTGTAAAGTATTACGTCTATAACGGACTGCACAAAAAATATTAAATAAATCTAATAAAATTATACCATGAACAGTCTCGTTCGCGACTGTACACATTTTACAGAGGTCCGATAAAGGGATTGATGCAAATGTTTGACGGCGACGGTAAAAAAGGAAAGAACAACACGC
Source organism: Lasioglossum figueresi (assembly GCA_028455805.1). Taxonomy (NCBI): domain Eukaryota; kingdom Metazoa; phylum Arthropoda; class Insecta; order Hymenoptera; family Halictidae; genus Lasioglossum; species Lasioglossum figueresi. The sequence continues at coordinate 10,781,161 of CM052195.1, read as the reverse complement.
GCGCGCATCGTTCACAAATAAGATCAACAGTTACAAATGCATGGGTATTTAAATGTCACAGAAGGTTGCGGAACAGGGTCAAATGTTAGAAAAAGCTCACGGTTTTCCATTTCACGATATCCCGCACACGTATCTACAGTCCTGCGATAAACGATCACCATAAATAGTATAATTTCTTTGACCGGGCACTTTGAATCAAATATAAAAGCCGGTGTGTAAAGTATAAGAACCACAAGCTGTGGATGTATCTTTTCAAGGTAATTTTAATAAATTGTGTAATTTTAATAAACAGTGACGTTGCAATCGTAGTTATCAGATGTGTGGAGCGAATTGTGCGGAAATATTAAAAAGTAATATGTAGTTCCATAGAAATGATCAGCGAGACTGCGGATGTTTTGAATAGAGTAAGTTTTTCAAGAAAAGTAAGAACTCGAAAGACGTCCACTTCGTTTCAAGCCGGTTTCAAAAATGCGGTATAAGATTAATGAAACCAACTTGTTGATAATTCATAAAATCCGCGTTCCACTGGTTTTCGTAAATCACAATCGTATTCGCAATCGTATTCACAATTCATACCTAGCTCTGGGGAGCTGGCTCGACGAGAAGCAAAAGTCAATGAGGCCCCTCGTTTCGAACTCCATGGTGCCGATTGATTCGGTACGTTTCTAAGCAACGACTCTCTTAAACCTGCTAAAGATTCAGCATCGACGTCGATTTTCAACTGTCCCAAAAATCGAAGTGAACCGAAGAGCGATCGTCGATCAAAGCAAGCGACACCGAAGCTAAATATCCAAATGGACGATCAAGAATTCAAATCTATTCTAATTCTAATGTCCGAAGACCGGTGCGAGTGAAAACACGTTGCTCCTCGCTGTTTGCAAAGAAAACCCCAGAATAGTTGAGACGAACAGCTAAACGAAAATTACGTCCTCCGGAGCCGAGCAACAAGCTGCTGTGCACCGCAACGGACAGGTGTCGAATTCAACACCGGCGAAGGTAACGAGATCTCGAAAGCCTCGCAGCACTCGCTCGGATCCTGAATCGACGTTTCAGAAGTAATTAGCTAATCAGCGTGAAAGGTGTCGAGGAAACTGAAAGAAGTCATTGACGTAGCACTGTTGCAGCGAAGAATAAGAACCCTTCGAGATCGGTTAACACATCGTCGTCCAGCAACGATGGAAAAATCGATTTGACAGATTGCCAAATTTCTTCTTCCAGATATCGAATCGAGTTCGATTAGTAAAAGCCACGCTGGTACCGGTGTTTTCTAAGTATAATTCGGCTAGTGGCTCGGAGCTTCGCCCCGAATGAATTCAGAGCCAGCCGAGCTACGAAGAAGATACTCATTTCGAACGAGGAGAACTCTGATCAGCCTGACTAGAAAGATGTCGGATATGTCCGACAGATCGTTGGATCGTTGATAGAGACGTAACGACGAAGGCTGAGAAGTCCAAGACGAATCGGAAGAGCAACGCGTTGACGCGCTACACACGAGTCATCCACGGGCCAGCCGGGACATCGGACTGAGGTGGACTCGCGGAAAGACACAGAGCCTAAACTCGTTCACCTTTCGACCTTTTCAATAGTTGATGAACGCATTGCGACTTTGTGCAGTCGCCTATAGTCGCTGCATATAGGTCGCATGCAGGGCAACGTGTCTTACTTTGATTGACTCCTGTACATGAACAAGTAACCGACGCGGCGATACTCAAAACTGCTAGAAGGAATATTTGATTGCGGGCTGTGCGTCAAGAAAGTCATGGTCATCTAGGGATTTACGTTCAATGGGCATTCGTAATGAAATTACTCACAGAATGTTCGTTTCCGACGTATGGCTACTCTTCGACGTCCTATTCCTTTCGGACAAAAGTTTAACACAATATTTTCAGTGTCGTAAACCATTTTACTTGATCCAATGCCGTGTCTTATTCGAAAACAAACGAGCATATGTGTTGTACATAGAACACCGTTTGTAATTATAACTTCGTCGTTGATAAATAGAAGATTGTTGTAGAATTAAATTGATCTGTCGCCAATGTATGGGAAATATGAATGACTAATTTTCATTGATTGTCCATCTCCGACGTTACGGCTACTTTTGAACGTCCTATTCGTGTCGTAATAAAGTTTAACGCACAATTTTCCTCGTTGTAAACAATTTTACTTGATCCATTGCCGTGTCTTATTCGAAAACAAACGAGCATATGTGTTGTAGATAGAACACCATTCGTAATTATAACTTCATCGTTGATGAATAGAAGATTGTTGTAGAATTAAATTGATCTGTCGCCCATGAATGTAAGACCTAACGTCTGCTAAGCGAACAATCGAATCGGAAGTTGTGATCTATGTGCGTAGAAGGATCTATACACGAACTATGAAGTACCGTAACAGAGGAGGAGGAGAGAGAGAGAGAGAGAGAGAGAGAGAGAGAGAGAGAGAGAGAGAGAGAGAGTATGAATCACACGACTAACATAATGCAACGCAGTGATATTTTTTTGGTCACAACTGTGGGATGACCGTAAACAAAATGTAAACAGGAAGTTTGTATCTCATTTAACCGAATCTGTGTTATGTGCGCAGTCGAATTATAATTTTTATAGAAATGATTTTGGAATGGTAGCATTGTTAACTTTATACGTGCACGCACTACTTTCATTGACTCCAAGATCGGAGAGCATCGAATAATTTTCGATGTTTTTGATCAAAGTGTGGAGGATAATAATATGTGAAACGAAAATTTTGAATACACGCTCGCATAGTTGATCTCCATCTATTACCTCGGAGACTTGAAATTTTAATTAGGCGATAGGAAAGCTCGATGATGTTTTTCAGCAGCTATCGACGTATCGCGAGACCGCCAGAGTATAAAGCCGCACAGCTGCAAGCGATTAGTGTCGTTAGCCTTGGGACATGTCTGAACCGGAAAACGTGTACATCGTTTCGACATAACTCGTTTGCTCTCTAAAACCGTCGAATTTCTACCGGGGATTAACGAAACTTAGCGGACGATTAAAATTTCTTATTGCCGACGTCCCGCCTTCGTTTATCTTATCGCGATAAATGGCTAAAGAACAGCTTGTGGAAAACAACGGAAATGAATTGATCGTGATACAGTTCGTGACAAGAGCGCTGCGAGAAACAATGAAATTATGCAAATCCATAGAGATGTACATTGATAAATAGACTACGGATCTTTACGCAAAATAAAAATTGTCTGCATCGATAAGAAGTTGAAAGTCAAGAAGTTGAAATCAAATTGTATGTTATTTCTTCCCTTAGCGCTGCGAGAAACGATGAAATTATGCAAATCCATAGAGATGTGCATTGATAAATAGACCGCGGATCTTTACGGAAAATAAAAATTGTTCGCATCGACTGCAAGAAGTTGAAATCAAATTGAATGTTATTTCTTCCATTAACAATTTTAATAGAGGAACATTTCATAAACATTTAACATTTTCCAACAATTTTGAACTTCATCCGCGCGATTTGTCTATAAATGCATGAAGATCCGCAGTCTAACGATGAATACCTAGTTTAGCAATTTAGCCAACTGGAGATAATAACAAAATTTAGAGCGGACGAGTTGAATACCATAGATTTTCTTCCATATCGCCACGGAAGCAGCGAATGCTTTTGTGTTGACCGATTGGCGGTTTTACGGGAACTACGCACACACGAAACACGGAATTAGCTGGTCTGGCGCGGGGCCAAAAGGTCGACTGTTCTCTCGTGCTGCGCATCAATAATGCGCGAAGGAGGCTGCATTCAAAGAAGATGCGAATTGTGCGGCACGGTCGGCCGCTTTCCTATGGGTCTTCGCAGGCGAGCACGATCGCCTAAAAGCGACAGATAACAAAGAAGACAGTAGGAATGCTACCGCGGCTACGAGTATACCGGGTGGACCACGAATGTAACTTATGTCCTAGTTGCTGGTGGATCGATAGAAATTCGTTTTCCTCGTAAGCGACACGCAAAGACGCAGGACGAGGACATTCGCATCGGCGTGGCTATGAGACATTACTAATTTAATTACAGAATTTTATGAAAACAACGAAGTACACAATTGCTGGGCTGTGAATGAGCCTGATCCGTCACGCTCCGGGTGAAACGCTGTGCCGAGTATTGGACTGGTTTTTTATTTTTCATAAAATGATTATACAAAAAATGATTAACTTTTGAGCTGATTGTATTTGTCCAGATATCTGCTAGCTGATGGGGAAGAAAAACTACAGCGTTACGCATAGGAAAATTGAAGGAGGTATTGAAAATTTATTTGAACAAAGACAAAATGGAAATTTTCTTCGTCGATTGTAAGAAACAGGAGCCAAATAGAATATCTTTCTTCCTTTAAAAATTGTATAAGTTGAAAATGATGTGATCTACATTTTTAAATTCGTGTATCGTCTTCGTTGTTTTAAATTTCGCCCTCTCGTTTTTTTCTAGAAATGCATAAAATGTGGATGATAATACTTGGTGAACCACCCTGTACATGCAAGTACGTCTATGCGTGTGCATTGCTTCTGCCAATTGACCGTACACGTATGCACACGCAATTTACCGTAAACGTGAGAGCAATACGAATGATTCAATGGACCGCAAGTTACTGTTAGCGTGAAACGGGACAATAGGATTGGTCGATCTGGATCGCACCGGTTCCGACGTTCGAAAAAGAATGAAAGCTTGCCTCCTTTGTGACGAACGTATAGAATTTTTTTTTGCAAACAGTTTGAGAAAGCTTGTACAAAGGATTCAGCCTTAACAAAGTGTTAAAGCTACATGCAATAATGAAATAATTACTGCATGCTATTGTTTCGGTATTTTATCGCGACGCGTACAATCTCGTTGATCGCGACTTGTTGGTCGCGTTGCTACCAGCGATAGCAGCGTTATTAAATAATTTAAGACGGGAAAACAGCATGTGAAATATAATCAACTAACTACGCTCGACCTTCCACATTTTGCGATAGAAAATCGACTCTCTCTCTCTCTCTCTCTCTCTCTCTCTCTCTCTCTCTCTCTCTCACTAGTTCAACGGGAGAGCGATACGTGTTGCATTTTTAAAAATTTTAGGCTCGCATGGTATGTCAAATCCGAAAGATAGAATATTCAAAATAGAAGCGCCGAAATATGGAAAAACCGGACGCGTTGTAATGGAAAATGTAAAAATGTGAAACGTGTTGCTGGAGGCGTTTCGTTTTGCAGCCGCCACGTGTATTTTATATTCAATTCACAGTTTGTTCGCAAATAACATTTATTCGCGCGAACCGTAAAACGTAAAATTCTCCACGTGGAATTGCAAGTGAACGCTTACTCGATAACCGACGCAAAATAATGTTCGCTGTGCGTTAAAAAAAATCATGGTTTTTAATCGTTAAAAAGTACTATTTGCGAGTAAAAACCGCAAAATTTCGGAAATACGCGTGAACGCGATTGAATGTATTCGGCGATTTGCTCGCACAACGTGAAGGTCGTGCGCGCATATTGCAGAACATCGCCCAGTGCATCCTGGCAATGTCAATAAAATAATTTCTGGCGTAGCAACGTATTACATGCATTATTGCGATGCAGCAGGTGTGCATCGTTACGAACATTGTTCGAAGGCCGCGAAACAGCGTCGCAACGGTAACGCAACTTGTTCGGTGAACAATTGAAAAACCTCGTACAAGGGCACGTGGTATGCAGATTTTTTTCAAGCAACATTATTATATAAGAACGATCACATATAATGAAAATAAAAGTGTATCGACTCGTTCAACAAACGGATATCTTGTATTCGTCTTTAAAATTCTATGATCGAAGATTCAAAAGTATTTGCATGTTTACTCTCGATCGAATACACCGAAACAACACGGTAACGTTAAGCGAAACGTAGAACATAATTCGTAATCAACAATAAACAAAAGTGATAACTCACATCGATCGCATATATTTCAGTGCTCCGACTCGAATACGAGAAAAAAAATTCGATTCTACCTTCGAAAGGGAATACTGAAACATAATACAGAATTATTAATACATTGTCTCCAAGAAAATAAACAAATACACGAGGTGGACCACACAAATTGGAAATTCTTAAATATTTTACATCTTTGCGAAAACAGTGAAGTCTCGATCGAAGCCGAACGTAAGTGTAGGATCTTAGCAATGGGCTCGGAACTCGATAGCAGAACTACACGATCCAAGAAACAGCACGGATCCGAGGATCCGACTTAGATCGAGGCTTTACTGTACATTATCGCCCTAAATTAATCGATCAGAGAATTAATTAAATTCTTTCAGCTGAAACCAAAAGAAACGTGATCGATCGCTTCCACATCCTGAGACGTAACAATTTGTTGATCTCGACAAGAATATTTTTAGAAACGTCACAGTTTCGTTTGAAACATTACGTAAAACATGTATCGATCGTTTATGTGATTAGAAAAAAGTTTGGAATTATTTCTTGCAAGAAAGTGTATGTTTTCTTTCCATTTAAAAGAAAAGTCTTACAAATACATAGTTTTCCATTTCATCGGTGATCCTTCGAATAACTTTTCCACAAAACTACGAATAGCACAAAATATTCCGGAGTTTCCATTCGTGTGACTCGCTGTGCGTATTCAACGTTTAAACCTCCTCGGTTCGTATCGGGCGGAAACGATCGATCAGCTGAACAGAATTGAATGAAAGATTCAATGAAAGACCGGCGGAATGGCCGAGGAAGAAAATTTAAATCGCGCACACCACCGACGATTCTGCATAACGATGATCGGCAGATGAATTATGTAAAAGACAATATCGAATATGTATCGTGGATTCGATTGTACAGGGAAACACGAACGCGTCTACTGAAAAAGCATCGAATCGAATCACGTGTTACGTGCGTCGACCTGCACGCGACCCTTCTTCCCGGAGTTGACGCGTTAATTAGATTAGGGCATGGTTCGTAGAATGCACCGCAACCAGGAAATTTACCGGCAGTGTAGCCACTACAAATTTTGGTGCATACGACACCAGTAATTGCAAGCACAGAGACATTGGAGTTGTTGTACCGCATGATGTAACGCGACGAGGTCGGGTCTCCCCAGCCCCGGACGAACATGGTATTATCACACGCTACGTTGAATCGCTGTTAGATTCTTTTATTAACGCCAAGCCTACCACCGTTGATCAAAGACTTTTATTTTATTTTACGGTTACTGTATTTTATCGATAATTGTCCCCAACACGGGTCTGCTCGGGGACAATTATACGCCAGGGATACAGTATAAAGTCGCGTTTACCGTCCGCGATCGGGTACGCGATCACTGTCCAGTGCCTACCCCCTCCACTGTCGTGCCGTCCTTCTCTACGTTCGGCTTTCTTTTGATCTTTCGGCGCGATAGACACAGTCATAAAAATATAATATCGGTATGCGATCACTGTCCGCGCAGAACACAGGCTGTCGGACGGTAAACGCGACTTTACCGTACCATTCTTTGACTTTTACCGAACGCAAAGAAGGACAGCCGAGCTCGAGAGGCCTCGATCGCCGAGAAGTGTAAACGTAACTAATCCGATGTGAAACTTCTTTATTTTTCATTGTTTTTTTATGGAACTTTCACCAACATATTCGTGGTATTTTTCTAATGCAAAATTATACCGAATACGATATAATTCCGATGATATTTAAGTGTGCGATGAACGATGAAATTTCGACCGCGATGAAGAACAGCTATGGGAAGTTCTTTGAACCGTGCCGCGTGTCCGTTTCTTTCCCGTACGCTGTGTACTTTGCGTCGAAACTTTCATCGTTCGTTACACGAGTAAATATAATTGGAATTATTAGAAAAAATGCCACGAATATGTTTGTCAAAGAATCATAAAAAAATATTCCGATGATATTTACTCGTGTAACGTACGAAGAAAGTTTTCGACGCAAAGAACTTCCCATACGCTGAACCTCCTTGCGTCGAAAACTTTAGTCGTCCGTTACACAAGTGAATATCGTCGGAATTATATGATATTTGATATGATTTTTATTAGAGAAATGCCAGAACAAGAAATGTCGGCCAAACATTTGGGACATTTATCGATAAAATACTGTATCGCTTGTACATATATTTCTTTCGATTCTCGAATTTTTTATCCTTTTTAATTCCTGTTCCTTTATCAATTTTTGTCTACGAGTTTCTTTATTATTTGGTCGAATTCAAGTGAAATTATTTTGCAACTATTTTCAACTCTTGGCAGTCGAGAGGTGACTAAGAATGACCACTAAAAAATAATGAAATATTCTTCTATTATATCCTAATCGATTACTTCGCATTTAAGTATTGTACGAGATATTGTATCACAGAATTTCGTATCAATAAAATGAAAAAAGTGATGTACAATGGAATTATTCTAGGTCCGAAGAAATCTTTAATTTTCAAGTTAAAATAGTTTCGAATGGCTTGCAACTAACTGCAAATGGTTAAGCGTCGAAAAAACTTATCTATCGCTTTCAGACGATTGATTTTTCTGGATGTGTGTAAGACGACGTGAAAACGACACCTGAAGTTTTAACAATCGACGTTGTAGATTTTAACGAATTTTTTAATGTTGTCCTTCGAAAGCGTAACACGAGGAAATAAACGTGAGAAAATGAAAAGATAAAACGGTCGTGCAGGGTGGCATAATCTGTTACGTGACGCGCCTTGCGAAACTACATCGTGTGTGTGTTTTGAAACTGAAACGTGATTTATAATTTCTGTCTACGGTTTCCGTAGGTCATGGGTCACGCTATCGCGTGCCATAATTAGATTTTCTCCTGCATGTTTACTTTTTTCGATAAATTTTTAAATAATCTTTTTTTACATCTGTATGTACACACCTTTTATATTAGATACCCTTTCGGAAGATGAAAGTTTTATACATTCTTATTCGGCTCACAGAAATCTATCAAAAACGTCTGCTTCGAATTAAAAATTCGAAAAATGTTATAGTACGCGGTCAGAGGAAACGAGAATCGTTAAAATAGAAAGATCATCGTGGGTCGTTAATGGACTGAGGATTTTACGCATTTATAACAAAATGGAACGGTATATTTTGAAATAGCAAATAGATTAAGAGAAGTTAGAAACACGAATGTATCATTTTCAACTTACTAAAATTATTCGAGAGAGAAAGAAAGTACTTTTTCCTTGCATAAACAAACATTTTTATTTCGCATAAAAATCCGCAGTCTAGTAATTATTGATTCGCGCGATTCGAAAATTCTAGATGACAAAAAATTCGCTTTCGTTAGCCAGATTTCGAAAAGAGCCAATTTTAAGTGTACCGTATCGCCGCATCTATGCAAATGAAATCGCATTTTCTTCGTGTTCGCGTGCGTTCAATGTTTTCGTTGCTTCACGGTCTACGGATAGACGTTACGATTACGCGACTGCACGATATCCATTCGTATAAGTTTCAACGCCCACAAGATGGGGGGGACCGTCTCGTCGCGACGTTATGTTGTGTGCGTGCAGTGCATTGTCGGTAATTATCAAAATTAAACGTTTCCGAGCTGCAAGCGGTCTTCTAGCCTTGAACAGTAGATTCGTTAGTTTCCAGCGGCTGCAGTTTCACGGTTATAAAACGCTTCTTCGCGGATACGCTTCGTTTTCAAAAGGAGAACTTCGTTGCGCTGCCATCTATAACTTTTATATGTACACTCCTCAGAGATAGTTTCGCAATTTAGGTAAAGAAAATCAAATTAATTTTGGGCACATTGTTAGATGAAACTGAATGAAACTGAACTCGGGATTTCTTGCATTTTCATATTTTATGAGACAAAATGTGTAATAATGAAATTAAAATTTGATCTGTAAACAAAATAAAACAGATCGATGCTGTGCGCTTAAGATCGCAGGATCGAAGAGAAAAGTTCTGCTCCTTCGAGTTTACCCGAATAGCGTTTCACCTCGGAGCGTGACGGATCGGACTCGTTCGCTGTCCAAAGAAATTCTCACTTCGATAAAATAATGTGAACGAGGGGCGACGAGCGAAAATAGGCAACGCGAGGAGTCGCCAGTCGTGTCAGATAATAAATCCTGTCCGATGAATCCATAAAATGGGCAGTCTTCCGATAGAAGATCATTGTTAAAGGTGGCAATGAACTCTCGGTTCGAACTGTCTGCCTATCGTCTTGCTGCATTAGCACACACGACGCGCCACGCTCTGTGTGCACCCCTGTTTCAACCAGCACGGAATAACTATGCAAACGGTTCGCGAATAACATTAAAATACACGACGAGACTCGTCGCCGTGTAGTCTGTTCGAATAAAACACGACGAGACGTGTAAATACTTCGTACCGCACGACAATTCGCTGTCGAGCCGAATTTATAAGAGGATATTCGCAATACTCGCGTGCACACCTAACAGTTCGTCCGCGCCATTTTTGAACAGAGTCTCCGTACCTATAGAGTTTAAACAGATTCAGGTGTGTTGAAAATATGTTGGTAAAACATCCTGCTCGGTGGATGTTAGACGTGGAAACAAACGAAATTGAAATAAAACAAATCTTTTAAGCTAAGAACTATTTCGTCGCTCCAGATCAGTTGTGTTTCAACGGATCCAGGTGTGTGCGATAAATACAATTTTGGTAAAACTTTCTGCTCTGTGGACGTTAAATATTGAAACGAACGAATCTAAAATGAAACGAAGCAGAGTTTCGCAAAATTCAGGTCGCTCCAGGTCAGTTCGGAGTAACGAAAATTAAATGGAGCTTCCGATTTCGAGTGGCGGACCTCGTTTTCTGTTGAATCCGCAAAATAAAACTTTTATCGATTCCTCTATCGAAAATTGCGTTCGAAGGCAGCTGGACCGTTAGCGAGCGTTATAAATGCGCAAACATTCGCGGAGTCTGCCGATTAATTATTCTCTCGTAGGATAACAAGTTCGTCTGCGTAAACACTGAAGGCGCGAAGAGGACGTGAATCGTTTGCATTCATCTCTCTTTCGATAGGTCGCTACAGTTTTTTCACGGTGCTCCCGCAACCCTTCTAAACGACGATGATCAAAACCGACCTACACCGCGAAACCATGCTTTCATCGGACGTAATTAACTTTCAAGCATACGCGGCGAGCGGTTACGAATCTCTGCCTCGCAAATGCATACGCGAGTTTCAAACAAAATTTTCAGAGAAGGTCGAATACCAGATTTCTATCGACTCGATGAACTCGCCATTCGCCATGCTTCTTCGAACGAATAGATGCTGGTTGTGCAGAAATATATCGAGTACGAACAATCGAATGAATTGCAAAGCAAGAATATCGATGGAGAATTCCCACGAAATTTTGGAATGACGAATACCTCTTTCGCGGATGTACGATAGAACAGAGTTAGGTCCGTGTTCCTCGGACACGGTGATCGTGTTCAAACTTCGTCTTCGATCGTGTTAAACAACCGACTGTTTTGTACAGCGGGAACCGCTCGCGGAATAAGAAATCGCATGATTTTCAAATGAGTGGATGGAAGTTGTACAGAAATAGATCAAGTACGAACACTTGAACGAACAATAAATCGTAAAGAAGCACGAATATAGATGGAAAATCGTCACGAAATTGTACGATTGTCGAATACCTTTTTCGCAGATGTAGAACAGAGTTAGGTCCATCTTCCGCGGACACGGTGATCGTGTTCAAACTTCGTCGTCTCGTAGACAACATGGAAAAGGTATCGCGTGTCGCGGCATTAAACAACCGACTGTTTTATACAGCGAGAAACGCGTCCGGCCTGGGAATAAAAAATCGCACGATTTCCAACATACAACGAGAAGCATGCATTTCCCCCGCCAAACGGTTCATTTGTAATTCAGAGGTCAAGGAATCAATCGCGGCAGTCGCCGTCGCCAGGAGAAAAGATTTATTCGACGCCGATCTTTCGGTCGATTCGGGGCAAGTTGCCCAAGAAAATCTATTGTACGCGTGTTGTGGTCTACACGTTATTGCTATCTACCATGAAATCGCGGCTCGTCTAACATCGATTTCGTTGTTTCTTTTTTGTCGAATCGATGATAATCGAAGAAAGTTGAAGCATCGAACGCGTCATGATCCGTATCGGTGTCGTTGAATTTTTCATGTTGCCCTCTGCGTTCGGCACGCTGGCGCTGGATCAAACACACGGAATCCGAGGAAATCCGTTTCTTCGGTTCCTGCGATCAAATAATACGCGCCCGGCATTCGCGGACGAATATGCATACGTGCTTGAAATCGTGCACTTTTCAAAGCAGTTTAATATTCATGAAATTTTTACGCCACAAAGGGCTTACACGGTCGTTCAATTTTCGCCGCTCTTTCGTAGGCCGGGTTATTGTCTAGAAACGAACTGTCTAACGAATGGAGGTGAAGCGACGTGGGAAAATCGATTTTCATATACAGCCGATCTAAAGCTGATCGTTCCTCATCTTTTTCATTCCTCCTCAAAAATGCTGCAAATTCAAACGTCTACGCATACTTTCCAAATTTTTTTCCGTTACCGAAACCACCATAGATTCGAAGACTGAAGCCTTCTCTTTGCAACGACTCTTAAAAAATTGATGTACGATTTTTGTTCACTGTTTTACGGGAACAAAACCGAGAAACAAGTTTCGTCGCGTAAAAGCCTCGAACTTCTATTACCGTGAAGTTGTTGGTGGCACGCGTCTCGTTCGATGCTCAAAAAACCCACTACAAAAAATCGTACGCCAATTGTTAAGGTGTCGTTGCAAAGAGGAAGTTTCAATCTTGACATCTATGGTGGTACCAGTTACGAAAAAAAAATTTCAAGGTTTTCACAGCGTTTCTTGCCCGCTGCACGATGAACGAACGATGGCTCGTGGAACCCCCCATGGGCTTTTAACTTTAAAACGTGTGTAAACTGTCGCGTTGAAAACAAATTTGAAGATGAATTATTGAAAAGAATGGCTTTTATCGAGAAATCGACGAGTCGATTATCTTGTAGACAGGTTTGAAGCGAACGTCGGTTCCGGTTTTGCAGCATAGTTGTGCTACGTATTTCCAATAAACCGTGCGATACTCCGGAAAGTGACTGGGGCCTACGTTGTCCTTTATTTCTGCACAACTGTATAGATATATCTATCACGTGCCTACACTCGACCTCTATAAACCGTTCGATATTTCATCTTGAAGTTCCAACGAGTATCGTTCCACCGCCTCTGCCCCGAAAATTCATCCTCGTTCGCCAGTTTCGCACGGTATGTATCTTCGAACGCTTTTTATTCGTATCTCTCGTACGCTATGATGCTAAACGAATTCGTCCGTTTATTCTCGATAAATCCCTCGATAACGTGGCCATAGAAAAATCTATAGCGTATTTCGATACGCTACCGGTAAATAATAAATCGTCCATCGGGCTGTTTGCAATGATTCCTTCGGTAACGTGAATACATTTAGAAAAATCTATAGCGTATTTCAATACTACCTGTGAATAATGAATCGTCGGCCCGGTTGTTTGCAATAATTCCGTCGATAACGCGAATAGTAAACAGTCGATCGGGTTATTTGCAATAATTCATTCGACAACGGGATTTTATAAAATGCATTTCATCGGGTCTTGCGAATAACGAAACCAGAGAACGCGACTTCGCAATTTTCACGAATAAAATAAATATGATTTTAGCACTTTGAAAATAATATGAAAGAGATCGAGATCCTATAAAATCTTCGAGTCTATTCTTTCTTCGAGATTTTTATACGCTATGAGCGCGCGAAGATCCGCAGTTTATTTACGTAGATTGGAAAATAGTGGTCGCATAAATAGATTGATACTCGTTTTATTGTACACCGGGTTTACCGATTAGCGGAAAATAGAAAATTTGAAATCTCTGATCTTACTATTGTTGAGACGTTCATCGGTTTGGGTTTCGCTGCGTTCGATTTCGGACGATGCCATTTCTCAGGGTCCTTTTAGCGTTTCTTTGGTGAATTTATTGTTTTATGACTGCGGTACGGCTGGAAAGTATCGGCTGACATCCTTGGGAAAGTCGCTCTGGCCGTACCGCTCTCTCAACGGTGATCGAAGTCTGTGTAATCCTAATTTATAGGTTCCAAAAAAATGATGGGAAACGAGTGTCTTTCTGGCGTCGAAGTGTTCCGTTTATAGTCATTGCCCTCTTTTATTGGCTAAGCCCTCGCTTTTTCAATATTTTGGTTGACGGAATTTTCCTTCGCACGAGGTTTCTTTATTCGTGTGTCTTCGTTCTAAGGTCAGTCGCGGAACTCGAGTTACAAGTCGAACAAGTCTTTCCCGTAGTCAACCTGTATTTATTTCTGTCTACACCGTTCTTCAAATCATTATTCAAAGTTGCACAGTTATCCGAAAAACCCGACTACTCCTTTATTTTATTTATTGCCTCTAATTGCGGTTGGCCACCGACACGGACACAACTGTAACATCTGAACTATAATACAAGTATATATCATATATGTATATCAATGAATTAAATATAAGTATATTAAGATGTTTTTCCCACGTCTTCGCTTTTCTACGTCTTCGCGCTTCACTGTCGCAAATTGCTCGAATGATAAATTGCGATCGCGAGAAAACTTGCAAACACGCGATCGATAGCGTACATAATCGTTTCGTTAGCAATTTTGTTGATTAATTATCCCGCAATGTTTTCAGCGAAACGCTCGATTAATCATGTCGCACGTAACTTCTACACAAATATGATTTCCTTGAAATACGAGCGTTCAAAGCCTCGAATTGACTTTCGGAAATTGAAAGCGTAATTTCATCGTAAATTAATCGCTAAGCTCTACAGTTTATTAATTAATCACCGTTGGGTTCGCTGGATCGAACTGTTAAAATCGAAAAATGATTTTTCAGATTATTAGCCTAATATTTCTGAGCTTAAATCGATGGGTGTCACGCGTGGCGACGTCATCGAAGTGTACTTTTAGATAATAATGGTTTTTTTAACGATTGTACATGAATTTATAGTAACGCTACACGCGTAATCGATCGATACGGTAGCTTCTCAACGTGTAAGCTTTTAATTGTCTCTCGTCTAAGAAAATCGAAAGCAACGTGCAAAGAGCTCAAAATTAGAACCATAGTATCGTCGCCTAAAAATAGGCAGCATTCGTCATGCTTCGCGCATCCGTTTCCTTATTGTGATTTAGTACGTATTAACGCGTTCGCTTCGATCGATGATCCGTAAATCGCATTCCTAGAAAATGTGAGGATCAACCCCAGTGTTTCACGAATTTTACGATTACGCGTAGAAATGTCTGTATTTTAGGATCATATCGATGTTTATAGTTTTTTGCTGCTAAATACGCGATTGAAAAATACGATATTTGATCATTATTTCGACAAATTGTACAATACGAAATTGAGTAGTTGTTTCAACAAATTTAACAATACGAAATCGAGTAGTTATTTCGACAAATCGAACAATACGAAATCGAGTAATTATTTCAACAAATTGACCGATATACGTCTGTTTCGATAACAAATTGGTATCGGCGCATTCGAATGCCGAAACCTATAGTTGTATTGTATTGTAAATATCGATCACCGCGTGGCTAGGTCGCCGGGTTGCATGATCCATACTACTATTAATTTTCATTATTCTTTTTATGAAATTTCGCTATCGTATTTCTGGCAATTCCTGATTAAAATAAGACCAAACACGATACAATTCCAATTGTGTTTAGCGGTTAAATCGACGATTCGAGTTTCGGTCGCAAGGAAGGACAGCGTATGGGAAAGAAAGAGACACTCTGTGTTCTGTCCTTCTCTATGTTCGGACTCTCCTTTTAATTTCATTCTGTCCTTCTCTATGTTCGGACTCTCCTTTGAATTTTATTCTGACCTTCTCTATGTTCGGACTCTCCTTCGAAGTAACAAAAATACAATCGCAACACCAGGATTACTATCCACCAAAAATACGGCTGTTGGACAGTAATCTCGACTTTACTGTACCAGGGTTAAGGATATTCGAGCATCGTTCGAAATGTCTGCCAGTGCCAATTAATGTCTCCGACGATGTGCTCCGAATATCGAGCTGCCCGCAATATCATTAATCACGGTAAGTCTATATTCGATGCGAATTACATCATCAGTGTCGCGACTGTTTATCACATCGAAACAAACAGAATTCACGCAATCGAATGCGGACCAACATGAAAATAACGTCTTGATGTCTAGCGATATCGATAAGCGTGTTTAGCGGCGCACAAAATAACAAGAATATATTTGTTCAGATTTAAAACTAACTATTTTACATTTTTTTGTAAGAATAACAAGAATATATTTATCTTCTGGCGGATCTATTCTCCATGAGCGAATCTTTGCAATACGAAGATGTCTGTCTCTGAAGTAAATCGGATGATTGTTTTAAGGGACACCGTGTATCTGCCAAAATGTATAAACGTAATCGAAAAATAGAAGGTTGGATTTTATATAAAAACGAGCACCGCAACACAGATTTGAAACGACTTCTGCGTAGACTTAAAATATAATGCGACCTCGAATGCGATTCAAGTTTTAACGATCGCTGTAAGCTCCGCTGGCGCGTACGCGTGTATTGTGGATTGTAGGCTCGATAACTCTTTTGCATTTTTCAGTAAAACTTCCAGCAGATATCGTTTAAAAGTACAGACAAGTTTTTAAAGTTTTGTGTAACGATTCTGAGTGTTACCTTTCGCATTTCACTGAAATATTGTACAGTTAACACGAACGAATTCGAGCGTTTATTCACAGATACGATCAAATAGAAATCTTTTGGAAAAACCAACCGTCGTGGATACAAGATTCCTTGGAAACAGCGTGAACGTTGCCAAAAATCGTGATTCGGTCATGGCTGAGAAACATGAATCACACGGGTACAATATCAGGTGTTAAACCAGGAAGGACTTGAATCATCATTTTGTTGGGTACAATACAAATTTGAAATTTTACTTGTGGAACTCGGTTGAATGTATTTTGTTTATCAAAAAATGTGAAATATGTAGTTATCTCCAGAATTCCGTAACCGTAATGATAAAACGTGTGGTTAAATCGTGTCTAAGACAAACGAATCACATGATATAATATCAGGTATGAAACCAGGAAGGACTAGAATCATCGTTTTGTTGGATACGATACTAATTTGAAATTTTTCCCTATGTACATGATAATTCCGGATTCTTTTTCTAGCGAACTACCTGTGAGACTCGGTTGAATGTTTTTCGTTTATTCGAATCTACGAGATATTGCCTGATCGCGTTAATAAATATCCGCAGACAATGCGTAGAACGTTGCCGCACGGTTGGTCAATGATCTCCGGCGTTCATTGCTACCGTCACGACTCGTCGTGACTACCACCCGCGCTTAGATCGGTTAGCATACATCCTGCCGGATTAAAAGATTTTTAGCGCCTTGCGCGCGCTCGCTTTCGATCCCGACGACAATCTAAACAAACCGTTATCTTCTGCTTCGTACAACCGCACACGCCTCCTCCCCAGTGAATCCTATCTTATGCGAGTTACATAAAGCTAAGTTCGCGGGAAACATTAATCTACGTTGCCTTATCGCCTGGCCAATTCTTTTTCTCTTTCTCCGTTTTCGTTCAAGTCAAGTCCGGTGTAGTAGTCGCGGTTATCCTCGAAAGAAAGTATAAGCATGTACGCTTGATAATGGAACTGCGGTGTTTACTACTGTGTTCGAGCGTAGATTTCCTTTATTGCCTTCTACGGCGACACTGCGATTTTATCTGTTTCGATGGAAAATATTCTTTATCGTCGTATCTATAAATAAACCTAGTTTCACGTGCCTCGGGTAAGCCGTTCGCTTACGGCGACTCCTGTAGTATTCTCATGTTTATATAAAATAATATCCAGTGGGTGTAAAAACTATTCGTACGTTTTTTAAAACGACCTGATTTTTTTTATAATCAATTAGAAGCATTTGTTTGCGAAACGATATGCAAGAAAGATTCTCCAAAAAATATAATTTACAAGGTTACGTGCAAAAATAAAAGAGGCATTTTTTAAAATTTTTTTATTTAAATCCTCAATGAAAATTTAAAATATATTCTATATTATTTTCTTCGAAATCGGTTGACGCAGGAAAAAACGACACACGTCGAAAGATGTACGATTCTGTGGATTTTAAAATATATTCTATATTATTTTCTTCGAAATCGGTTGACGCAGGAAAAAACGACACACGTCGAAAGATGTACGATTCTGTGGATTTTAAGCAGAAACTGATCGAAAGTCGCGTAAAACTACGATTTTCACAATTTTTAACATAATACTAATTAATACTAATAATTACTTTTAGTATTTTTTCTACAATTCCTATCAATTGCAATTTTTTGAAAAAAATTCTTTTCACATCCTGTAGTAAACTTAATTGCTCTTGCTTTCCAAAAAGGTTCAAATCGGATGGTGCAACGTTAAAAAAGTTATCGTCTTTATAAGAGCGTTCGAATATTAGTGGGAGTCACTGTATATATACTTTTTTATCAAACTGATCTTTTCTAAAATGACGCGTACGCGCGGCTATAATGGTAAATGCTGATATAGTATTCGGAGTGGGTGCTGAACGATAAAAAGCTCGAGGAAAGGGCAACCAACGACGAGCCAGAAATTGTTGGAAAATTATACGGTAGACGGAAGGAATAAAGAATGCAAATGTAAAAATGCTGTAAAAGAAAATCATGGAAAGGAGAAGGGAAGCAGATAAGAGACAGGAAGTGCTCGGGTAGAAACGAGTGGGCCGGTGGTAAGAGGTTAGAAGGCTAAGGAAAGGGTGAAAAGTAAAGAAAAAAATGGAGAGGAGCAACGAGAGACACCTGGTGGGTAGGTGGACAAGCTGTAGAAAAAACACAGGGTAACAAGGATTCTTATCGCTCGCAACAAGAACAAATTCGAAGAAACATTTTTAATGTTCACCTTTCAATGTTCACCGTTAATCGTCACCTTTTGGTGACAAGGGAAGAAAGAAGGGGCAGATGCATTTTTCGAGGTTTCCCTAATAGTTCCCTTTCTTTCGAATCATCTATTTTGCAACCCTTTAACCTGGTATTTTTTAAAGAAGACGAATAAAACTGGTAACGCGCATTATCAACGTTACCACAAAAATACAAATTTTGCAAAATGTCTTTCCATTTCTGGCGAAATACAATCCGACAAATCAGGAACACCGGTGCACCGAAAGTCGATGACGTAGAATCGACCGAAACAAGTCCGGATACACAGTTCAAATTATATCGTGTTCGGTGTAATTTTAATAAGAAAAACGGCATAAATAGATTCGCGAATGTCCCATAGAGAAATAAACATTTTGCACCTAGGTGTTTTATATCTTTAACGATTACAACGGCAAATATTAAATCAGAATCTAAGCCCTACTTTGGCGAAGTACTTTCTTATTTGGTATACGATTGCGTTCTTGCAAGAATATTTGCCGAGAGACGATACGAGATACTTCCACTCAACTTCCTTCTCCTTTTTCAACCTGGTATTGTTTAAGAAAGACGTACAAGAAGACAAATAAAATTGATAACAAACATTATCAACGATACCACAAAAATATAAATTTTGCAAAATGTCTTTCGATTTCCTGGAGGAATACAATCTGATTTTTCATTTCCAGACAAATGAATATCGAAAAATCTGGAGCACCGCGTACAAATAGAATGCGGAAGCGACCTCGCATGGTCTCCGAAAAAATATTACACACTCGAGATTAACTAACCGATGCGAGCCTGCCATTCGTACTGTCCGAACTTTTTTTTCCTGTAAAAAGCTTGACGCGGACAACTTCCATATCCAACCTACGTAATTTCTCGCATCGTTAAAATTTTTTGACCGTTTTAGCGAACCATAATTGAGCCAGCATGGCGGACAGAAACCTATGACGTCAAACGATAACAATGTGCAAAACAGTGTCGTTTTTTGTGCAGGAAACGATTAAACAAACCCTGACAGTTTCACGTGTGACCTAATGCTGGGTATATAAGATTTCACGTTGATTCGTGCGACTTGGCAAGTGCCGGATAGTTTGGATACACAAATGACGAAGCCCCCGTTCATGGAACGATGAATTTATCGCAAAAAATTCGTGGGTGTGCACGGGTATCGGATATCAGAGAAGTACTTGACATCGCGTAGGTACTTCCTCTGTCCGATAACACGTCACTTTTCCAATCAACGGTCACTTCACGTAATATGCTGGTCGCTACGAAAAGGATTAAAAATCTTGATTAAAAATTATACAATTTTTGTACCATAAACTTCATATTAGTTTGATAACTTTTTCGAATCTAGAGATGTCCAAAGTGATCGAAATTACTACCTTATTTTGATAAGTTGCGATGGTTACAAGACGAACAAAATTACTTAACTAATGTGGAATTTTTTTCATCTTGCAACCATTACAACTTATCGAAACAAGTTAAAAATTCCGATCGCTCTGGACATCTAGATGCCACGAAAAAAATTGCCAAACTAACGTGGAGTTCGCTGATTAAAAATTATACAATTTTTAAACCATCGACTCCGTATTAGTTTAGACCGTTACAACTTATCGATTTATACCGATTGATTTATATATGGTATATCATATATACATACATATTTACTTATTGATTTATAATCATCATTTTTATACGATACGGAGTTCATGGTTTAAAAATTTTCTAATTTTTCTAGATGTCCAACGCGATCGGAATTTTTACCTTGTTTCGATAAGTTGTAACGGTTATAAGATAAATTTCACTGTTTATGATTAGGCTGACAATTATGGTAAGTGCTTGCGTTATCGATCGATCGGAATTCGAAACCGAGGCTCTCTGACCAGAGAAACTGGCAAAAATCCAGCGGTTGTAAAAATCGGAAAACCACGACGCGATGCAACCAGGCAAAACATAGAGAAATAAACAGGCCGATCGAGATCGAGTGAAATGGATGTGTAACGAAAGCCTGCGAAACCCTTGCGGCTGATTAAATAAGAGGGTCAGTAGTCAGGCAAGGTTACTCGGTGGATAATCTTGCATACGCCAACGTTGCTATCGGGATGAGAATAATAATAAATTGAAAATTTAGATTGTTGAAATAGCACATACGTCCAACAAGTAGTTCTTTGTTACAAAAATTAATCTCTCCGGAAGAATTGATTCTCGAAACTTCGGTTACCGGGACCGAGTGTTGTTCGTTTATACAGGGTGTTCGTTTGAAAACTTTCCAGCCGAATATCTAAAAAATTATGAAAGACATTAAAAAAGTGTAAATTCCATCAGTTTTTTATTTGGGTGGCGTTTTTAAGGTCATTCGAATGTCAACTTTGTTTTCTCAAACGGAAACCTATATTTTTTATTATGGGATCTTATTGTACGTAAAAAGACCAGCAATTTTCGTAGGATACGTTTTTTCATCTGCGCGCTAGTTTCGGGGATATTTAAAGAGAAGTAGAACGAGTCATACTTATACTGCGAGAAAGTTTGTTATTTCTTTGTACGTAACTACAACAAATTTTCAAAATGTTCTCCGTTGTTTTCTAAACAATAATACAGACGATTCTCAAATTCGTTCTCTCGAATAGCCGTACAATTCTGCGACGGAAATCGTTGATGTTTTCCAGTTGTACTAGCACGTACCGTTTGAAAACAAACGGTCCTCTATCGATCTCTTTTTATGTTGTCTGCCTTTCGATATAAGATCGTACTATTTAGTCAAGTGCGAATCATCGTAATAACAGACACTATATCGTAGTTGTACAATTAATTGTATAAAATAGTGTACTCTTTAGAAGAACGAGTAGAAACAATTTTTATTTATCAACGGTTTTTATTAACGATTTGCGTTGCAGAATTGTACAGGAATGTAGAGCTATTCCAACAGATAATTTTCATTTATCAACGGTTTTTATTAACGGTTTGCGTCGTAGAATCGTACAGGAATGTAGAGCTGTTCCAACAGATAATTTTTATTTATTAACGGTTCTAACGGATACCTTCGAAAATGTTCGTCCAGAATTTGCCCCCTCGAAATCCTTGGACACGTGTTTTACACTTTTTTAATATTTGTCATACTTTTCGAGATATTCGGCTGGAAAGTTTTCAAATGAACACTCTGTATAAGCAGAGATAAGGGGGTCCGCGGTTCGGTGGTCCAGCGAATTCTACTCTACGAATGTAGCACGTAAAAGGCCAGTCGCTTTTAGTCGCTCGTGAGAGTCGGTTCGACAGAGATACAGTATTTTATCGATAATTGTCCCCGACACGGGTCTGCCCAGGGACAATTATCCGCCAGGGATACTATTCTTTGACTTTTGCCGAACGTAGAAAAGAACAGCGTAGCTCGAGAGGCTTCGGTCTACGAAAAGTGTAAACATAGCTTATCGAATAACAAAACTTTTGTCGTTCGGTTGGTGTGATCTCACCGATATATCCGAGCCGTACGATGTCATACTTCTTGGCCCCTCAAGGGGGTACACCCCGCAGGAGTGGAGTTAGTTCTGGGACGATTGTCGGCCAGACATTTGGGACATTTATCGAGAAAATGCTGTACACCTTCCTCTTTCGAATAATACAAGTTTTCGGTATAAAGCACAATGGTGTACCAATCGTTTCTCCGTAACCGAATAATCGCAATAACGATTATTATTCGAAACAGTCCGTGGCGAGATCGCACCAAGTAGAACATTTTCTCGTAGAAAATCTTGCGAATCTGAATTTTTTGAAACCGAACTCGTACCATCGCACAGAGTGCCGTTGTTCCACCGCTTTCATAGCGAACGATCAACTGCGCCAAATGTTGCATTAAAAACTAAATAAAACTAAATAATTCGGACTTAAACGATGCGATAACTCGATCGCACCCCTATGAGTTAAAAAATGACTCAACTTGTATAACGGTTGTTAGCGACTTTGGCATTATTTATTTAGTGACATTGTTCGAACAAACTTTCTTGGATTTGCCGTCGGGAAAGGTGATATCGTTTTATCTGTTGCGCCACTCGATATCGACAACGCGATTTCGAAAATACTCCGAGAACTATGTGTATGATTCACTCCGCAAACTTTGCCCCTCTTCGAGATACCATCTGGCTTCTGCAAATCCTAGATAAAATTGCATCCGAACGTTCTACAATCTCTTCCATAGCATTTTTGTTTACCGGACACGCGCACACGCTGCTCGCTGTAATGTAGACGACGTTCAGAGTACTTCGCACACACAATGAATCGGCTTAGCGAAACTACATTTAGTTTATTGACCTAACTCCTGGGGTCTTAACCGTCTTGATCTTTCGTAAAATGGAAATACCTCGTATCGCCTCTCGGTAAACACCCCTCCAAGAACGATATCGTATAATAAATAAGAAAGTACTTCACGAAAGTAGCGTTTAGATTCTGAATTAATATTTGCCATTGCGATCGCGAAATTACGCGTGCGTGACTAAAAACGAAAATGTAAAGCACCGAGGCGAACATGTTTTTCTTTCTGTGGAACATTCGTCAACGTATTCGTGCGATTTTTCTGATTAACACATTACCGACCGGTGATTATTGCATCATTTTGAAAAATCGGTGGTACACGGCTAAACACTTTTTAACGGAACCTTCAATGGCAACAGCAATTTTCATTGCGAACTAACACGTCACCGTTAATAACGTCATCTAATAGTTTCATTTAAGATTGCAACGTAAAAGAAAATTTCTATGCTTTCTTTTGGTACAGCACAATTATTGAAAATCCGATTAATAGACTTCCGGTAGGTAAAGTGTTAATATGACACTAAACGCGATATAATTTGTACGCGGCAACAAGTATTTGGCAGATCATTCAGATTTCAGCATTATTTCAAAGTTTAAGGAAAGTTTATGACACTTTAAACAATAATAATTCCTGAAGCGGCCGACAGTGGAAATGATTCTTGCAGCATCGTACAAGGGAAAGTATACTGAAAATATTCAAATTTGAAAAAATGCGGAACTATGTGCAACTCGAAAGATATGTAACATGTGAAAGGCAAATAACTTCGACAATTTTCGTTAGTCCAATGAGAATGACTTATTTGATAAATAACGAATTGCAATTCTCAACTATTGAGGTATGCATTTTCAAGGTAAAAGAATGCTCTTCGTTTCGAAACAAATTTTTTTTAGAAATATTGAACACGTTCGGCAGGGTTCGTAAAAGAAAATTCGTAATTGTTCGATCGAAAGTCATATTCGCAAAATGTTCAATTTCAAATGCTTGTTCTTCCAATTATAATTTTTACTAAATTTCATTAATATCAACATTTTGGGCGTTGCTAAACATTACGAAACTAATAGTAGATGCGTTAAATATGAAACAAGTAGATCGACCGCCCGGACCACTGTCTCGCAAAGAAATAATAGAACTACATGATCTAAGAAACAGCACGGACCCGTGGATTTTTGTTAGATCAAGACTGTGTTATATTTCTACGTTACCAAACATCAGAGATATTTGTTACACTGTTCTGCTGTGCAAATTTCAGACCTTTTACCTTGTCTCGACGGTTGACAGAATCGATGCATGCTAAACAAACGACAACGAATGACGATGTTGAGTCTTCTTAGGTTTCTACGATCCGCGTGTAACGAGACTCCAGCATGAGACTTTGAATAGAGGGAAACTGAAACCATTGGGAAGATACTCGTTAACCGAGAAAGTACGTAGGTATATCCGCGTTTTCACGCTTTCGCCAATGATACTTCATGCATCCTAGTTTTGCAAACATTGAAACACGTCGAACACAACGGATACGCCGGGTACGTGAGAAAATCGAGTCGGCGACTTTCCTGAGACGAGCGACCGAGTCTGTTGCGCCGTGGAACAGTAACCTTCGTTCTGATTCCGTTGAAATTCTTACAGCAAGTACAGTAAAGCTGTGACGAAGAAAAACCCTCGGGCCTGTGCTGTCTCTTGTATCCGGTGGTTCTGCTATTCTCTTTGCGATTCATCGTAAGAGTCATCATGCGAGTCATTATGCGAGTCATTATGCGAGTCATCATGCGAGTCATCGAAATCCGACGAGACCTACCCCAAAAAAATGTTAGGTACCCGTCCGGTTCTACCGATTACCAAGGCCAGAATTAACCCTTTGCACTCGGAGCTATTTTAACTTGAAAATCAAACGTTTCTTCTGGCCTACAATATGTCCATTCTGTATGATTTTTTAAATTTGATAGACATGAAATTGATGGAATACCTCGTACAAAACTTAACTGTTTAGTAATTGGTCAGATACCGTCGTATCTAATAATGTAAACAATATTTTAAATAATGGTACAGCAATTTTTAGTGACGCCTCAAAGGCGCCACTCGAGTCCTAAGGGTTAAACCACTAAATACAGGTCAAATTACAGTAGCGGACAAAAGTTTAAGACACTCCAAAAAAGACGATAACTGTTTTAATATTGTACTATACGATTTGAACTTTTTTGGGAAGCTAGAGCAATCGGTTTACCGCAGGATGTGAAAAGAAATTTTTTCAAAAATTGCAATTGATCGAAATTGTAGAAAAAATAGTAGAAGTTGCATTTTCAACTTTTTTATGAGGGTCTATATTGGAAATTTAAAGAATACGTTTTGTCGATCTGTGTCAATTGTATGCGCTACTATGCACTGTGAAAGTTTCATCGAAATCGGTTGATTCGGGGAAAAACGACTGGCATCGAAAGATGTAAGAATCCTTAGATTTATTGCAGTTAGAGGTTGAAAATCGTGAAAATCTGCAATTTTGACCGTCTTTAAACGTTTGTAGCTCGTTGCAACGTCGACCGATTTTGACGAAATTTTCAGAATATGTTTAATCGACACGGATCGACAAAACGAATTTCTTAAATTTTCAATATAGGCCCACATAAAAAAGTTGAAAATGCGATTTTTTAGTATTTGAACGTACGCGTTTCAATTAATCGTTTGGTTTTTTTTTTTAATTTGGCAAATCAATTTTGAAACTGCCTTTCTTTCAAGGCTTCGTTCCCATATACGGCACATAACGTTTTGCGTGCTCGCGACGCGTTCTTGCCTTTTCGGAAATAATACAATAAAATATGTCTGAAATGCACGTCTTGTTCTTCCATTTTTAAATTGAGATAAAAACGAAACTTGTTAAGGGATACGATGTTTAGTGGAATAAATCAGTTTAGTGAAATAGGTAACTTTTCAATATAATAACTTTATTCTAATGGTAACAGCACCAGGTATATCCTGCCTAAACCGACTCTAGTGTCGAACTGAGCTCGCGACTCTTGTTTTGTTCGTCGCTCCGGCTGCCGGTCGTCTTTTTGATCGTCGATCGTCGCTTCGACGTGACGCACGCCACCCATTACAATGTTACAAAATTCTTGAGTTTTATTTTACAACATTTTGACTTCAACGCTCTCCCTAAAACTCAACATCTAAGAAAAAAAATTTTCCGCTTCCGCACCTCCCCTGTGTTTTTCCCAAATCGTTTTGCTTGTAGTGTTACCGGCGACACCCTAACATTTTTGGGTTTGAGCTTTATTTCAACAAAACTAAACAACTAATCGATACAATTTTTTTACCGAATTAAAGGTGGAAGTCCAAACAACAAGAAAACAATATAGGTTAGATGCTTTGAACACGTCGACGAAACAAAAGGATGTGCAAAGACCACCTATCGACAAAATACGCAATCGCTTGGTTGCCAACCCAATAAAACGTTCGTCAACTTCGTAATTCGCAATTCGCAGATATTCAATCTCGAACAGAAACGTTAAAATAAAATTTCCCAACGAGTTATTCTTGAAGCCGCATTGAAATGCCTCGTGGAAGCGTCTCTTTGGTAGAATGTAGGTTAGATAAAACATTTTAGGTCGCGATGTCCTATTACAAAAGAGAATCGAGAACGCTTCTGGTTAACTTGAACGGCCCACATCGGGTTACAGAAATCTAGCCTAGGGCCGAGTCCGACGTTACGTAACAATATCCGAATGGAATCGATTTGTATCGGCGCGTTCGATATCGCTGAGAAGTTTTCACGAAAGTCCATGTTGCGGCGATGCATAACCTTTCACTTTTCAGCGAAAACAGCACATCGTTGAAGGGTAACCGGCCGTTGAAGGGTACAGTTAACGGCTACGTTACAGCGTGATGCTCTCTGTTATAAGCAATTTAATCGGAGAGTGAAAGATAATTGGAATCGGTACACGCGAGTACGCGTAAAAGATGCTAGCGGTAGCCAGGGGATGAGCGGGTACACAGAGATTCGGGTTTGAGTCGGGTATTTTCGCTGGGTTAAGAGTTGGGACCCGAAAATTCGTGATACGAGGGTCGGGTAGTTGGGTCGAGAACCCGAAAATTTATATTCTTCGGAGATTCGAATGTCATAGATTTTCGGGATTTCCCTGGTATCGCTAATTTTCGGCTTGCTCGAGTAACACTAATTTTCGGGTTCCCCGAGTATCATCGATTTCCCGGTTCCCCCGGTATTACTAATTTTCAAATTCCCCGAGAATCACTAATTTTCGAGTTCCCCGTGTATCACTAATTTTCGTGTAACACCTAGTAATTGCAGAGATCAAAGAATAGTATCTACACGATACAAGTGACGCTACGGTCCCGAATTTCTCAGATGTATGTAGACGTCCTGTACCTGGAGAGTAAAGATACGGAAAGAGTTACGCCGACTCCGGTATAAACGGTAGTAAATAACAGTGTGCGTGCTCGCACGCTATGAAAACGAACCGGCGGTGGCAGCTGCCGACTGCCACGACCCCGACCACGACCACGACCACGACCACGACCACGACCACGACCACGACCACGATCGCGAGGTCGTCGTTCTACCAGACAGTCTATGCCAGCGAGTTTAGCGGCATTTTACTCGAACCAGCGTCTTGTCGAAGCACGTGCCACGTAACGCGGCCGACTGTTTGGTTTTACTCGGCAACGCATTTACCAATTTAACCACGTGAAACCAATAAAACATTCGGAAGAATTAACGCGAAACATGTATCGACCCTTCGACGGACCGACGCCCGGGGAAACCAGGGTTTATTTTGACCCGGAGTATCAAAATCGATATTAATCGCTCAGTTTCTACCGGTAGAATGGAATTGATAAAATTTTGCATTAGGAATTCCTTATAAAATATGCTTTAAAGAATTCACAATTAAAACCGTGAATGGGCTTCAAGAATATCAATTTTATAGTTGTCGCGAGATAGAAGGTACCCAAGTAAATTTGAGTTTTTGAATTTTCAATGTAGACCAACGTTGAAAGATTGTAAAAATTCTGGCAATTTTTTCGGAGTTTCTTTATCACGTCGCCCGGTAAATTTATTGTTTTATCGTTGTTTTAAGAACGTCCGCGTATTATTTCGGCTAACTGTACACGTTGTTCTTAGATCGAAGACATAAAGATACGCGTGGGAACGACGAAGTGGCATGTTATTCGACGACTTTGAACATTTTGGGTATCGATATAACCGTTACACTGTTGTCCGAAGGTTTTGTTTCGACTCTACGAGGCTTTGCGACGATGCAGAGCACGTTGACCCTTTCCGGTGTTATATCGGCGTGAACACGACAATTTCATTCGAACTATAACATACCTCGCCGATTTATGCAACGCTGATTTATAACACCGCGACATCGCGTTCTATGTGAAATGGCATTTTAGAACTTGTCAAATGTTTTGAATAATTCACTGAAGAGGTGCATACGTATTAAAATGGGATCGACTAATTGTAAGATTTTTAAACGTAGATTCGATCGACCAATTTTTCTTGCACTTTTGCTTGAATAGTTTTCACAATTGGCGGGCACGCAGCGATTTTGACGGAAATCTTTGAAAATGATCAGAAATGGTACTTTTTAAATTTGTTGTCTCGTTAAAATTGAATAAACCAAAGATAAGGTAAAGCGGACGAATAAAATTAGTACTTTTAAATGTTCAGCCTCGGTTTACGTTTCGCATATTGCCCGAAGTACTTGACAGAAATCGCTGCCAAGCGATTCGAGTTGATAAAGATGTCAATGACCTTTCTCTGGATATTGGGATGTTAAATATGGACGACATCCTACGTATGCTTAAAAACTTAACGGTGCCGGTCAAAGAACTAGACCCGATAGAACGCTTTTTAAATAATCGCTCGTCACCGGGTATTTTATTCCCCGCTTTAGATTAAAAACACGCACGAGCAATCTTATCGCCTCTCCATGCTTTCTCGCTCGAGAGACTCTTTACCGCTATCAAAATAATACTTGAGTTTTTTGTACAGTCGACTATGCTACAACGCGAACTTCGTTAGTTCGTCGATGAACATCTGCAAAGAAAACTTCTCCAAACATCTCCAAAAATACATCGAAACGAGGAAGTTTCGATAGTAAGTTTTACTTTTGTAGTTACATTGAAATTCCACGAGTAAAAACTGTAATCATTTGAGAGATTGCAATCGGAACTATTCTCAAATTCCATCCGCATAGTTCTCGTTTAAAAAGTATACCAAGAATTCGAGTTTCTAATAATAACGGGTACGTACCATTTGACGCACGAGTAAATACGAACCGACCTGCTGATCTGATGAAATTTTGCGGATCTCGAACCGTATGTACTGTACGAATATTCGATGGTCGTATTCTATTTAATATTTAACTATCTTATATCGTTCATTTTGTAGTAGTTTGCGGTTTATGGCTGTTGCCAAGGTATTTAGGGCAACGCACGTTATCAGACAGAAGAAGACAGCGGTGCTTCTCCGAATGTAAACCGATCAACATCTGTGATCCGTGCAACTTGTGATGAATCATTTTTATAAAAAGCCCTATAGAAATATATATATATAAAAAAAATACAGGTACATCCCAGTTTTGATTTCTGTAGGGCTTTTTATAAAAGTGATTTATTATAAGTTGCACGGATTACGGATGTTGATCGGTTTACATTCGGAGAAGTACTGCTGTCGAAAAGAATGGATCAAAGAATTTGCATCGAATTTTGTGTAAAAAATGGAATTAAGTGCTCCAAAAGACTTGAAACGTTGACAGTGGCGTACGATGAGTGTACTCTGAGTAAAAGAAATGTTTATAAGCGGTGCAAGCTCTTTCGAGAAGGCCGAGAAGATGTTAACGACGAAGCTCGCCCTGGACAACTCAGCGCGGCGTCGACAACCGATGAAAACGTTGAAGAAGCGAAGAAAATAGCGTTGGGGAATCGTCGAATTACCATTAGAGAAGTTGCCGATGATGCGTCGGCAATCTCGTTTGGTTCGTGCCAAGCAATTTTAACGGAATTTTGGAAACACGATTCATGGATTTTGCATCGCGATAACGCACCTGGTCGCGCGCATCGTTGCTTGCGAGTAATTTTTTGGCCAGAAACAACACCGCGATCGTGCCTCGGCCACCGTATTCACCGGAATTTGGCCCCCCGCGACTTTTTCCTGTTCCCAAAACTGAAGAGACCCACGAAAGGACGGAGATTCACCAACGATCGAGGAGATAAAGACTGCGTCGCTGGTTGAGCTCGAAGCTATACGAAAAAGTGGTTATCGGAAGTGCTTCGGGGATTGGAAAAAGCCATGGCACAAGAGTATTATATCCGAGGGGATTACTTTGAAGGGGACAACATAAATATCGATGAATAAATAAATATTTTCTGATAAAAATAAAAAGTCACCTTACTTTTCGATCACACCTCGTATTTCCAAGAAAAATGTTTGTCCGAAATGAGAGTTCATTGTCAAATGTGTCGCGTCGGTAGCGAAACGTGCCGCACAATATGTAGGTATGACCAATAGGAAATCGCATTCTGGATATTCCCGACGTATTCGCATAACGTTCAGAAGGGAAACGTGAATCGATCGAGCCGCGCGTACATCTTCGTTGTCTCCAACTTTCCGGCAACGCGGTAAACACCGCGACGAATCGATAAAGGAGAACAACCCGGGACACGGAACCGTCCAACGAAATTTCGTGTCGAAAAGATCAAAGGGGAGGTACTCGCGATACAGTAGGAACAACCTTTCGATTACCTTAATTGAATCGTCGAATAAAATTCTATAGAACCTCGCGACGAGCGGTTAACAGGGAGCGAAACACGATTGAATTAATGCCGCCAATGGACGCGTGAACACTGACGAGTTCGAGCATTTAATTGCCTGCGGCAGAGTAACTACGACGGTCTGCGAACTTTTTATTTTACGTTGTTAGTTTCAATTACGCGCCGCTCGCGAGGGGAACGAACCGAAAAGTGTTCCACGTCGAAAACGTTTCACGATGTCGTGTCTCTTTACGCTTTGCGCGGTCCCTGAAAATCCCACGGATTTATAATAACTTCCACGAATCGATAAACGAATAAATAATTGAACTGTTGCCCGATCGAACTACGGTTTATTAAAATCAGCATTCGTTTCGTTGTTGCGATCCTTTAAAATTTATAATAAATACGAACGCGATCAAAAAACAGTTCAGAAAAATAAAGTGTGAAACCTAAGTTCAAGATAAAAAAAAGACAACGATCGAGAGCAAATATTTTTATATCGGCGCAGCTGCTACGATGGGATAATACAAAATTTGATTATAGGACGGTGCAACAGAGCATGAATCTCTAGTTAACTTACGGCCTCGGATAAATAAATTAAAAGAGAATAGCGCACCCCGAGCTAGAAGTTAATATGAAAAATCAAATCAGCACTGAACGAGAGATCGTGAATGGAACATCGCCGGTAGTTAAAAATGACGAACGCGCGTGGTCATAGGTTAATAATTAAATGCATAATTCTATCCAATTGAACACGAAGTCGTGACGTGTGTAGCTGCTGCTTGTGTGTATACGACAACAAGCAATTTCTAACGAGACCTATGTTATTCCAAAACGTGGTCTTTGATATTCGTCTAATTAGCGATGTATCAACGTAACGCGACTGTTTAAATTACGCATTTTTACCATAAAATCCGCTGTCTAATTACACTGTCCAACAGGCAAAAAACGTTTCGATTTTCGCTATGCTTCGTTTCCCCCTTAGGCCGCTATTACACGCACAGTTTTTGATTTTGATTTTGAAAGAAAAGACGTATTTTTCAACTTTAAACGAATATTGTGATGTTATCGTGAAAGATATCGAATTGTTCTTTGCAGCAAAAGATTCTGTAGACTTTCCCGAATACAGTGATATCCAGTATCAATACGTTACGAATGTTCGAATGGGTTTAAACAATCATTAAAGATGGAGAGACACCGTTTTGCGCGTTAGCACAGACGGGAAAGTGTGAATTTTGCGTAATCAGAATTTTGAAACCTATAAAATCTAGACTGCCGATGTCGATGCAATTCTCAATTTTTGTCGACGAATTTTAAGAAAGTGGAATAAAATAGAATCTCATTTTCCGTGGTAGCAGCCTGTTCAGATTTCAAATAAATTAAAATCGTGCTAAATTCTGTCGTATTTTATATCCTAGTATTTTTTGAAAATTTCCAAAAGCCATAATCGCATAAAGATCCGCAGTCTACTTGTAACGTTGTAGTATTTAACACCAGGTTTACGGGACCCGTCAGAACGACGGGTTCTAATATTCTTAATTTGCAATTATTAAGATCGCAAAGATGCTTCCCTGAGAAATTATTTACAAAATTTAATTCTTGGGGTGTAGTATACTATCGTAAAAATGGCACATTCTCGTTATGTTCATAAATTAATGTAAAATGGTTATATTTAGACCTCCGCGAACCTAGCGTCGAATCAGAATTTGTGTAAATTCGTGTAGAAAAATATTTTTGGATAAAGTTCCGCGATCTGGATGCAAAATTTGCAGACCGACAAACAGCTGCATTGATTTTGAGTCGGACACCGATAACGGTTACGATACGGATGTTCGTGAAATCATCGCGAACGCGAACGGTTTTTATCGTAAGCCGAAAACCATTTCGAGCACGGTAGCTGCAAACCGATAAGACGGACAAGATGTTTGCGCGATAGGTACAGAACTCTGTCGGATTCTCATCTACACGGATCGCCTGCAAACGACCGTAAGTACGTAGCCGATTACGCTTGTGACTTTGGTGACCTAAATTAAGCCGAATGACAGGCATTGGATGGAACGAAGTCCCGGTGGCGAACGGGTAAAAGAACTGCTCGTCGAACACTGTTCTACCGTGCGACAAGCCGTTGTTTTCGTCAGACCGTTCTTAACGCTTTATCGATAAGCAAACGAAAAGAGAAGCAGAATAGTTGGGATCGTTTGTGTTTACATTCCCCAATCGGACAGATCTCGGGTTCGTCGGAAGAAAAAGTATTATCTCAACACGATATTGATATTAGATAAGCAATGCGAATTTTTTTAGCGATTCTTCGTGCAAAATCAAAAATTCTGTGTCGATTACCGGAAACGGAAAATACGTAAAAATGTATTTCTCTTCTCTCGTTAATTATAATTTATCCAATTTGTACATTTTTCATAAATTCTCGATAGCGAGCAAATGTATTTTACCTTTCAAAAACACGAAGTTTGCATCAATTATGGGAAGCTCGACCAATTCTTTAAATTTTATTTTCACACAGCAGATACGAAAAGAATTCTTCGAACCATACAAAAATTCTTAATTAGATCGCTGCACGAGTATACTAGAATCAACGGAGTTGCAAAACAAAAAAATTATTCTTTTAATTCGATCACCGAGTAATGCGACACCTACAAAGGAGAGAGCGTTTTATTAAAATAATGCGTAGAAAGTTTCCATTCTAGCGTGGAATTGTGAATTCGAGAACAACGAGGATATTATTGATCGAACTAATTATACAAGTTATACTCTGATATACCGTTCGCATTTCATTTCTACTCGTTATCTCTGCGAAATTCCATAGTTAAATTCGCTTGAAAGCGATTCCATTTAACGAACAACTAGACAACGAAACAATGAAATTTACGACAGTTCTAATTAGCGAAACGAACGCACTCCATCGAATGCTAGTTGGTTTTCTCTTTTCGCGCACAGAGAAATTTCCGGACGTGAAATTTATATTTCATCGTGTTCGATCGAACGATATAAACAGATCGTTGAACGAATTCCAATAAAAGTATAACATGAAAAGTTTAAGCTGTATAAAAAAATATCTGATGGTACGCAAACGATTTAAGCGAGGTCGTTCGAAGTATCATTCCGATGGCATCGATACTTTCTGAACATTGACCTCTGTCCAGATACAATGCCTCGTTGCAGACGACATCCAGACGAGTTCAACGACCTACGACATTTTAATCTTTCGGTGGCTATGCATGGACATAAATTATAGAGATCTTTAAAATCTGTCGTTACCGATGCGAATAATATTAATTATGTATGGGACACTCTCCGCGTAACGTACAGAGCCAGAATTAACCTGTCCGTTATTATCTGGTTTAATTAATCGTGGTATCTTCTACATGCATAACTCGTCTGTTCTTTTCCGAGTTACGTAGCTTTCCGAACGTTATAATTAGACAACGGATTCGATGCGTTTACGACAAAAATGAGTGGGTGTGATTTAAAAATACCGTTACACGTGCCCATAATCATCGGAACGGATGTAAGTCACAATTTAAAAAAATTAGTTTATCAGTTATTTCGCGTCACATTATTTAGAGATGATCGATGATTACAAAATTTTGAAAATGGACTCGGAATTGTAATCTTAGCTCGATAAGAATATCTTCCACGATGAATTTATTATTTGTTATTAACACGACAACGACAAGATTCAACGTCGTACCCCGATTGTTTCGTACCGCGCGGTTCGAAGTGGTCCTCGTTGTTTTATTCTGCGGTGCAATCATTTAACGAAACGATGCGCGTAATACTTAAACACAGAAATTCATAAATTCGGTGGCTTTCTATCGCGTACCAAATATCGCATAAATATGTTACATAAAATACCAAATTGATTTCGCGCGAACTCGAATAACCGAATCGTCGCGGTATAGCGTAACAGAGAAGATACACATAATTCTATTAAGTAATGGAAAGTGACACTGCGACCTTTTCGCCTCTAGCTTGGATTTTTACTATTCGTTGGTAACGGCTAATGTTCTGAAAGAACTGTATGTAATCTCACCCGACATCGACCGACGCGAGACTATAACGGAAACAGAGAAATTGGAACGAAATTGTCCGTACATACGTGGTACGTTGAAAATTATTTTAAAGGTTACTTCTTTCGATAAATTTAACAACAAACGAAACGATTAACTGTTACTCGAAACGACGTAACGAACGAATATTCTTTTTATCGTCAACCAACGGTATGGAACGTAACGGTGGAAAATGAATTATTTCTTATTTTCATTTCAAATATAATTTGCCTTTTCGATAAACGTGGCCAGACGAGACAATATATATATTATCTCAACGATTTTTCCCAAATAATTAATTTCGATAATGCCCAAACCAGACATATTTGCGGACCTGGGCATTTAACAAAATATTTGAATTAATTTTTTAAAGTTATTTCAGGAATAACAAAAACATTCGACGATTACGTATTTCGCACGAAAATTAAATCGATATATTTTCAATTGGATTATTTCTCGAAACGACTTGTTTGTTATTTGCGAAATAAATTTCGCCCGGATCCGAACGAAACGATACACGCAACGGGCGTGTGTGCACGTACAAAGTGTTCGTACACCTTTTAAAACGGAATAACTTTTTTACGATTGTACCAAACGAAACGATATGCAAAAAAAGATTTACCAAAAATGATAATTTACAAGGTTACATGCGAAAATAAAGAAGGCATTTTTTTAAACTTTTTTATTTGCGCCCTCAAAGAAAATTTTAAGTACACGCAATAATAAAATATAAAATATATATTTTAAATATAAACGCCGAAAGGCATATATTTACGAATAAAGATTATACATTGTATATATTGTATTTGAAATATATCTAAAAATGGTGAAAATCGTAGTTTTACACGATTTTTGATCGGTTTCTGCTTAAAACCCACAGAACGGTACATCTTTCGATGAAATTTTCAGCACGCGTACAACTAACATGGATCTACGAGACACGTTTTAAATTTTCATCGAGGACCCAAATAAAAAAGTTTTAAAAAATGCCTTTTTTATTTTAGCAAATAACCTTGCAAATTATAATTTTTGGAAAATCTTTTTTCCATATCGTTTCGCGAACAAAAGCTTCTAATCGATTATAAAAAAAAATCAGATCGTTCGGTACAATTACAAAAAAGATATTCTATTTCGAAAGGTGTACGAACACACATTCTACACCCGCTGTATACAATTATCTCAACGATTTGTCTCGGACAATTAATTTCGATAACGCCGAAACCCGACATATACAAACCCCGTGCGCCTTAAACTTCTGAAAGCACCGCAACTCGGCGAACCAGTAAAGTTTCAGACGTTAGGGAACTCTCGTTGCTACGGTAGGTGCATAGAAACAACTATAAAAAGTGGAAGTATGCGCGTTCGTTCAACCCTCGAACGCGGTTGCGAACCAGCAGACATCTTTAAAGCGGATAAGCCTGTTGTATCGTCGGCTGCCTCGCCGATAATTCTGTGTATAAACGAAACTTATAAGAAACATGATTTCCTTTACCTTTTGGAGCGGCGCAACTTCGATTCCTCCCGCGAGTAAAATCCTTGTACGAAGCATAGCATTATAGGTCTCTTTAGAGAAGCACCGACTTCCCCCATGCACTTTCGATATATGCGATAAGTCTTCCGAGAACGAGGTTTCCCTTTTATCGACGTTCTTCTTCGGGAAAAGGTCACGAAAGAAGTCACGAAAGAAGTCACGAAAGAAGTCACGAAAGAAGACGCGAGAAGAAGAAGAGCGTTATCCTTCGTTGAATTTAACGTTGATATTCGTGGCACGTCGAAAGGCACTAATTAAGTATTCGCTGTGCGTGTTCCGGCCGATCGCCTAGCCTAAAGCGATCTCATTTTCCGCGTCCCATTTTCTCGAGCTCGAACGAAACTCTATACCGATATCCACGAGCTTCTTCACTCGCTGAAACGACTGTTCCGAAAGTCGCGTGAAAAACGCAGGACTCGCGACGCGTTGCCGTGCATGGTTGTCAAGGTTTTCCGATATGGCCCTTAAGGGTTATCGGCGTCCGGTTGCCAGGCCAACAGCTACGATATCAAGAAAACACACGGCAATCCCACTGTTAAAGCTTCTTCCGCCACGGTAACAATCGCTTCGACGATAATTTATTAATCGGCATTCCGTATCCATCGATCGATTACAGCATTCGTAATTCGAAGCCTTTTCGAGGTAAACTTGGCCGATCTCCGAGAACGATACGCTCGTTCGAAGATATATCACCGACTCGAAATCTCTGCGATCGAGCAGAGATAAATAATCGCGGAAAGACAGCGGGCTCGCGATAACACGACGTAGGCGCGACTTTACCGGCGGAAAGCAGCGCGAGAAACGAGCCTGTCGCGTCTCACGAGAAAGGACTTTTCTTCCCTCGCGTTTCACCGGATTCTCACGTAAACAAACGAAAGATTCCCATCGAACTTCGCGCTGTACACCGCACGGAGTTGGCACCGTTCGTTCGACGACAGCACAAACACGCGCGTCACATATCTCGAGGAGACGAAAACAGAGCGTCGGGGCGCGCGAACAACGATCGAGACTTTCCCGCGGATGGAATGGATGCGCGGCAGAGGGAGATGTAATCGTTGGTACGCGCAACGGTGAGAGAGGTGAGGAATAGCGTGAACCGGGGAGGATCGTTAACCGGCGGCGATTTATCGTGAAGTCGATCGAAGCGAGAGATCGCGATCGTTTCGAGGTACTAGTAGAACACGTTGGTCCCGACGATCAAGATGGCGGTGAGCGCCGGACTGGTATAGCATGGTCTCGCATCGGTCCACACGCGTGTCCCTAACCTCCACCCGACGAACTATCGTCGCGAGGATGAGCGACGATCGGCGACTGGCAACGAAATTGGACGGGAAGAGACGGGACGGGAAGAGACGGGACGGGACGGGACGGGACGGGACACGGGACGACGCGACCGATTCGTGTCTGTGTCCGTCACTGGCTCGGTGGCGCAGTAGCGCGAACTACGAGCCGTGCGAGCTCCGGTCTCCGTCTCCGGCCTCCGGTCCCTCTTTCTATGCCGGCAGCGCCTGCACGTTTGCAGTGCTCGTTCACTCGGTTCACTCGATTCACTCGATTCACTCGATTCGCTCGGTTCGCTCTCGCTCGATATGTCCTGCCTTCACCGGCTGTGGCTATACTGCTATACCGTCTTCGTTCTAACTACCTTCCTCTGCTGTTCCTCTGTCTCATCGTTCATCCCCTCTCTTTCTGTTTTCTCCCTCTTCCCTTTCTCGTTCCCTCTCCAACGGTACGCGCGCCGTCGTCTTTCTTCGCCCGCTTTCGTTGCCCGTGAGTTGCCCGTGGTAGCCCGCGAAGGATAAGGGTTAGGTTAGGGTCAGAGCTGCGCACCGTCTCGAGCTCGTTAGCGGAAAACAGTGGGAAAGGCGACGCTACGCGAGACCCGAAAGCGAGTAAATAAACGCGTAACGGTTTCGATGCGTTTTTTTTGTAATTTACAGTGAAAAATGATAGGGCATTCGATGTATTTGTATATTTCATGTAAAACGGTAGGATACGCAGCAGAGCCGGATTAAGCCCGGTAGCAGAAGTAGCAAATGCTACGGGCCCCGTGCTCTTCTAAAAGTTTTCAAAAAATGCCGGAATATAAAATATCACAGAAATTAATGCGATTTTTATTTATTTCGGATCTAGAAAGGATACTGCCACTGGAAATAAGATTTTATTTGTTCCCACTCGTTCTTGAAATTTGTCTACAAACGTGAAAAATTGCTGAAACATCCGCAGTCTAGTTGTAATCGTTAATCGTTGATCGTTGATCGGATTACTTTTCTCCCAACTCGTAGATTTTATAAAACCGTGTAGCGGTATATAAATATTGACGTTTCACCGACTATACTTGAAGAGCCATATACTTGTAAAGCACTTTAGGCCTGTAGCGTTACATCGAATCGCAACGAGTGCCGATTAATTTTTAGCTTCGCGAAGATACAAGTTCGACCGCAGCCTAATCTCAACCTTGTATATTTTCGAGTTAGACGCGTGCCGATAAAACGGAGCGACGAACTAAGAAAGAAATTGATATAGAGCGAATTAACTGGCAGCGCTATTTTAGATATTCTCCGGCGATCGACATCGATTTCAAAATAATAACACCTTCGGTTTCGTTCATATCGTTATCCGACCTTTTCGCCAAGAGTTACAAACGTTATCGATTTGTTATGATCCGTATTCCTCGTCAAAGTCGAATAATATCGCACCGACTGTGCTACCAGAAATCTAAAGTCTACGGTTTTGCGAACGTTCGTTTCGAATCGTTAGACGTTCTGCATCGATCGTGAAAAGCAGTGGTTAAATAAAAATTCATTTCAACCCTCGATAGTCTTTTTACGTTGGAAACGACATAACGATGTCCTTGGATTCTTTATATTTTTCCCTGTTTTACATTTCGTGCAGTTAATTTCTTCGCAAATGTATAAAAATCTGCAGTCTACCAACCATTGTCCGACTACGAGCTTCCGGATTTCAAAAGATACGATCGTCGCCTGAAAATTGGATTGAACGTCGTCGCGAAGCCACTGACATCGGCCATGAGATTAGAAGAACTTTTCAGAATTTCCTACTAAATTGTTATTGCACGGATAAGGGAACTTTACGGACGTTCGGTCAAAATTGAAGTAGACGGCGTGACTATCTGTCGCTTCATCCTTTGCGCTTTCATTAGTCGCCAACATAATCAATGAAAACTCGGAAACGTCTGCCTGCGAGTCGCGCGAACTCTTCCGAAGTCGGCTTAAGATTTCGAAATTTGCATAAGGTGGTCGAAGCCATGGAACTCGAAACAGGGACTGGACAGAAGCCACAAGCGACAACCTCTTATTTGCAATTCTTAGCGTGTAAATCCTTCTTCGATATCGGTTGAGAATAATCTCTGACCGAGACAGCTCAAGTTTCTTCGCCCCTTGCGTATAACCCCGCAGTGAAAGGGATACTTTTTTTTCCTAGATCGTACAGTTCCCATTTTCTTAGATACGTTTACCGTATTTTCAATCTACCGCGATACAGAAACTACTACAATTTCTAGACTGCTTCTTTAACGGTCGTGAACAGAAAAGACGCGACTCGTAACAGCGGTTCACGATTATCGACGTAATACCTGCAATTCCTTTCGGATAGAGACAAACGACGATGGAGAAGGCAAAACAGCCGTTCCGTCGTGGTAATCGTTGAAACTGCGCGCTTTGTCGGCGATACAAATAAGTGGCGTTTACGCTTCAAAGTTATCGCGAGGGATAATAGATACCAATAACGTGTCGCTTACAAAGACAATGGCCAATTAGACGCGGTTTCTAGAGAGATTCCTGTCGAACTAGCCGTACTTTCTTAAGTGAACCGTACATAACGATAACCGAAGTCGTACGTTTTCGCCCGTTGACAGAGTTACGATCGATCGCAGCGATTAAAAATCCTAATGAAGCTTTACCACGACAGAAATGATGACCGCCGTGACAGTCACCGTGCCAAATTGATTCGCGATAACGTATTTTCACCGATAAATCGCGAAAACTGTTTCGTCGACGCCATATGTTGCCGACAGAAACGGCTGGGATTTAAATAAAGCTTTTAGAATGACAAGTCAAAGTTTGTCTAATTCGGTAACCAGTGTTTATCGAGTAAACTTGGAAATTTTCACTGTGAACGGAAATAATTGGATTTTGTTCAACGTGCTTGTTTAAATGTCAAGCTGTCCGAGCATACCTTTAGAATGAAATTCTGCATGTACTTTTTAAATAAACTTGTACCTACTCCCGCTATAACTGCAATGTACCGAAAGAATTTTTTAATCAAAATGTTACGTATCAATCTTTTGGAAAGATTGAAATAATTGAAAACCTCGATCCACGAGTTTCGAAATACTAAAACAGATGTTATTGTCTCGGCTAGAATGTTTCAACTAAATTACTTATTTTTGTTAGGATCTCGAAATGTTTAAAAATTTTTAAAAGTCGTTTATGTTAATCTATACCGACTTTTAACGACGAGAATAAGAAAATGCGTACATTTCCGACACATCGTGTATCCGTTAACCGCTGCTATCGTTTTCTATCTCTTTCTCTATATTTTTCTCTCTCCCTGTCAACGGTACCGATAAAACATACGCATCAGCTGTGAGTTAACTCGGCGATATGGTAGAAATAATGCTGGCTTTACGAAGAGGTCAACAAAGCTCGATTATAGGACGATAAAAGTACCAAAAAATCAGTTTGTTTACTTTACTACAGGAAGCGGCCAGACAATGAACGATTATGCAAACGCCACGGAACGAACGTCGCAAAAACAAGTTTCAACAAAGTTACAGATAATTCCCTTTTCTCGGAAAGAATTAAAATCAACGATTTTTAATATCTATCGACGACGCGATCTAATTATATCAAGTTTGCACGGAGTACGCGCATTTTCGACAATATAAAAGACGGAACTGTATATCACCTTTGTCATTAGCTGCTCGTGGGACTTTCAGTTTAATTTTCGCAACTTACGTATGTGTATTGCTTGTAAATAGTATGCAATATTAGCATGCAATACGTATAATTTATGCGTAGAATTCGACTACGCGTTGCATACTTCAAACGAACTCGAGTTGTCAATTTGCATTAATCGTGAAACACGTTTAATCAATTCCGTCTTTCTATTCTTGTTTAAATTACCGACGAGTTCATATTTTACCGAAATATGTAAATTGTCGACGTTAGCGATTGCACATAAAAGTATGAAATTGTAAAATAGTTATCGGGTCATTTATTTTATACAACACCGGAGACGAATCCTTGTCAAGTAAACTTTCTACTTTGATCTATTCGATAGATTCGATAGATTCTATTGTATCGAGATTGTTCGGAGAGAGTCAGTATTTTCGGAAATATTTACAATTTCATCGATGACGAATGTTCCGTAGCGAAGCAACGAAACACGTCGGGTCTTCGTCGACAAGGTTTGCGACAGGGACGCGACGAAAAGGTACTTTTCAATCTTCCTGAATAGTCGCGACACGTCGTAAACCGGGATATCCGAAGTGGCATCTCAAACCTAACGCGCAACGGTGACCGTAATTTCCTAGGGTTGGCCTGCAGGAATTCCCGCTACTTGTCCGAGGCTAACAAAAGAAGACCATCCAGGTAAAACTCCCACCCTATCCAAGACAATTTAAGGTACGCTCGAAGCGCAACAAGACGATACGATAAGAATGCGCTGATTGGAAAAGACAGAAATCAACCAGGACCAATCAGCGCACTTCTTCTGCATGGAAGGGGAAGTCTTGTAAAGAAGTTCCAAAAAGGGGACTTCCCAAGGAATCGGAAGAGAGGAAAGGTTCAGGACGCCATTAGTCGCTGAATCACTTTTCGGATAAAATTACCCGAGATTAACTTGCCGGTTGATAACACTGTCCAACAAATTTCGACATTTTTTATGTTTCGCTATAACTGTTGGGTGTCCCTTACACAGTTTTTTCCGCTGATTCCGAATCTGCCCTTATTTTTTTCCTACGCGCACAGATTTTGAGAAACGTGACTTCGAAAAAAACCTATTTTTCAAATTTAAAGAAATACTGTGACGTTATTATACGAGATATTGAATTGTTCTTTACGGCGAAAGATTCCGTAGACTTTCCCGAATACAGTGATGTCCAATATTAATACATTACGATTGTTTAAACATGTTTAAAACTTGAAAGGGTGGTTTCTCAAGATAAAAGTCTGCTCTATCGCGTGGTATATATAGTTCGATTTTCCGCTGAACCCTTATTTTTTTATATAAATTGAAACGTATCCTCAAGAAATGGTGCAAAAGTGGTGTGTCTTTCCGTCTACAATGATCGTTTGACACTAGGTTTACGGGACCCGTCGAAACGACGGGTTCTAATATTCTTAATTTGCAATTATTAAGATCGTAAAGATGCTTCCCTGAGAAATTATTTACCAAATTTAATTCTTGGGGTATATACTATCGGAAAAATGGCCAAAAATTTTGATAGACACATGCTTGTTATGTTTATAACATATAGTTAATGTAAAATAGTTATATTTAGATCTCCGTAAACCTAGTGCTAAACACGTTTAAACATTCGTAACGTATTAATATTGGATATCGTTGTATTCGGGAAAGTCTACAGAATCTTTTGCTGCGAAGAACAATTCAATATCTTTCATAATAACCTCACAATATTCGTTTAAAGTTGAAAAATAGGTTTTTTCTCAAAGTCATGTTTCTCAACAACTGTGCGTGTAGGAAAAAAATTAATGGCAGATTCGGAATCAGCGAAAAAAACTATAATTCGGCGATACGGGTAGCGAAACGCGTTCGCAACGGTGAATTCAAGCGTTACAACCTCGGATGGATAAACAATCGAGATCCGCGCGTCACAATCAACCAGTCGCAGCGTATTCAACGTAGCACATTCGAATATACTCGCAGCACAATAAAATGCACAAGAAATTGCCCGTTCTCTGACACAAAAGAAAAACGTTAAAAAAAACGTAAGTCACGTAGGATGTTCCGCAACAAAATCAACAAACTGTGTCAGTATATTTGCGAAGTCAGGTCGAACGAAAAATGTTGAACCAACAATGGATGATTTCATCGCCGTTGCAGAGATATAAACCAAAAACGCTGACACGTCTAGCGTTAGAAATATTTTCCGCACGTTTTCCGGTAAACAATTCATTTTCGAGAGACATACGTTTTTGCACTTATAGCAAAAATCAGTACGAAAATGTACAGTAAAGTCTCGATCCGAGATGGACGGAACTGTACGATTTTGGTCAGGATTTAAACGACCTACAGCGGGTGTACAAAGTATTGTAATTTTTGGAAAATCTTTTTTTCATTTCATTTCGTAAACCGATGCTTTTAATTGATCATGAAATAATCAGGTTGTTTGGTACAATTATAAAAAAGTTATTCTATTTTAAAAGGTGTACGAATACTTGGTACACCCACCGTGTGTCGAATCACGAAGACTTTACCGTATACGACAGAAAATAAAATACGACGCGACTCTACTTTCTTAAAATTAATTAACAAAGCTGATAATTAGCATCGGTATCCTAGGTTCGGTAATAACAGTCATAGATAAAAACAGAGTTGTAAAATCTAGATAGATCGACAGCCTGTTGTTATGTTGTTTCCGTACGGGTTTCATGTATCGTCCCGACGATTATGTATCGGCTTCGTTTCCTATATACCGCCTTTACATAGCTCAGCATGCGAGCAATAAAGAAACGTATTGATTTATAAACAAATGAACGGTAACCGTGACAACCGACCGACTCTAAAACTCATCTCCGCGACTATCGATTCTACCATCCCTTCGACTGGGTTTACAACCGCTGGCAGAAACTATTCCGTCAGAAACGTGAATCTTGAAAAAATAATGTTAGCGTTTATCAACGCTTTACCTACCGGAAGCCTATTAACAGGATTTTCAATAATTGTGCTGTACCAAAAGCAAGCATAAAAATTTTCTTTTACGTTGCAATCTTAAAGGAAACTATTCGATGACGTTATCGAGGGTGATTTGTTAGTTCACAATGAAAATTGCTGTTGCTATCGAAGGTTTCATTAAAAAGTGTTTAGCCGTGTACCATAGAGTTTTCAGAATTATGCAATAATCACCGGTCGGTAACG
Source organism: Lasioglossum figueresi (assembly GCA_028455805.1). Taxonomy (NCBI): domain Eukaryota; kingdom Metazoa; phylum Arthropoda; class Insecta; order Hymenoptera; family Halictidae; genus Lasioglossum; species Lasioglossum figueresi. The sequence continues at coordinate 10,736,474 of CM052195.1, read as the reverse complement.
TGTTAACGATGCTAAGCTAAAAATATTGCGAATAATTGCGAATAAAATGATGAATGCCGTTGCCGTTTTGCCAAGTAGAAAGTAATACGTCGCATGTACGAACGCGGAAGAGAATATGTACGTATATGTAACGTTGTAGATGTGTTGACGTAAGTAGCTCGAGTGGAGTTAATAGTTAGCAATTAGTTAGCACCATTAGCTGACTAACACATCGAATGCTGATACACGTACGTGTAAGGTTGCTCGGTATAAGATGGAGCGAACGATATCAAAGGAAAAACACTATGGAGAAGAGTTTTTTTTTCATGGTTACCTTATCTCGAAATTTCGCAGAGCAACGAATTTTGAGATAGCATGTATTTTAGATGCGACACTGGTTACGAAAGTAATTGGCATTGGATAATTGGAACTTCGACTACTTTCCAAAGGAATATGAGGAGGGCCATTTCAAGCGAGGCATTGCATCGAATAAATCGTGGCACAGAGAATCCAATTGATACAAGGTTATCGCGCATCCTCCTCAAATTGGATATTTGAAACCAGTTTGTAATTACTTCGACCTACGTGTTTTCCATCGTAGCGTCACGCGGCTGTTTTCCGTTTATGTATTCGGGAGCAGGAAAAATCGTTCAGCTTTTTATACTCGCTTTTAAATAGGTTAGGAAGGGAAGACTTCGAACTTCAACTATAAAAAATGTTTTGATAAAATTTTCATAAATCTACAATATCTCTTACTTCCACACTAAAAAATGAGTTATATCTGAGCACCTCTGTCTTTCAATGTCGCTTCGTTCTTAAAATTTCTTTAATACAGAAAGAGAACGCACTTTCCTCTACAAAATCCATGGGAAAGGCCAAAGGGAAAATTGTTTGCAAATAATATTAGTAGTAAAAAATAATAGTAAACAGATGAAAATCAGAAAATAGGAGGTGAAGAGGAGAATTTTCTTTTATTTTCCCAGCTGTGCGACGGAGGGTGGAACAAAGCGTACGAAGAAGTTCGCCAACATTGTTCTAAAACAAAGTGTTTCGATTTCATCCGGATTCGGGCCGGATCGAAGAATTTATGGACATTCGACCAGAAAGTCGACTTTTCGAAATTGAAAACTAATCTGTGTATTGCTTTGTTAGTGTCTATAGACCGCGAAAATGAAATTGAATAAATATTTTAGTTACCATGATCGGTTAAAGTTGAGCGTTCCGAAAGTAGCATATTTCACCAGACAAAATTGCTCGAGTTCTTTGCGATGTCCTCATCTATTCGTCCCATATTTTCTCTTAGCTTTTTCGTACGATATAGAGCATCCCTTCTCGATAAGAAATCATACATTTTTTTAATAATAACTAACGATAATATATTTAAAAAATAATATTGACCGATACGTGACAGATTAAAAAAATGTTGTATATTTGTCAAAGGATATCTTTTTTTCCCCAAAACTTCCCAGGCTTTGACAAGCGGGAATATTTTCGGTACATCATTCTTTAAATAACCCTGCAAGAATCATTTCCATCTTCGTCCACCTTCCCAATGTATAGTTGTTCAATTACATTATACAGGGTGGCCCGCATAACTCTCAACAGCTCGATATCTTGAAAACTATGCCATAGATTTTAATGTTCTTGGTCCTAACTTGCATGGATCCGAAGGGCCTTTCTAACTACATAAACGTGAAGTTGGCCCTTTATAATTTTAAATGGAACCCCCCATAGAACGTTACATATTTTAGATTCTACAGGAAAAAACAAGTAAATTTTGTCCGAAACATTGTTTTGTCAGATATTTCCATGATACGTTAATTTCCATGAGCTGTTAAGAGTTATGTGGGCCACCCTGTACATAAGAAAACTATAAGATTTGAATTTTCAATTCTTATACAATGGTTTTAATCGGGAAAGCAACCGATTCGACAACTGCATAAAAATTTATAAAATAATTAACTAACAAATTAAACGAAAACTGTATTCTAACATATATTATTCGAAAGGGATTATTTGATAATATTTTTTAGTTTGAACCTCATTTCAATATCTGAAACGGTTCAAAAGTTATGCACAAATGTCCCTAAATTCTTCGTTCCGACCCGCTGTGCGTCGTCGTCGAACGCGTTGATTGAAAGGGCCGAGTCAACATTTCCTGCGCTTCGACGTTTCCGCTCGCGAGCACCGGCATCGGCGACGTCTTTCTTACAATTACATCCGATCGATAGAAATATGATAGGAAGCCAATTCCATGTGACGCAAATCCATGTCGGTTGTCGCACGAGGCTTCGGTGGGTCGCCGCTGTCTGTCGGATTAATTGCGGACCTTCCGGCTGTTATTTCTGGTCTTCTCGGTCTTTCTGGTCTTTGATTCTTCCGCCGCGCCGTGCCGGTTCCATCGGTCTCGCGAGCATTACGCTCCTCCAGATACGCATCTACATGTAAGGCACGTGCACACCTGTATGCGGTACACGTGCTTGCAGGCAATGAGACTTCGTTTGCGGGATGTACCGACGATAGGAGAAAGAGGGGCGGCCAATTGAACCGCTAAGTGACTTCCACAGACCAAGTTTTCTTTGTCCGTGATCGTCGCGACGCGTCGTTAGCCGGGGAAATATCGCACGTGCGTTAACGAGGCCTCTTTAAATTGTTACCGGGCTTTTTTTTTTATATTCCTTCGAATATCGGTGGACGTAATTTGAAGTAACTTCTTCCTTTGCGATAATGTTCTACGAGGCTCTGTTCAAGAGTTATCAACGAGAAAGACAGACCAATCGGAGCGCGGCTACAGAGGACCGATTCTCGTCCGTCTTTTTCGCTGCTAACTCATTAACCTCTTAACTGCGGAATTGAGTTTTAAAAATCCCCCACAGAGTGCGGAATTAAAATCAAATAAAATTACGAGTACGCAAGTCGAACGCAGGGCAAATGGTCCTATTATTTTTACGAAATACTAGGAAGGAATACATTTTTATTTGATAAAAAATTAGCAATTCATTCTTGAAAAGATTATTGTTGTTGCACCGCGATAAAGTTCTGGATTGACGTGTCACGATTGGAAAGCCACGGAAGACATTTTCGAAAAGGGATAAGTTAATTCAAACGTGGCCATAATTATGAAAGCGGTCCAAGTCGTATGTATTCCATATAGTTGGACTGCAGATCTTTATGCATTCATTATGCGCTTATTATACGAAACGCGTTGCGTCGTCCGAACGGTAACGTCGATATTTTTCTTGAGGAAGAGATACAAGTGTAAAAGACATAAACGGTAAAGAAAAAGAAAACCTTGTTTCTGTACCGCTTATCCACAATCCACCTAATTTAATTTCACAGTGTCGTAAATTCTGGAGAAAACTTTTCACTCGGTATTTCCCTCAGGAGATGATGCACACGGAAACGGTACAGCAACCGATGCGACGTATCGCGCAACGCGTTTGTACATACACAATACATACTACCGTACACGGTAGTTCGTGCGAAACTGCAAGAATCTTCGTTCATTCTTCTGTATAAACTTGCCATTGCGCGATTCCATACGCCACGCTACTTCCTACACGACTTCGGTGCCAATCACCCGAAATCACGTTGCTTGTGGTTACGAAACGAAATTATGAATTAAAAGTCTCACAGAAAAGTGGAATGATACGGTACTTCTATCGAATCCATCGCGTTTTCTTGTTGCAATTTGCAATGGATGAATTCACTCGTTCCATGCATTTATGACGAAAGCGAGTCGACGAATATCGCTTAACCTACCATTGCTGATCAAACGACCGGTTTTATATTCCTCATTTTAGAATTATCGAAATTATGAGGTTGATCGCATGGAAATTGATTCAATCAATTCTTTACCCAAGCACATATTGTTGTGAGAATTGCACAAAAAGTCTAAATAAATCTTCCGTTTTTTCTTGTTACAATTTGCAATGGATGAATTCATTCGTTTTATCCATTTATGACGAGTCGGTGAAATAATGATAGCGTTAAAAGATTTTAAGAATTTCAACATATTATCTTTAAACCTCTCCCACTTCGTTGTTTTCTATTTTTCATTTTACAATTATTGAAAGAATGAAGTTACTTGCATGGAAATTGATTCGATCGAATTCTTTGTCGAAGCACATATTACTGTAAGAATTTCACAAAATAGTGAAAAAAATAGAGTTATTTGTAATAGAAAAATAGTGTTATTCGTGACTCGTTATTAGACCGTCTTCAAAAAATGTTCCAAAAATGCTGTCGAATAAAATTCCACAGAATTTAGTGCGATTTTTATTTATTTCAGATCTACGAAGACCAAGATATTAAAATTTGCCTACAGAAATTGAAAATTGCATAAACATCCGCAGTCTACTCGTTATAATTATTAACACATCACCGACCGGTGATTATTGCTTAATTTTGACGAATCTATGGTACATGGCTAAACACTTTTCAATGAAACCTTCAATGGCAACAGCAATTTTCATTGTGAACTAACAAGTCACCATCGATAAGCGCATCTAATAGTTTCATTTAAGATTACAATGTAAAAGAAAATTTCTATGCTTTCTTTTGGTACAGCAGAATTATATAAAATCCTATCAATAGGCTTCCGGTGGGTAAAGCGTTAATATAATTAGTAAACGAAATTGTTAAAAATAATTAGCAGCGAAGGAACTGCCCTTGGAAGTAAATTTCAAATGAAACACTTAAAATAGTAGGGAATTGTTGACAACAAAATAGAAAAATAATTCGGAGTGCAAAGGGTTAAAGAAGTTTTTCATCGAATAGTTTCATTTAAGATTGCAACGTGAAATAAAATTTCTATGCTTTCTTTTGGTACAGCAGAATTAGAGTCTATGGAACTCTTGTCTGTTGCAATCGACACATATAATTATTATTCTACGTAAAGCTCCGCGGTCTACTTGTAAGTAGCGCAGGGTTTCTCGGAGTAAATACAGTTTCCGAAAACCTTCGCACGCCATGTAGGAAAACTGAACAGACGAAGGATGCGGCTTAAGTGAACGATTTACGAGTTTCGCGCCATTTACCGGCAGTGTCGCCAGATGAGGGGAGGGAGCACGAATCGAGGGGAAGAAGTTATCCTCTTCCTGCCAATACCGGACGTGTGCGCAACAAAGACGAAAAACGCGTCACGTGACCAGGCCGTGTAACGCGGAGAATAGCGTCTTGGAGGGGGAAGATAGAGTGGGGACACAAGACTCGATCTGGCGACATTGTTTACCCGGGAATAGTGCCGAAGTAAATGTGACAACGATACTAGAAAAAAAGAAGCGTTGTTTGCAATCTGGCGATATCAAGAACCTTATCGTTCCTTAAATAAAAATATCGGCACAGAGCTGATTTCACGTGAACTCCGGGTAAAATCAGTCGCACAATTCCGCAAGGTTAGTGTTTGTCAAAGTTTTATGCCTGCCATAAATCCCGCGCAGAATGAATCATTTGCCAAACCAGCGAAGGTTCGGGCAGAGGTGAAAACAATAGAGATATGTATTATAGATATCAAAATAAAAGAGATATCTGTGGTTGTCGGAAAGAACGCCGCACGTCGTATACTTTTTCACTTTCGAGATATTCCCGTTTAAAGTTTTTATCGCTGATGCTTCGACATAGGACATCGGTTAAATTGCATTACTTTTCCGAGCCTTTCGAATTTGTTATGATTTCTTTTGTTAGTAAATACATAAATCCTATACTATGAAGCTCGATTGATGCGTAAACTCCAATTTTTTGAAATCTGGCGTGTTTAAAGCATCAGAGATTTTAGAGATCCACCGCCAACAAAGACTGATAGACAGCACAATATTACCCTAAAAGTATTTCCCCGAAATAAAACCCTTAATCTTGGATATACATATATAGGCAATAATGATAGGCAGGAGCCTCGACTAGAACTGCAATAACTGACTAAAACTGGATCAGAAAGATTAACCTTAATATCAAAAGCTACCGTTAAGAAACCTTAGAATATAATTCCATGTGGTAAGAGGCAACGGATCGTACAATTGTAACGATGCTTGTCCCATTTCGTATAATCCACGAGATTAGATCGTTCTCGAATCTACATTCAAAAAACCTGTTGTGCACGAACGTTCAATTTGTGAAGTTATTCAGAATTTTGCAATCAAATTTCGTCGAGATCGATCGAACTTGATCGAAAGAAGAAAAATCGTTATTAAACGAAGATTATGAATAAAATTGCAAGTTACAAGGCCTCGCGTTCCGCGCATTCCTTCTTAGCGTACACAAAAACCATCTGACTCTTAAGCCGACGCGATTTCATACAAACAGAGAGGGGAACGTTTGGATGAAAAACAGATATGAAATAAAAATCCGCGCGAACGTGCAGATAATCACGTGCAAGCGGAGGAATTGCGAATTGGCGTGACGGATATGCGAAGTACATCTGTTCCTGCATGTTTAATCAACGATCACATTAGCAAATTGCAGTAACGACGAGGATAATTAAATTAGGATAAAAAATCAAAAAGTTCGTAGCGTTTTTAAATTAGCCCTTTGCGCTCGGAGCTACTCTAACTCGAAAATTAAACATTTCTTCCGACCTAGAATAATTCCAGTCTATATTAATTTTCTTCCTTGTATCGATGTAAAATTGACGTAACACCTCATACAATATTTTGAATAATGGTACAACAATTTATGGTGGCGACGCTGTCACCACTCGAGTGCTAAGGGTTAAAATTCAAAGTTACCTTAAAAATTACAGAAAGTAGTAGAACAGAATGGAAAATATGTTACCGAATAAATCTCCGAATTTTAATCTACGAATGCTACGAACTTTCCTTCGAATACAACGAATCCTGGCTGGGATTTTCCGTCTATTATTTATCCGGTTCTGCTGAACCAATTGTTCGGTAAATTGGCGAGCTAGGCTCAAGCGCGCACGCGGACACAGGCTTTTCGGGTTTTTCTAATTTTCCTGGTTTTCCGGGGCCCATTCGTCCATACGGCCAAAGAAGGGCAACACGGTTGGACCGTTGGGCCTGACAAGTCGCATTACCTGGAAATCCGAGTGTGACCAGGTAGGTAATTCGATCGTTATAGTCATTTAGTTAATTTCGGGCTGGGACTTTCGCTTAATTACTTTTCGTGTTTCGTCGGAGCAAAACTAATATTCCGACCGTGGAGGATTATGCAAATTAGACTTTCACGGACCGATTTATGGAGGTTGGGATTATACGTACAATTTGTATAAAAGTCCGTTTCTTCCGTTAGCCGGGGCACAAAATGGGATAGAAACCTCGTTAAGGGAGCCATCTTAACTTCTTTGTATACCGAAGCTCAGGCGATCAAGCATTGTACCAGTATTTGCTGCGGCGTTTCCTAAACATTTACAGACAAACGAGATGACGCTAATTGTAAGAGCCAGCTTATACTATGTCAGCGCGCCCGCCATAAAATCAAATTCTATTGTACTTGGCGAATAGTTTCATGAAATTAACCCTTAGCGCTCGAGTGGTGACTCGGAGTCCATTATGTCGACTATGTGTATTGTACCATTATTCAAAATATTGCTTACATTCTTAACTATAAGCGTACCGGGTTCAAAATGTATCGGATATATATTGTTTTATAAAATTGACAAGACTGAATGTATTTAAATTTTTCATATTAAAAAATTATTCAACGATGTTGAATTTCATCTTCTCAATTTTGCTACGAATGCATAAATTCTCTGTCTCGGTGAATTCAACAGCGGAGCTATTAACGCAAGGTAAAATTACAGGTAATTGGAGATGCTTGGTCACGGATATTCAAATTTAGAATAGATTTTCTTGTTGCGTGTTCCTTAACATTAATTTACCAGGGACTAAATGCCGTGAACCTATACCGACATCGGTACTTAATTAGTTCCAGGAGCTGTGTATGCATATATGTATTACCAAGGCCATACGCTGACCACTGGGTTATCCTATAAATACACGTATTTTCGGTTTCCCAATTTGATTTCCAAATCACTGCTATCGATTCGGTTCACGAGAAGTCCATGCGTGTTTTCGTTCTTTCGAGAGCGCCAAACACAATGTTAACACATTTATAGACGGTGAATCGAAACCTCGTAGGAGGAATCGATACATCGGAGAAAAAGGAATTTCCGAACGACGTATTTATAGATCAACAGATGCCACAGCCTTGAGCGTATAAAAGTTGATCTAAAAATACGAGACCGATCCTGAAAGCTCATTTACTAATGGGAAATCGGTTCGACGATGCGTAACGGTGTATGTATCCTACGTGCACGCAATTGTAGTTCAATGAAAACAAGGCAGCAGAATTCTTTGTTTCCGATGGCGCCGTCATTGTCATTGATTCAAAGAAAAAATCTTTGAAAAGTCAGTTTATAAAACTGGCGTTAAATCGGTGGCAAAAATTTACCATAAAAATAATGCTACGATATAGAATTTATCGATCGATCTGGTTATCAACCGCGATATCTCCCTATCAGGTAATTAACTGATAAATGTCGTACGATTTTTTACCGCAAGCATTAATCCGTGATCTTGTATAATCCCTCGCGTATCAAGCGGATAAAAATTCTTTTTCACGTTGAACAGACTTCAAATCTGTTTAGACGAACTAATGAAAAATAGATTTTTATTCGGTTCACGTTTGGTAAACTGTGTTTTCCGTTTTTCTTTCGATTCAGCTGAAACAAAATGCACAGTCACTTTATCCTACGATCAATCGCGTAAATTATGTGTCGTTTGTTACACTCTCATTTATTTCTATTGGTCCACTCTAACTGCAATTGATCCCACACGCTAATGATAGACGATGCGCTGCGCTGCAGATACACCATCGTTCACAAGTATCCCGATAACCAGGGAAGTCGGATGTTCATCAATGTTGCAGCAGTTTCACTATTTTTTAATAGAACTTGCTATCCGAGAGAAACTAAATTTTGCGTAATGTAAGTATAAAATTTATAGTCGACCATTTATGTTACAGAATATCAACGAACATGCAAGGGTCCGGATACTTTTGTATCGTAGTGTATGCGCCGGATGCGTTCGTAAAAGTTCCCGGGCTCTCTGCCCGTGTCCGAGGTTGATAACTATGAAAGTTTTAACGTGTACAAACTACAAACCCTATGCAACCTCTGCTCCCTTTCCCATAAGAAATTGAAGACATCTTTAAAAAAATTTCCTAAGAACCATTGCGAGTCTCGCAGTGCTCCAGATCAAAGATTTAGTGGTAGTTTAATAAATAAATCAACATTTTTAGACTTAACCCTTAGCTCTCGAGCGGCGTCTCTAACACTAGGTTTACGGAGATCTAGAAATAACTATTTCACATTATTTTATAAACGCGACAAGCATGCGTCTATCCAATTTATGGCCATTTTTCCAATAATAATAATAATAATACACCCAAAGAAATAAATTTGGTAAATAATTCCTCAGGGAAGCATCTTTACGATCTTAACAATTGCAAATTAAGGGATTCGCGTTCTCATTTTTCGATAATACAAAAATGGGGGTTTTCAGTAGTCAAAAACGCTAAATAAAACATCGATCTAGGCCGCTGTCGCCCTCAAAAGTCCCATTTATTCGTTTACACAACATATACCATCTATAACGTATTTAAATTTCATCAAAATCGAAGAGAAGCGGTACTTTCTGAATAATTATACGTGCGCGTTCGAGGCTCGCCAAAGGGATCGCGTAAGAAAAAAAAGAGAGTTCGTCCCCGACGTTAACAAAGATCGCTAACAACGAACAGTAACGGACTTTTATCACATTCGCCATTACGAGTTGGGAATTATATAAACTGCCCGGTTAGTTTGATAAATATTCAATATTTTATCACATTTACCAAATAAACTGACGATAATATATAATAACCGGTTATTGTACATAATCACAAGTTTATCACATTTACCGTAACATATATAATCATCACAGGCATTAATTAGTGGAAAATTTATTGTATTACGCGAGGTAAGTATCGATTACGTGTAATATAATTAGCACATTTCCAGGGCATCCGAATATTCTACACGCAATATTCGCTTGGTCTTATAAAATGTATCAACGTTACTGTGAAAACAGTTTCATCCCAACTGTCTCTGTCACAATGTAAAATGTGAATTTTTTTGTAAATTATTAACAAAGATTATATCGTTCGAAGATGTTTCCCAATTTTTAAAAACGATTTTTTTAAACCCGTTGCACTCGGATCCATTTTAACTCGAAAATGAAACACTTCCTCCGATCTAGAATATTTCCATGCTCAATGATTTTTTAAATTTGCTGCATACGAAATTTATATAATACCTCGTACAATATTTAAATGTTTAACAATTGATTAGACACTAACATTTCTAATAATGTAAACAATATTTTAAATAATGGCACAGCAATTTTTAGTGGCGCCTCAGAATCGCCACTCGAGTGCTATGCGTTAATTGTTTAATATATGTTTCCCACTGTCTCTCTCCCTCTCACCATAAATGATTTATCGTGTAAACGATCGTATATCAGTTGTACAATGCGTAACGAGACAAATATGTATATTAATTGGTATAGCTTGTGCACACACGAACATAAAATATGGCAGCGGCGTTTGATGGATATCGATATCGCGGGCTTTCGAATTATCATTTGCTATTATTAACAAGATACAAAACCGATAATAAACCGATAATCATTTCTAATAATTATTCCAGGTGAGTTGTCATATATTTTATTAACATACGTGCCGTTAATATTTTCAAATCGGTACATCGACTCATCTTCAGCTCGAAATATAAGCTTTCTCTAAATATTACCCTTCGAAACACGTTTCTGCCGATCTTTGTCGCATACACACCGATCCGTGTACTTATCTTTTAATACGCTCTACGTATAGAGGGTATAATAGAGATATATATTGCATTCATTGTTATACCTTACCTCTCTCGTCATCTCCATAGCGTTTAAGTACTTTCCAGCATGTCCGATAAATTTTACGACGCAAATATAATCCCAGAATCCCGAATACTTGTTATCTGCGAATCCCTCGGAAACTGTCGAATTAATTGCAGCAGGAACCTGATTACACCCACACAACACTCCTCGCGTGTCTGTTTTTCACAATTACGTAAATCGATGGAATCGTGTTACTTTGTTGCACGAATTATTTATAGCGGGCTCATTGATCGCACCGCCGTCGCCGAAAACGTACGCACCGCACAATGCAGAACACAAGAATCCGTGCGTGCTCGCTCTCGTGATAAGATGTCGCGCAGGTGAAAATACTTATCAACGCCGGTACACGTCTCGATGAGATCATATCGCGTGAGCATACACGGGAGTTCAATTAACATGCGTGCGAAATAAATTCGCAGTCATTGGGCACGATCAAAAGTTTCCAAATCGGGAAGATACTTATAGCGTACAAGATGGTACGCTGTACGCGTGCCTACTGTTTGCGTGAAGTTCAAGGGAAAGCACTCGCCAGTGACTCTTATCGGTATTCAGACACGACTGGGATATTTTAAAGGAGTTAGAACGATTAGTTTACCGCATTATGTGAAAAAGAAATCATCAAAAAATTACAATTCGTTGGTATTACAGACAAAATATGTGGGAAGTTATTGTCTACAACTTTTTATGTGGACGTATATTGAAAATTTTAAGAAATACATTGTCCAGATCTGTGTCGATTATACATGTTCTGAAATTTTCATAAAAATCGGTTGATGTGGAAACAAACTGCGGGAGTTCTTAGATTTGTTACAAGCGTAGGCTGAAAATCGTGAAAAACTGCAATGTTCGCCATCTTTAACCTTCTATTTGTGTATGGGGTGCAAATGCGGCCCAAGCTGATAAAACTGGAAATAAAAAATTTCCAAACATTTTCTAGGACTGCTATCTGTGATATGTCAAAATATGTTTTTTGATAAGTATTATATACTAATTTTGCTTGAAAAATGTGTTGGGGCCAATTAATACCGCTGTACACGGTTAACATTAGAATAGCAGTGCGCGGAGAGAAGGTTAAACGTTTGTAGCTCGTTGCAACGTTGACCGGCGATGATAAAAATTTCCACGAGTGTCCGAATATTAATAAGAGCCGCTGTATTTCTACACGTAGCATATCTGCGTTGTCAGAATGTTTCGGCGGAGCGACCTTGCCAAGATCAGCTAGCCGTCAATACCACCATTGTCGAGCCATAAAAACAAATTCCGATCTCGGGTGAGCATCGCGCAGTGTTTCAAAACGCCGAAAAGGTGGTCACAGGATCATTTTCCTCTAAGTAAAGAATTTTGTTCGTGTAAGTAATGATTGGACAACGGATCTTTATGCAAAATCAAAATTTTCTATCTGACTTGCAACAAACTAGAGTGAAATGGACATTTATTTTCTTTCTTAATATGGCCAATAAGTCGAAAATATTACGACAGTATTTTTAAATTCTTCGAATGTTTTTACCGTTTTAAATTACACCTACTCGTTTCTGTTACAAACGCGCAAGATCTAGGTAATAGTTCAAACTACAAGGAACGATAAAAATTAGCTTCAAAAATTAATTTTAATTCAAACACTAAGAGCTGTTACGTATTCTTACTTCTTCGCATCGCGTTGAATCTTTAGAGAATAATTTTCTCATTGAAAATTATTCCTCGATCGCTAAATAATGAAACTGTAATAGTCGGAATACTTTCGCGACCACGTACGAACAGGCAGACAAAATCATATTGTCCGACTCTTTCGTCTTCAATAAAATAAGCAACGCTGGAAACGAGTCTCTTGGCCATCTTTCCGGCCAATAGTGTTTTGGCGTATGTTTGGTGTATGTTTCGGCGTTTTGGAAGACTGTGCATCATGTCGGTCGACGTGTTAGAAACGTTGACGTATTCGTGCTAGCGTGCAAGAGAAACACGGCCGTAATTCGCCTCTCAGGCAAAAGTACAATGGTAAACAGCTGGACGACGAGCATCAGGAATAAAAATATTCGACTCACCCATTGAAGGCGGAAGAGGATTCATTATTGTTCGGTGGACCCGACACGTGGACTTTGGGCACGTGGTAGGCATCCCCTTGTCCTTGACCATGACCCGATTGCTGACGATGGCCGTGAGCCGTCGTGTATTCATCGCTATCGCTACCGTGCGGAGGCTCGGAGCCTGGACCGCCACGAGGTCTGAAACAACGAAACCTCCGAGATATTACAACAAATCATTTCGCATACCTTGATCGTCGTCAGCCTAATGGCTGATTCGTCCGTACGCAATGGCTTTTCGCGGCTCTACGTAATTTCCCACGTGTTTCATTAACCGTGTTTCATCGTGCAAAGGGATCTAATCGAACACGTGAATCCGCTAACACCTTAATCCGCGATCTAATACGAAGCTCGACAAACGTGATGCGCTACGTGATTCGTTATCGATCGAGAATCACGCGAAACGTTATTCTGCCGTTGGACGAACCAAAAACTCTTCTCGATTTCGTTTTATCGATATGGACAACGTTCGAGAAACGTTCTTTCGGCGGCGGAGTAAGCTTCAAGGACGGGAGAAGATTTATTGGCCGAACCGTGTTTCGAAAATGATCGAATCGCCCGTGTACATATTACGCAATCTACGAAACCTCCGAGAACATATCACAGATGTCGTGATGATTCTTTCCGCTGTCTTCTTTCGTCGGGAACTTGTTTACAGCATAGAACATTGAGAATGTTCGTGAAAGTCCACGGAATCGGTAGAAACATTATGGAACAACTGGACACATGTATATGAGAGAAGCGTATGCAGAGTCGGTGTAAGAAGTATTCGTGCATCCTTTGAAGACGACTAAATAGTTTCGTTCAATGCGGACCAAACAGCTTGAATTTTTTTCGAGACGATACAAGTATTGGTTTACCAGCTAATACGTAAATAATTTCTTTTTAAAATTGTTATTCGTCGCAATTGCGATGGAAAAAGTGAAGACCACGATTTCAAAATTTTTAATTACTCATTCAAAATTAGTTTTCTTTAAACTAACTTCTTAACGCATTACCGACCGATGATTATCGCAGAATTTTGAAAAATCTATGGTACATGGATGAACGCTTCTTAACGGAACCTTCGATAGCAACAGCGATTTTCATTGTGAACTAACGAGTCACTCTCAAAAACGTCATCCAATAGTTTCATTTAAGATTGCAACGTAAAAGACAATTTCTATGCTGTCTTTTGGTACAGCACGATTGTTGAAAATCCTATTAATAGGCTTCCGGTAGGTAAATTGTTACATATAGAACATATAGGCGTACGATAGATATAAAGTTTCTCCTTTTGTAGGAAATGAAAAATCACAGACGAAGCTTTAGTCACTGAAATCGTGAAATAAATTGTAAGGCGAGGGGTTAATGGGTGTACGAATACTTTCTACACAGACTGTATATGTAGTAAGATATGTAAATTATAACCTATACAGGATTCGCGCATTACAAGAACACGCGTCGCTTCCCGGCTCGAGTGGTTATGTCAAGACACCGTCGAGAAGACGTAACGGAAACAAGCGGTTCCATTTTTATTCGCGAGATGAAAGGTCGACCACGGGATAACGAGCGTACTAAAACGCTTCTAGCTACTGGAATCTACTGGAAATATCGCCGGTCGTGGGGTTCAAGATCGAACAGAAAACTAGAGAACGGATTTTGAAAAGAAAAGTCACACCTGCGATGAGTGTTATCGTAGCATTCGATCCGGTAGTGGGGCGCCACTGTCCCACGTTACCGATTCACAGTCGCATGCGAAAAACCGACTCGTAAATTGTGTCTCCTCCGAGCGAACGGAAACGCTGATTAACAAAGTTCCTGTATCCTCGTAGCGTTTTTCATTTTAACACAATGTTTTCGCACAAACAGACTCCGCTGGCGACTTTCTCCGGAGAAAATGAGGGCAGCTCGGAAGCTGGCGCGGTCAATACGATCACAGAGAGCGGTGTCTTATCGTTCCTCCCGGAAGCTGCGGATGAACGAGAGACCTTCAACGACCGGCACTGGGACTTATTCTTTCGAAAAGGATCTCCCCGTTGGACCAGGTTCAGACACCGAACGTCGTAGACGTGTGGTACGCACTGTCCGGTTTCCGCGTGCGTTTTCTGACACGCAAAACCGACAACTCTCTAGATCGAACGTGTCCCGGAGAGATTTCGTTCGACGCGATAGACGGGATGAACGAGGAACGGCGTGTACCGCGAAGACGTTCACAAAATTTGCATCGAGAATACGGCAATGCGGTGCGTGGTGGAACGCGGTGCAGTCCGCGCTCTAGCAAACTCCTCGCTAGTCGACGACACTTCCGCAGATGTACACCAATGGTACAGCACCGTTGGATGTACAGCGGACGCACACTCAGCTGTTCAGCCGCGTCTGCGCCAGTCTCGCCAGCTATTGACCGAACACCACGGCACCTAGATATAGTTAGCGGGACATGAGCGCAAAAACACACACATACACCGGGGACCTGTGTACCAATACCGATGCAACGGAGATCGCATCGCTGCACCCGCTGCACCCGCTGCACCCGCTGCACCCGCTCCGCGGAAATCTACCGGCAGAGGGACCAACGGGTGCTGGCGGTCAGCTGATCGGAAATGTTGTTCCCGGGACTAGCCCAAATCGTGTAACTCTTTCACTCCGTATTCCTCTTTCTCTGTTTTTTTCTCTGTAACAACCGCATGGATGAGACAGAACGATACACGTGCGCAGTCTCGCGTCGCTATATGTTTACACGGTGAACGTTTAATTGCCCCACAGCCTGGCGAAATGAAAATAACTTCCTCGTTAAGGGACTACCGGTGTGTACCGGTGGCCAGTGGCGTAACCGATCGCATGGGACTCCCGCTGTCACAGACACGCTGCTGGGAAAAATTTGAAACGCACTGTGCATGTATGGCTTCTGTGGCAGTACGTGTATTTTGAAATGTCTGTTTGTACATTTATTGCCACCTAGAACATGTACACGAATTGGTAAACTGATTGCTTCTCGAATACGGATCACAATTCCGAGATGCACGATGGTCGTTGGCAAATGTGTATCTTCCGTGGCGCTACATGTACATATTTTAAACAATTCTTTGTACGTTTATCGCCACCGAAAATGTATACGTCGGCAACACGAATTGATCGATAAACTGATTGCTTCATTTTTTCCTTTATAAGTTGGTTGAAATGTAGATCACAATTTCAAGATGTACATGCTCGTTAGCATTATAATACACCACGAAACTTTCTTTCCCGGATACAATTTTCTGACCGTACTTTTACAAGACTTTCCCTTCAACAACAATCTTATTGTAACTGTGGTTCTATAAAAGTATGAAAGCACGATGTAGATTGAAATTATAAAGTTTCTGCGCGTGCCGCGATCAGGTCCACGATGAAATCCAATCATTTTAATAAATTAATGTGATAAATTAATGGCACGAAGCAGGACAGTATAGGATGACAATCATGATAATAAAGTGACAGAGAGTATATTAGTTACGAACATAATATATTATAACAAATGAAGAATATTTTCTGTGCGAGTAGTTATTTAAATAATTGTCATATGTAGTTCGATTCAAGCAGAATATATGTTCAAATTTGGGTTTTAGTTTATTTATTGTTTGGATAAAATTGACCCGTAGACCGAATATCATTGATCATCGTATTCCTGAGTGAATTTCCGTTATAGCTATCCGATGAATTTCAGTTTACAACTTTGGCTGAGATTCTCTTGCGAATTCCGGTTACGATGACTGTAAATATTATTCGGATCACCTTTCCGATGGTGATCACGATCATAACTAAGATTATTGCGGTTTCGATCCAAATCGAACGAATCGCAATATTGTCGAGAATAATTATGCGAAGCGTCAAGAACAAAAGTATTAAAGTATATTAAAAGTTCATCCGTGAACGAAGCTATACAAATTATAAACTGCCGGTAGAACAATCACGAACGACCATGTTCAATATGGAAAATCAATTTCTATATTTTACGAGTAGAACGAAAAAGATAAATGAAAATGATACTTGATAATAACCGTGAGAACAAACTAAACAACGAAAAACACATTGTCGCGTTACGTGTAACGTCAGTGTCGCTCACAATTAATTGATACAATCGAATCAGTTTATATTTTCGTAAAGATCCGCAGTCCAGTTACGACGTGCACCGTTCTTAAATATGTAGTTCCAACAGAAGTTGTTTAACTTCAAACTTTCAAACGATTGTTCCTACAATCTGCGTCTTTGAAGTTACATAGCTACGTTCAGTCTCGTAACTTCTGTAATTACGTGAATCTTCGTAGAACATTTTTCAGAACTTTTAAGATCAACAACAAAAATAAACCCATTACCAAGTTTCAATACTGCTGGTCTGTCATCGAAGAAGTTATAATACGACAGAACCATCCAAGAAACATCCTAAATTAAGAAATAGCTCTCGACGGAGCTGAAATAAATTTGACAAGAACGTGCGGGAACTGATACGATCGTAACGAGAATCACCTTCGTGTATTGTTCACGGTGTAACCACTTTCTTGTGAGATTCACTGAATAGCAACTTTTCCGAGTCGTACGTTCTGTAGTCAACACACCTCTCAGTCATGGTAAACAGCAACGCACAGTCCAGCCTCGCTTCGAAATAATGTGCGCAGTATTCCGTTCCACGGTAAACCATCGACGATGATACTTTGCGAGGATTGACAACCGATTAGAGATAGACCCGGACAGATTCGAGGAGCCATTCGGAACGCAGCCACGTTAAATCGGAAGGACTTACGTGGGCATCGACACGACCGGGCAGCCGAGTTGCAGGAGGTTCCTAGCAAGGTATTCCGGCGCAGGTGCGTCAATCGTAGGTGCGGAGTGCCTGGCGGGCCGGACTGGCGTATCGTCAGAGTTATCCGGAGTCCACTGCACGTTGCTCAACTTTCCATCGTAAGAGGACACGTGTAAACGGTTGCGATCGATGGTTGGAGACTTGGGTATCCTCAGAGAGCCGCTGCGACGGATCCGCGTACCCAATTCACTGTCTGGAAACGATTAACGTTTCAATTTAGTACGTACACGTCCTTTCAACCCGCATCAGTCGCGCCGCTGACACGCGCTAGGCCAGTGGTCGGCAAATATCAGGAGTACAAGTAGATTTAGATTTCTTTTTTGAGCCTTTCTATACAAGAACCCTGCTTTTAATTATAGAGATTCTCGAAAGTATCGCGATTAAAAAAAGGAGTATCAACGAATGAATTTTATAATGTGGTTTTTGGAAACAGTGACTTCCATTGATATTCGGACGCTTTAAAAGAACGCTAACTTTTTTAGTATTGGACCATACAGTTATACAATTAGTTTACTACATGTTGTGAAAAGAATTTTTTTAAAAGATTGCAATTCGTCGGAATTCTAAAGAAAATACGAAAACTTGCGTTTCACAACTTTTTAATGTGGGCCTATGCAGCAAACCAATTGTTCTAACTTCCCAAAACAATTCAAATCGTATGGTCCAATACTAAAAAAGTTGCAAAATACAATTTTTAGTATTTTCTCCGCAATTCCGTCAACTTGCAATTTTCTTCAAAAATGTTTGACACGTTGCGCGGCAAATCAATTGTTTTACTTCGGGCTTTCTGCCAAGCTGTTTTCAAAATTTGGATGTAAAAACGCCCGGAGCGATCCACCATATTATAGTATCTGGGGGAATTTTATTTATTTTTCAAAATCGCAACTTTTAGACCCCGGGTCTCTCCTCCACTATTTCTCCTACCGTATTCTTTATCGATATCATATTTTGCTGAGCAAGTACTGCTCGGCTGCTGTAGACCGTTGGTACACATACTCTAATTCCTATGTCAATAACAAACCGTCCACTTCCACCTTCGATTCTTCCGTTCTTTCAATACATTCATATCGATTTACCGTGACTCCTATAAGTGTTCGAGCCGATGGTCGAAATAGAAACATGTCTAGAAATATAGGAACTATGTTTTTCGTCACTGAATCTGCCACGGATTACTATTACAATCACCCCTAAAACTTGATGTACAATTATTGTAACAGATTCGAACAAATTTGATCTTGTAAAGTCCACATCGTGTACGTCAGTTGTACCATACTTCAATTCTATGGTAGATTCGATCTTGAAAACAATGTTCTAATGTTGTTATAGAGATGTTTAAATTTATAGATTCGTCGAGAACAAGCGTGTCCGATTTGTTACATCATGTACAAACATATATTAGAAAAAAGATGTTTCGACTTATATAATTGTCGAGAACAAACGCGTCGCATTTGTTGCATCATGTACATTACGTACATCGTGTAAAATGAATGAAGATAAGTCGAGATTTATGATCGTACTGTTCTTCTTTACGCGAAACAAGTTAATGTTCCAAATAATTTTTGGAGCCAACGCGGTACATTTTCGACGTAACACTGTCCGTTTGAAAGTTTACGACTCTCGCGTAGCCGTCAAATTGTAATTCGAACGTCGCGGAAAAAAAATGTTTGTTGATGCGAGAGTTATAAATTACCGTGCGAAGAACACGTGCGAAATGTTTTCGTTTCACTTTCACGGAGAACAATGCTTACTTCCGGTGACAGAATTGATCGAAGTTGAGACTCGGTCCCAATTCCAATGTTTAGTACGAGACGTTTACTGCGATTATTTTGCTTTGCGACTGTATTTCGAATAATTTTAGCACTGTGTTACCTGAGTGATGTCCACGTCCCGACATGATCGCAACTGTGCTTGTTTTATCCAGCGATGTTAACGGACGACAAATGTGACAAACAGCTCGAGGCGACCGGCGCACGGGAAATAGTTACGCGAACGATGAGTTTGTTGCATGAATGGCGACTGATGTTTAAGAAACAGGTGTGGTAATGTTGAGGCAGACGTGATTCTAACCTATTCTTGGCGACGGAACTTTAATTCGTTTAAAACCTTCTTGCATCACGGACAACCTTAGCATTTGTACATATTATGTCTACGGTTTCTCGAAAGTTACGTGAGAGTATTAAAAACGTTCTGTAATCAAACCAACGACGCCATACCGCCCTAAACTTGACCTCTTTCGCTCGAAAACTGTTCGAAATGTGTATTTACAACGATCACAAGACAGTAATTAAATCAACGGTATATCGGATAATATATTTTTATTCGCACGCAAGTATATTATTACCAGATTGTGAATCTTTATGCAAAATAAAAATGTTTTGCATCGATTGTGGGAACCAGGAACGAATAACATAAAAATGGATTTCATCCCTTAACGACTTTGATATATTAAAAGCAACATTACAACATTCTTGAATTTTTAAAAACTTTTACTGTTTTACATTTCGCCCAACCAATTTCTTCGTAAACGCATAAAGATCCGTAGTCTAATTATTACATTTTTAAGTGCATTCGTATACATTTTACACTATTTTCAGATTTCTTACGTGTAAATCATTTTCACGCTATTCTGTCTATTAAAAAGAGACAGACGCGGGAATGTTTCAGCAAAATTAAAATAATTATGCGTTAAACAAAACATGTATGAATCTTGATAAAAAGGATACACGCGCTATTAAAATAATAGTCCAAGTTTTGTTTGGTGCGTGAACTATTTTCGGGTGAACTATTTAGTGCCAAATATTTGTTTACTCAGCAACATTACAAAAGAACAAATTTGTCCAAGGTTTTATTTATTTCCGTGAAAAAGACCACATAACGGATACCTGATGCTAAATCGAATAACTTCTTTGAAAAAAGAGGTACTCTTATCGAAGTATTATTGAAACGGAGATTGCACAGTATTTGTAACGCTTTGTTGTCCAAACACTGTGAGAGGGTTGCTAATTATTTTGTGCTAAAAGGGTGCTAGGCTATTGTGCTCGTGGTATCGTGCATGTCGGGGCAGCTTACCTCGTATCTGATTAAGTCGCAATGCCATATTGCAAAGAAAAAAGTTGCACGATCGTCATGAGCAGAGGCAATATCGAATCGAAGCAGAGGTCTCGAGGTGGTTTCAATTAAACGGAATACCGACGGCGGCATTTTACGCAAAACACATTCGACGATGCACATGAAACGAGTGTGGGGAACGAAACGCTGATGCTTTCTTGACTATTCTAGACGCAATAAATTAGAACAAAGTGTTAATTTGTGAGAAACGACCTCATGGACCTCTGCCTAACGACTAAAAAGTTGGGCGTCCCCCAAGTACAAGGGCAGTCACGTTTTTGGCAAAAGGCCGCGCATCCTTGCCGGGAATACGGCATTTCCCTGAATATTTGCGACACGTACGTCGCTTCTTCGCGAACCCCACCTGATTCAGAACTATTTCCGACAATGCTAGCGTCTAGGGAGCTCCAAGGTGACATAATCATCGGAATTTCGTGGAGCACGTGGCCAGACGTCTCTATTAACAACGCGCAACGATCAGCGTCACGGTAACTGCAATATTTAACCGTACCGAGCACAAAATGCAACTGTCGTACATTGTTTTATAAAAATGACAACACTGAATTTATTTAACCCTTTGCACTCGAAGCTATTTTAACTCGAAAATTAAACATTTCCTCCTAGCTAGAATAATTCCATTCTATATGATTTTTGTTTATTTTATGAATATGAAATTGATAGAACACCTCGTACAATACTAAAATGTTTAATAATTGATTGGATACCAACTTATTTAATAATCTAAACAATACTTTGAATAATGGTATGTACAGAGCAATTTTTGTGACGACACTGAGTCACCACTCGAGTGCCAAGGGTTAAATTATTTGCAATTTTTAGAACAATTCGTGCTTGAACGAAGAAACTCGTTTAACAATTTTTAACGGAATTATCAACTTCAATGATTATAAAATCAAAAGTGTGATACCGGTCATTTGACTCGAAATTAAACTTTTCTCCCGACCTACAATATTTCCATTCCTTGTGAGTTTTTAAATTTTATGGATATGAAATTGATGTAATACCTTATACGATACGTAAATGTTTGGTAATTGATTAAAGATCGACATATTTAATAATGTATACAACATTGTGAATAATGGCACAGCAATTTTTTGGTGGTGACTCCGAGTCAATTACCGGATATTCGTTTTTCTTAGCTTGTACAGTTCCCGTGTTCTTAGGTTTTCCTTATTACATTTTTTACGTGTTAGTTCAGTGAAATTATTGTTTGTAAGAAAAGTTTATATTAGAGTGCAAGCAGTTACAGAACCATAACTTAATAAATAACAATATTTGTAAGACGTACTTGCCATCGCGGCTGCATATGATCAAGACCACGACTTCTTTGAATCGAAATTGTAAAGGATGACAGTGAATATAAATAATCTCTAGAATATTAAAGCGCGACAAAAATTGTTTTGCCAATAATTCTGATAAAATTATGACCTCGAGCGATAAACATTTATCTACGTCCGATTTAATTTTGTACGAGGACGCGGAATAAAAATATGTCTATGGTAACGATGACTGACACTCGCATCGTAAACCCTGTGAATTTTGATCTCTCGATCGCTTCTGATTTAGATAATTATTCTATTCTTAAAACCTTGGTTTCGCTTGGCTGATATACGCATCAATGAAAGCTCTCAAACCGTAAAAATTTATGATAAGCGTAATATCGCTGGCACTTGACCGATAGCTCATTATTTCGGTCTCAATTAGTATTAAGTGACCACATACGTGATCGTTACACGGAGAAGGTCGCAAGTTCGTGTCTACTTCGAGGAGAAGAGTGCAGGCTGTACGCATGAAAAATGTTTCATCCGACTGTTGAAAGGCAGCATGATTTGTCGCAAATCGAAAGGTCAACAAATCAGAGATATCTTTTAAAAATCATTTCATTCTCTATACGCATTCGCATACGACTTGGAAATGAATTTGTGGTAACGGTTGAAAGCAGAGTCTAACGTCGGAGCCAAGCAATACGCGACGAGGTAGAATTATGACGGTGCTGACAGCGAAAGTTTTCTCTGTCCCGTAATTTTACAATTTGGCGTACGATCAAGATCGCCGACTTGGGAATCTCTTTAAAAAAGGACGAAAGAGTTGGAGAAAACGAATCCTGGCAAAGCAAAGTACTCTAACAATGATCATGGGAAATTCTGTGCGGTACGAAAAGCGTAATAAAATGTTAATACAATTTCTATAATAGGATTATTTATAAAATAAATGACTGAGCGAATGAATTTATAGGCACAGATAAAATTATTTGATCTGCTAAAATGTTTTCGTTCTATATTTTACCTATATCATTTTTTAAGATTGCATTTAATTTATTTGTACAATTGTACTTTGGCTGATACCGGATATAAATTGTTTCACGTTGGATAATTATTAAATTACTACACTTTTTTTGCATTCTTGTAAACACTACACGTTCAGGAGCACGTATACACACACGAACACGCAACTGTCTGCATGCAGGCGCACAACAACCACTGCGAAGACTATGAATAAAGGATAAAAGGGGAGAGTGTATCTATACGTAGCTAATTAGACGATAGGTCAAGGTTCAAGTAGTTTCTACCCTCGTGACTGATTTTTGCGGTAAAATTATATTCTATTTTACTAAAATCAGGCCGCTTCTCATAGAGATAATTGAACAAAATCCCGTTGATGCATGATTTTTAGTAAACTATTTTTTCTTTACTTGTCGACTTCGACGAAATAATGACAATGAAAATGTTTTTATCACATGTATGGTTTCAAAAGAGCTTTCGCGTGATTATAGAAAATTTTATGTAAAAAAAATTAAATCAATTTTTTTGCAATTTTCTTTTATGTTGCGATACTTACCGAATTCGTTTTGAAATTCTCTAACAGATAGGCGTAACAAAATTATAGATGTATTTACAAAAAATTGAAACTGTCCTTGAGAAATTATGAAAAAAAGAGTTCACAAAAAATTTGCTATAATCACGCGGAAGCTCTCTCGAAATCATGCTACATCCGGTAAAAAGAATTTTCGATCGAACTGCTAATAACAGAGTAATCTCTACTGATCACGATTTGTGGTTCACCCTGCATGTATACCAAACATTTTTGCTTCTAATTATAAATTACGATAACTGATCCGCGCAACTATAACGTACTATAAGTTTATTTCTATTTTAACCGGTAGTATTTCAATCAGAAATACCTCTTTCGAAACAACTTCATATACATATATATATATTTAAAGTATAAAAATAACATATCTTACGGTTCAGTATTAAAGTGGAAAGAATAAGAATGTGTAATTTAACCCTTTGCACTCGAACGGCGTCTCTGAGGCGCCAGTAAAAATGACCAAAGCACTATTCAAAACAGTTTCAATATTATTAAATTCGTCTGTATTCTATGAATTGCAAAAAGCTTCATCGTGGTATGAGAAAACAGGATCAATTTTGTG
The DNA here is from genome assembly GCA_028455805.1 of Lasioglossum figueresi. Taxonomy (NCBI): domain Eukaryota; kingdom Metazoa; phylum Arthropoda; class Insecta; order Hymenoptera; family Halictidae; genus Lasioglossum; species Lasioglossum figueresi. The sequence goes on along the minus strand of CM052195.1, from coordinate 10,712,096 downwards.
TGCCCAATGTAAAAAAGATTACATAAAATGAAAAGGACCTGGGTTTAAGAAATGCCATGATTTTGGAATTAAAATTACTTCGAGTCCAAAGGGTTTTTAGTTGCAACAAGAATCACCCTTTGCGTGCCTCCTCTATAACTATGGCAAGCCTTTTGCTTGCGAAACCTTGTACGAAGACACAACAATGGTTTCCTAACTGTATTCACGTTCAGCGCTTCAATCTGTTACCTTGCAATAAAACTTCGAAGACATTCCAGCGAAGAAACTAAAATTCATTATAATTTAAAGTTTATTTACTAGAATAAAACGTGCGTATTTCCATACGAATAAGTAATATAATTCTTCGTGTTTTGTCTGCTAGAAAAGTCGCTCTTCGTCGCGCATTTACATATACGTCTCCGATCAAAGTACCGTATCGTTAACTATAAATAAACACGCAATCTACATGCATGCGCGTCAACGGGGAATCATAATTTTTACCTTCCGAGCATTATCGAAATACATATATTTTCTTTAACGCTCGAACTACGGTGCAGCGAAAGCGACAACTTTATATTAAATTATAAAAAGCACAGGAGTGTATTAATTCGAAATGCATCCTTACAGCTTCGATAGCCGTATACCGAAAACAATACAATTAAATTTCCCGTTTCCTCGGAAAGAAACAATAACGTAAAAGTTACTAGACGTTAATTACCAGCGTGTTTGTTAGCTAGGCGAATGAATTCAACCCTTAGCACTCGAACGGTGCCTCCGAGGCATTATTCAAAATATTGTTTACATTATTAACACTAACCGTACCGGGTACAGAATGTATCGGATATACATTGTTTTATAAAAATTACAAGACTGAATTTATTCAGAAATTTATTGAATAATTTCTAATGGAAGCATCGTTATAATTTCAATAATTACAAAATAAACAATGTGAAAGCGGTCGGCAATCAATTACTAAACATTTAGGTATTGTACTAATTTCATATCCACAAAATTTCGAAAATCATGGAGAATGGAAATATTCTAGGTCGGAAGGAACGTTTAATATTCAAATGCAAATATCTCCGAGTGCAAAGGGCTAAGAAGCAGGTGGGTCGAAATGCTGGCAAGAGATTGTCGTACCTTTTTTTTGAAACAGCTGCATCGTGTCCGTCTGCGCGGGATCGGTGTCTTCAGGAGCGGGTTCAGATTCGGACAACATAAATTCAACTTGAGACGTTTTCCGCTTCCGGTAATGGAATGAACAAAGACAACCTCGTCCGACCCGCCACTGCACACCTTGCCAGTGCCGCTTCTTCGGCCGTGTCGTACCGGTGGAATTTCTGAGGATGCCTATCGACCGCCGAGTTGTGCCTCGGGACACAATCGAACCAATCGACCAATGAAAGTAATAGAGAATAGTCACGTGCGAGTTTCAACGATATATTAACTATTAATCCGTCAGAAATACCACCGTGTCCGGCGGCACCGAAAATCTTCACGTTTCGCGCCGTGTCTTGTGCAACGGTACAACGTCGATCGCGTTCCGAAAAAAAAACTATATCGCCGATCGATCACGCTCGTTCAATGAAATTTAGTTCTCGACCGACTAGAATCGCTGCTCGCTGATCAACAATAGACCCGCCGACACAGTATGACGTTACTTTCACCGGCGCGTCTAAACTGAATCGAGGAACGGCGTGTACGTTGAATCAGCAGCCTATATGCGCTCCCGTCTACGTGCACCTGTACAGTAACACCTCGTTTAACCAGTCATCTTAAATTTTTGTAGACTGTCTGCTTTATCGCTTTATCGCTTTACCCGCTGGTAAGTACACTTAACAGTCGTTGCAAATCAAAGATAAATACATAGTTGAAGCTTTTCAACCCTTCGCACTCGAGCGGTGACTGTGAATCACCACTGAAAATTGTTGTACCATTATTAATTACTAAATATCCAAGTATTGTACGAGGTATTATATCAATTTAATATTTATACAAAGAAAAAAGTTAATATAGAACGGAATAATTTAGGTCGCGAAAGAAATGTTTAATTTTCGAGTTGAAATAGCTCCGAGTGCAAACGGTTAAATAAATTCAAAAGCCTGACACGAAATTATTAAGCGGAAGGAGACGCGAGTCTAAACGTCGGGCGAATTGTTTAAAGATCGATGCGAGTTTATTTGATGCGATTTTCCTCGGAGAAAGAATACATTTCGAGTCTGGCCATGTTATTTTTACCTTTGGCAAGCATGTTTCTTATAACGTAGCAGTTTCTTGAAACGTATCGTTTATACGTTAAGCGGGGTATTACTGTATCTTCCGATTCCACGGTCAATGATCACGGTCCGATATCGGTATAGCGGTGTTCAGGCCCGGAACGATGACAGAACGTATGCGTGTGTTTTCTGTTAGCGTTGATCGTTTGACTGAAAGTTTCACGTTCGTCGGCATGCTGCTGCGAAACGTATCGTCGGTGTTAATTCCGGTAATCCGACGGTGTCGGAAGATTAAGGTCAAGACGAAGTGAGAAATCGAATTAAGATCGGCCGTGTGTTCGATGTGTAGCGTCGCGCGCCGGTGTATACGGATCCGAGAGTGTTACGCAAAGAAATTTCGTGACAGGGTTTACTGAACTTTATTAACACGTAACAATAAGACCGGAAGTTAATAGGAATCGGTGTATGAGAAAAATTGGACGATCGCACGCGCTTTAACGGACCGTTCCCGGCAGACTGAGATAGAGAGATCCAGTCAAAAGTCTAAAGGTTTATTTTTGATCAGATTGTCGCGCCAAAAGGGTATAACGTGGCCAATCGCGTCGAAACGATTGGCCCGGCCGAAACTCCACGGCCCATTCGAAAACAGATTTCGCTGTGCTAAAGATGACTAAAAAAAAACCATTACAAAACTAACATCTTTTTCATTTACTTCATTCATATTTTTTTTTTCTTTTTCTTTTTTATCAATGTCCGGCTATACACGTTTGTTTCGCGATAATACTTCCCTACACAGCGTCAAAAGACGCTTCTTTTATTATTTTTTTTTCTTCTTCTCATTTGTATTACGCAATTGTACTAGTTCCTCGTAAAGGTGGGACAGCGTTTTGAATATCAAACGCCGACCCGCACAACTTTTTTCAACAGTCATTACAACGCGACACAACATCACGCTCAAACATCCCTCAAACAATACACGGTAAACGTCTCAAAAATAAGTATCGATACTCATTCCATTTCATCTACACTGTCGTACAAGTTAGATTCTTATTCGATAAAAACGGTGCTATAGTATTAACGCGCAGGGGGCTCGCTGGGCCAAACGATTCGAACGAGAGAGCACTATTGAGATACAATTCATAGGGATAGTATACGTATCTAGGAATAACACCTGTGTGGAGTACAGAGTTAAGACTTACCGTGTGATTCTTACTTGCGAGGAGCGCTAGCCAAATGGTCCCCTCCGAAAGTCGAAAAAATACCCGATATGTACATTTTCAACAACTACCGTTCACAGTTGGAAAATTAAAATAGCTTCCCTTGCAATTTCTCTACATACGAACAAGCTGCAGCCTAGTAGTTTGCAAACTAAACGATGGCTGCTAAGAAACAGTACGTGTCGACTGTTCGTTCTGTCGTGTTTTCTTTTTTTCACGTACAAGTTTCATGAAAGTCGGCGAGTTTAACTTGGACAGCACCCCTCGTTAATGACACTCGATCTATGCCCGATACAAGTACGGTTATACAGCTGAATACGCGCGCATCGTCGTTTCTTTAAAAGTACAATTTCAATGGCTAACAGGATGAACACCTGATTCCGAATCCGATATTCCGAAGAAACTTGAATAATCTCTCGACGAGCATCTTCTCGTGTTGGTCTCGTTTGGTCGCGAGCTCGCCGAGTTTCTCGGTCCGCGCGCAGAACGCCTCAACGAGGAAATCATGGCACAACATCGCGTCGTCCTCTATCGCGGCTAACTTATTTTGAACGTCTGTCGCTCGGACCGATTCCTCGGCACTCTCGTCCGTTCGGCAGGAATGCTTTATGTACATCGCGATGAAACGCACGAGGACACACGCCAGGAACCTACGATGACACCAGAGTGCCTCGTAATCGTTATACATGCAAATCGCGCTCTCGTTCGCGCGACATTCTTCCGCCCAGTAAGACAAAGTGCGAAAGTACGCCTGTTGTTCAACGCTCGTCGAACTCGCGTTATACTCCGTCTCCATAACGTTGAACAGCCGCTGTAATTTATGCGCGTCACCGATGTTAGATTTAATGTACGCGAACAGTTCCTCCCTACATTGCTCGGTGATCGCCGGACACTTTATCAACGACTCTCTAGGCAGTTCTTTGAACTCGAACATGTATTTCTGCAGCAAGAATTGCCGGTAGGAGAGTCCGCTGTAATCCGATACGTGTCTCTGACACCACGCGAGCGTGTTCTTCCACTCGTTCTCAAAATTCGGATAGGCGAAGCCACGGGACTCGCGGAGTGCCATCACGTGCCTCCGGTGACTCCACGCGTTATAGTTGTTCGCGTACCTTTCCGCGCAGGTGGTCACCAAGTTCAATTCCGTACAAAGCGGCGACTCCGCTGAATCGAAATCGTACCGGCTGTCTTTGGCGTTCAATACGTACAACAATAACCACTGCCGATAGGCGAACGCGTCGAAACATTTCGGCTTACGGTAGAGCACCAACCGCGAGAACGCAAATTCCTCCGATACCTCTAATTTGTGACTTCTCACTAACTCCCGTCGCATGTTCCAGAACGTCGTGACATCCGGATTTAATAGGAGGGCACCCAGTAACCATCTTGCTATTGTGCTGGGCTCCTCGCGCCTGTGTTTGTTCTGGCGAAGTTCGAAGAGCCGCCGATAAGCGTAGCAACAAAGTGGTTGCACACACCACGAGGCTAGCCCAAGACAGTCCTCCTGATGAAATACCGGTGATTTATTCTCATTATCTTCCGCGGGGATTATTTCGAAGCTCTTCCTGAAATTATACATGAACAATGTTTCGTTTCGTTATTCTCCTGACCTATCTCAACCTTTGTGCGGTCAACCGGGTATCCATTTACTGAATTTCTTTCAACAATTTCGAAGAAATGCTGAATGTACATTCTTCGCTCGCTAATGTATTAATTTATAATCTTATAATGAGAATTTGTGCAAAAGCATGTCAAGTACAGAAAGGTTTTTAATAATCTATACATTTTGGTTGACTGCATAAGGGTTAACGATAGCCGAACAAAAACATAAACAATTATTTTCCGATTGATAACGTTAACGTTACTACTTTTTTTCTGATGAATTAGAAAATGTGTATTATCGGTGAAGATGTAATGTACTGTGCCTCAATGTTCATTCCCTTCGTTTTATTTGACAATAAACAAAATAAATAATACAAAACATTTGAAATATATGCCTATACACGTGAATTACATAACAACACACGAGACATCTAGAAAATGCAGTAAAAGTATTTTCCACATGATTTTAATCGCTGTAATTCTAGTTTAACGTTTCACTAGCCACGGTCAACGAATATTAATGATATATATATCATGTATATATAGCATATATATATATATATATATATATATATAGCATGTTGACGATTAATTACAGCTCTCTCGCACGATTTGCATAGAAACGCATCTACGAAAGAATATCCATTGACAATACTTATGACATTTATTAATCGCGATGGCGCCAGTTTCATATCATAGATATCAGATACCAACATTACTGATACTGTATTTACTATGCAAACCTTTTGCGAAGCGTCGTATGTAGTACGCGTGTCCCATTGAGACTTATAAATGACGGTGTGGTAAATTTGTTGGGCCGACGATCGAGCACACAATAACAATGCCGTTAGATTGCAAATGCAACGGACACACTGACACGTTTGATCGGAGAATTGAGTGAGAATTTTCACAGATATTTTCAAAGACTCCGCCCTCGTAATGTATCTACGAAAACACTCACAGTGACGGATTCTTCTTCACCACATTTTCGATGTCGGAAAGAATTTTCTCTGCTGCCGGAAAAATATCGTCTTGCATTGTAATCTTGCCACTATTGTTCGTTACATGTCTCGTACAATTAATTCGAAACCAATACACGATTAACCCTTCTGTTTCTCTCTTGCTGCACCTTTCAATGCAGACACGATGTAGCGTTTTTCTACAGAAGTGTTGGGGGGATATGCTGCGATACCGTTTGAAGTTTCCTGTAAGTCTCGAACGTTCGAAATCAGATGGCGCGAAATTATTAACGGTGAAAGATCCCGATAAAGAACAACATTCGTATTTAACAGTCCCGCGAATGGAAAATAACGAATTCATAAGTAGAAATAATCTCGATTCTATTTTTGTGAGGTTATAACCATCGATACCTTTCACATATGCGTTTATAAATACAAACCACAACTTGTACCATTATCATTGTTGCGTATAAACGTAAAACACGAAAACATATTTACTTCGAATGTTATCATATTGTAGTTATTAGAAACTATAGAAAATTAATGTAAAAATGTTGTTTTTTCGTATTCGATAAATTCTTGATTTTTTGAAAGATGGATATTTAAATAGTATTTATTTCGACGAAAGAAAGTAGTTTGCCGATATTGTTTAATGTGAATATTGTACCTTGTTTAATGTTGAATTATTTTCTTACAGTCGAGACACCATTGTGGATAAGCAAACGATTAATCGAAAGAAGGATCGAAAGTTTCGATATGTGTCATGCCATAATGGTATAACTTTGGAGTACAAGTTCTCCGGTTGTTATATCGGTCTTAACCTATACGTTACTGAATTCCTCTCGAATTCAATTTGTACCTACTCATCTTACCTTATAAGGAAATAAACGTTAGTTTAGTTGGTGAACACTTCATTTTCGGCGCACGAGGTAAACTATTTCATTTAAAACAATGTCTGATCCTCGAATAAGAACTCTAAAGATTAAAACTGGAGTAGTGAAACGTCTCGCGAAAGAAAAAGTTACGTATGAAAAAGAAGCAGTACAGCAACGTGAAAGGATACAAAAATTACAGGAACAGGGTGAGAATACTATACTGAATAATGCGATCGGAAGCATGTCTTATTTATCTTATTAATCCAATCCTTTCAATAGCTGTGTTATCTATTGCGACGCTTCCGTACATTTTTATCGATTACGATTGTTATCTATTGCGACATTTCCGTACATTTGCCTGTTCAAGGGGGTAGACTCGTTTCTAGGATTGCAAGTGTGAGGGTGCACCTTCTTATTTGTCGATAGTGCAAAGATGGGGTTTTTTCAGTAGTTGAAAGCGCTGGATAAAAGATCAATCTAGACCGCAATCGCCCTCAAAAGTCAGGGTGTAATTTGCATTATACTGCAGCATGTAGCTGTCGCAGCTTTATGAAATTACACCGCTGAATAATACAAATTACGCCTCGTAAACATAAGAAGAGGACTTTTGAGGGCGATCGCGGTCTAGATTGATGTTTTATCTAGCGCTTTTGACTACTAAGAAATCCCATCTTTGCATTATCAAGAAATGAGAAACAATCCTGGAAACAAGAGTCTATCCCCTTAAGAAGCTGATATGTCTGTTGTTGTAATCACGTTTACAACTCATGTACTGCTGCAAAATAAATATTACAATTATTCGAGTCAAGTCAATTTTCTATATTTTCTTATTGTTCGTAATTGTTTTATTACAGATAAAGATGGATACGATTTGAAGAAGCAAGAAGAAGTTCTTCAAGAATCCCTTATGATGGTGCCAGATTGTCAACGACGTCTTGTAAAAGCATCCGAGGAACTTAAAAAGATCTTAGAAACAGAACAAGATTTGAAAGAAATTCAAGATTACATAGAAGCTGAGAAAGTATTACAAGAAGCGGAAGCTCAACTTCCTAAGGAAGAAGGAATCATGGAAATGTGTTAGAGAGTGTATCGATCATATTAAAGAACTGCCACAAGTTATGAAGAAACTATATTTTCATCTAACGAATACTTTGTAAGCAAATTAATCATTTAACGCATACAAAAGCGATAGCATTAAGATATTTTATATTTCGTCGAGTTAAGTGTGTCAATTTCGAACGCTTATATTTGATAATTAAAGTTTTGCAGAAAGTTCCATGCAAAATTGCTGGAACTAAGATTACAATATGTATCATCCGATAGGTCAGTCTATTTATAATGCGAATTACAATATGAATGTATATCAAAATTATATTTATCCGATTGGTACAACTTCTTCCGACGTTATTACCAATTCGAAAATTACAACAGAGAAACGACAAGCTGATGAGAAGGATATTGAAATTTTTCTCGAAAACGCTAATTTGCCTAAGAGTATAAACGACCAGAGAAAAATTCAGGGAAAGTCGAAAATTGCGATTACCAAAGATGCCATAACAGCAGCGTATAAATTGAATGAAAAATTAAAAATAATTTGTGCAGAATTGGCAGATAATAAAGATTTATCGGTAGAAGAATGGGAAGAGAAAATGAACATTTGCGAAACAGCGAAAAGTGAAATTATGATGTTGTTAGAGCCTATTAAAGACCCACATTTTTTAAATAAGTTAAGGAGAGATTTAGAAAGGCGCAAGAAAAAACGATTACGAGAAAAAGTTAAAAGAGAGAAATGGAGACGTAAGAAGGTAATGAAAATCGAAAGAAGAGCAAGATTGCATGCACAGATTGATTCGTGGATTAGGAAAGAACAAGCTGTAATAGAGAAGGAGAAGCAAGAAGAAAATTTACGTAAAGACGCAGACATGATATTATCCGATATTAGAGGAAAACGAAGCGATGCAAGAAAATATCTTGGACTGTTACAAGAGTTACAAAATCTGCGGAATATTAAGACCAATATTGCCAGAGCAAGAGGAGAACATTTATCTTTAGCAGCAGACGAAGCATTTAATAATATAATAGGTACTATTCTCTAATCTTATTCAACAAAAATATATTACAAATTATACTAATCAATATATTTTCTGCATACAGCAAAGTTAACGGAACAGTGGTCAGCATTTGACAGAGAATATTCGATAGAAGAACAAGGTTTAAAATTGATGTTGAAGACTGATAATGAAGAAAGAATTGAAAAACAAAAGAAAAATGTATTTGACGAGTGGGAAAATGTACTTTTTGGGAAAAAAATGTTAACGAATGATCAATATGATACTGATTTAGCCAATTTTATTAGTATGAGGTAGATATAACACTATACGTAAACAATATTCAATTATTTTATAAGTGTATTTTTACAGTAACATAATTGCTTTATTTTCAGAACTGCTTGGGATAAATATATAAGTACGGATAGTGATGCATCACCAATTCCAGTCGGGTGGGTAATGCCTGATGAACCATCTTCTGCTGCCTGGCAAAAGTGTCTCAAAAAAGAAATATCATGAAATAAACCAATAAATTATAATTTAGAGATATAATTAAACTTTAATACACGCCATGGACATAGTGCACGTAATGTAATTTAGGAAATGTGAATAACTTCTCTGATCTATTGCATATTATTTTGTACATTCTGCAATACAACATTTTTAAATTCCTTGTCTCCCTTATTATGATTAATACCATAGTATTGCGAAGCACATGATTGGAAAAAGAAACTAAAACGTCCAACGAGTGAAAGTATATGACAAATGATATTTTTATTCTATTAAAATATATATGGAAAGTATGTACAAATTTTTCTATGATATATATGATGAGACAGTGTAATGTATTATATTCATGCTATACTTAAAATTAGATTTTTCTGAGCAGCATTCGAAGGTTCCAACATGATATTATCTTTTGCAATTGCGGGAGCTACGGTTTCTGCAGCAGATAATATTATATGTAATTTTCCTTGCAATTCTGATAGAGCTAATATTAAATTTTCTTCTTCTTCCAATTTGTATGCTAGAATAGTAAACATTTTTCGTGGTTCTGGTCCAAGTTCATCCAAATGATCTTCATAGACATCTGTTAAAGTAATACTTATCATTAGAGAACATTCGTAAGTTAATATTTTGAGAAAGTTATTTAACACGTACCCATTAAAACATTGGCCACATGTATTAATACTCTTCCAAATTGAACGTTCCCCACATGTTTATTTAAAAACTTTATGATATTTACAAGAGATTTTCCATTTCTACCGGCAAGAGCCTGTTTTAAACCTTGTCTTCTGATAAGTTCTTGCATAAGCGTAACCGTAACGTGCGGTGCTTTATTCACAACATAACTCATCATCACACAATCCAAAGCTTTTGAATATTCAAACTTTCTTAAATAGGTGTCGTGTTTAGACATAATTTCTTTCATATCCTCGTTTATAACCATATCTACATGCGGTGTGTGCAAATTTTTACCCGAATGTCTGTATGATACTTTCTTACGTTGTGGTTTCTCAGGTTTCATATCTTCTTCTCTTCTTCTGACAGAAATTAAACCATCGACCATACCGGCTACTATGGTTTCATCGTCAGACTAAAATAAAAAAAATGTTATTTAACAATTCACAGTTCTATCGGTAGTTTATACTTTAAAATGTGAACATTTTCTTACACTGATCCCTATACTGAGAACTGAATTTGGGTAGTCTAGAGAATGAACAGTCTTGTACGTTCCAGAATCATAAATTTTCACGTGTCTATCTAACGAGCCAGACAAGATTCTGTGGCCGTTCGAAGCCATTTTTAAACATGTTACGGTTTTATGATGTTGCACAATTTTGGCAAGTAATCTCCCTCCGGCAAGCGCATCCCAGACTCTGATTTCTGTTCCACCTTTTCGAAAATATTTAATACATTAGTCTTACCTAATCGATAGACTGCGGATCTTTATGCAAAATAAATGTTATTCTTCCCTTAATGATTTTAATCCCTTGTCGTATCATTTTCTTTACAGTTACAACGATTAAAATGTCTTTATCCCCAAAAATGTTGTAGAAGAGAATATTTTCAATGCTGTATTATTGATTACAAATGAATCAAATTTTATTTCATTTAAAAAGAAAGGCGTAACATACATATTTGTTAGACTTTGTTAATAGAAGAGAAATCATATATTGGCTACTCAATTTTGCTATAAATGCATAAAGATCCACAGTCTACTAATTAAAATAAATTAAAATATGGACAGAATTAAAGTACTCTACCTGCAGACAAAAATATCCCACCAGATGGTAAGAACAATAAACTTTCGACCGGAGCTTCGTGACTTACATTCAGAATTTGTTTGTTCGTCCGTGTGTCGTACATATAAATGTGTTTGTCGTAACCACCAGATAATACTATATCTTTGGAAATAGGACTGACTGCACCAGCTCTAATATAGTCTGAATGTTCATTAAAAGATATAACTTGCTTTTCGCTAGGTATATCCCAAACAACAACAGTTTTATCATCGGAAAACGAAGCTATGTGAACATTGTCGGCAGTGAAAAATGTTCTGTGTACAGCAGCTTTATGCCCAGAGAAAAGTCGAAGAAGACTCTTCGTGCCAATATCGAACAGTTTAATGACTGCTTCTTCGCCACCGGCACAAAGTAATTTTCCATCGTTGCGAAAAGAGCCACCATAGGCTGCTTCCTTAAATCTACTGAGGTTCTTTGTGACTAGCTTTGTAATCGGATTGTATACTTGTACCCTGACTGAACAGGTGACAGCGAAATAATGTGGTTCCACCGGTGAAAAATCTATGTAATCTACAGGCCCAAATTCTTTAACTAAAACAGGAGCCTGTTGAATAAATGTATTTGATTTTATAATATAGTTACATTTACCTAGCTCTTACACTCCGGAAAAAGATAGCACACTTTGAAATTTTAATGTAATTTCTATTTTTAGTTTTTTAGTTTTTACATTATCAGTTAGGTTTTGCAACGAATGTTTGCTCTTCTGTAGCTTCTACACAATTGAGAAGCGTAAATCTGCTACTTGCGCTATCATTTTGTACCGCTTGCAGACCAGAATATTTACGTTTCCATTCCTAGAATTCTGTTAGAGTAAATATTATCGATGATATTCGATACATCACACATATAGGCATGTCAGAATATGTTGATATATGAAAATATTCATTTTCTTCAGTTTAATGTACGAGATGGTAAAAATAATCGATGTGCTATCTTTTTATCCCGGAGTGTATTTAAGTACGATTGTTAGGTTAAGTTATACGCACGTGGAGATCATGAACTATACAATATACTACAAACATCGGAAAATTTGTAATTTTTACTATTAAAAGATACTCACTGTATACTTTTTCCAATATATGTTATCCGGGGTTAATTCAGTTCCTGATCTAGCAAATACTTTGGTATTTATTTTCTTAAAGGACGCCATTTCTTTAAAAATGTCAGCTGTAATAAAGGATAGTAGAGGGGGCAAACTTCTCTCGTTGACAATTGATGGAAACCGTTCTCCATTTTATCGTAATTATTCAGGAACCAATTCATTTGTCGGTATTACTGAATAAAGAAAGTCTATAAAAATCTTTTATGTGATGATTAGACGACATGATTAGAATGTTTCAGTGGATTTTCCCGAATTTTATGCAATTCCGCTGGTCGTTTCAATATGGCGATGGTTAGTTGCTTCGGATCACGAAGGTCTCTTTACTAATGAATTCCGTGGCTTTCTTTTCTATTTCGTTGAATCATTTTAATATAAAGCCCTGATATTTATATTATTCATATTGTAAGTGCATACAAGTTACGTAATTATGAAGTTCTGCATCTACTAGGCAAGGGATTACTGCCGACGGTAACTTTGCTTAGGTAGCTGGACAGAATTGGCAATTACCGTCCTTTTAATAAGGTTTGTTAGATTTTATAAATAATATGTAATATCATACGTCGCGAGATTATGGTATTCGAAAATGCTTTATTTTCATTCTATTCCTTTCAATCCTGTAAAAATTCATATCTTGATTTTGTTCTAGTCAAAGGGGAATTGCTACAAAGAAGAATTTCTTCTTATTTCACTGCACACCAGCCGAGTTTATAAATATTTCGAAAGTCTAAATTCGAATTTCCATTGACAGTATTGTTCGCAAGATTCTTTCGATGACACGAGAAAAGTTTATCCATCATTACAATGATCGATTAATACGTAGACGTAAACAACATGATTGATCTATTCGATTCCCTTTGGAAGCGGAATGAATGAACGATAATTTTTATTACAATGATATGAAGATCTATGTTGAAAAACTAATTTAATCGAATGTAGCGATCAAGTACATTTAACACAATATTTTTAAGACTATAAGTTAAAAATAGTCTGAATTATTACATATACGTGAGAGGTAATTTTTGTAATTACCAAAACAATTTTATATGCAACAAACTCTAGTTTATAAATTATAAAATTTAAGCAACATGGCCGAGACACAGAGAATGACTGTCTACGGCAGATATCCTCCCTGTGCGGACGCGGATCGTTTAGACGAACGTCGTGCAAGGTAAATTGAAAGAATTTTTGTCAGTTTTAATTTTATTTTAACAATTTTCACTTCTTATTATAGATTAGCCTTAAGTATGGAGAGGAATCGAAAGCTAGATAAGCAAGAAGACTTTGTGTGTTACGAATCGAGTGACGACGAAGCGGAGTCTATAAACGAAGGAAAACAGTTTTTAAGGACATCTTTTAACTTTGTAGACTATGTATGTGCTAGGGAAATAGATACAAGAGAAGTGCGGAAAATTAATCAAGAATATGGATTTCGCCATATATTGACTCACGAATTATTTAAAGAATATTCAGTTAGTTTAAACAATATGAACAAAGTTTTTTGCTCTCAGTGGTTAAGTGATAGACAAGTAGTATTCGGTACAAAATGCAACAAATTGATGGTTTACGATGTAGCAACGCAGAAGTTAGATCAAATACCATCCTTGCATGGGAGACAAGTTAATCCAGGAGGTGCTGCAGTTCCTGAACAACAATGTGGTATACATTGTGTTCAAATTAATCCATCAAGGTATATATATATATATATATTTATATATATACAGCAAAATGTTTATATATATCAGGGTGTTCCTACATGTAAAAATGAGATGGAAAGAAAGAATCAAATTTTTTCCTCTGCATCTTCGTTTTCGAGAAAATCGAAGAAGAAAATTTACAAAACTAGAATGTATTCGATTTTCTTGAAAACGAAGACACAGAGGAAAAAATTTAATTTTTTTTTTCAACTCATTTTTACATGTAGAATCACCTCCTACGACATTTTACAATATGTACGATATTTTTCAACTTCATAATTTTCTTTTTTACATTGTAGAACGCTTTTATCAACTGGAGCAAGGAATAGTAATGAAATTGCAATCTACAGGCTACCAACGTTAGACCCAGTCTGCGTAGGAGAAGGTGCACATAGAGATTGGGTGTTCGATATGTGTTGGCTTGATGACGAATTTTTAGTTTCTGGTTCTAGAGACACTAAAATGGCTTTATGGCGTATTGACAATGATCTCGCAGAAGCTCCCGACAAAGCAGACGTACCTACACACAGGTGCAACTCCTAATGCAAAGTATAGATAAGAAAATATGTAAAAAATTTATGTTAATCAATGTTTTCTTTGTTCTTCGATTAGGTTAATTCAACCAGTTTGTGTTAAAGAATGCAGATCGGCTCAAAGAGTGCGAGCGCTTGCTTTCCATAGGACATACAAAGAAATTGCAGCACTCACCTTGAATAGTTTTATACACATTTGGTCTGCTGAAACATTCAGACAAAAGATATCTAGAAAATTACCAGTTTCCCAAGAAAATGTTTGCCTTGCAGTACAAGATAACGGTGTATATGCGGTAGGATGTCGGTCACATACTTTATTGTTAGATCCGAGAACATTACAAATTATTAAGAAAGTACCATCGCGGTATGTAGCTTTCCTATGTAAGCTTCTTTGCTGTAATTACTAGACAGCGGATTTTATACATTTATGAAAAAAATGAGTAGGTGTAAAGGCCTAGCCGATTAAGATGGTCAAAATTGCTCCTAGAGGTTTTTCAATGACTATTGAACCATTCGAAAGCTGACCAAGACAAACTCCTTTGAATAAAATTTCAGCTCTCTAGCTTGCCCGTGAGGTTAGTTACATTTTCCGGTTTCAGATGTTTTCTAAAATTCTGAAAAAATGTGATATATTTTGGATCCTAAGACGAATTTTAGAGAATTTTTTCATTTTTTTTTCTATCGAACATATTACGAGAGTCTATGAATGTCTATGTCACTCCGGTTTGTTGCAATTCAGGTGGAAAATTTTTATTTTGCATAAAGACCCACTGTCTAGTGATTACATCTGTATATGTATGTTTTATTAACAAGTTCTATTTTCTTTACAGATATAGCGGTTGTGGGATTCGGTCAGCCAGTTTCCAAGGTTCCATTTTAACAATAGGAACAGGTTTAGGAATGTTAATGTTTTACGACGTGAGAGCACAGAAGTACCTCGAGTCTTCAATTAATTCTATTAGGACAGTTATACTCAAAGCTTCTAAAGGATACGTAGTATGTTTCGTATTTTTCAATTTAAATTTAAAGTTATCTTTGTAAAAAAAAAAAACTAATACCTTAACGACGATAATAGTTTCCGGATGAAGAATACATTGACGGATTCCAAAACGTGAGATATACGCCTGCTATATATACTCATTGCTACGATGGCTCAGGTACGCGGTTATTTGCGGCTGGTGGTCCTCTACCTATGAATCTTTACGGCAACTATGCAGGATTGTGGCAATAAAAATAATCTTAACTGAATATTGAATACCATCGATTTTTACGTAAGTAATCATAATTTGTATGTACATTTAAATTGTCTGAAATATATATGAAGAGGTATATATGTCAGTTCTCCACATTGCTACGAGAATTTTTGCTTATTTCTGTATTTCTCCATGAAATTTTCTTTTATTTATTTATATTATGTACAGAGCGTTTCGTGACTGTTTGTGTCACCGAAATATAAATTTCTTTGTACTATATGATATAGTTACCTTATTAGTTGACTGCGGATCTTTATACATTTATAGAAAAATTGAGAAGATGAAATTCAAAATTGCTGGAAAATTTGAAAAATTGAATATGTTAATATATGATTTCTCCTCTATGAAAATCATTAAGGGAAGAAATAACATTCAATTAAGTTTCTATTTCTTGCGATTGATGCAGACAATATTTATTTTGCATAAAGATCCGTAGTCTACTTATTAGCCATTGAAGAAATAATTTGAAAATGTAAAATACTTATTTTCTGATGTTTTGGAGACAGTTAAATTTGAATGTTCAGTGGATATGTATTTACTCGTTATGGCATTCTAGCTTGAAAAGTATCACAAGACAAAAAGTAGTGTTTCCTTAATTAAATGTCATTCCCCTTATCTTAAAATAAAAATCATGCTTAAATCTGAGTGGAACTAACTAATATGTAAATTGAAGTTTCTTGGAAACAAAACCTCAGATGAAAATATTGTATTTTACATTCTTTATTTATTCTGTTATATAAACATTGCTGAAGTTGTGTTATCAGAAGCGAAATACTCTATTCAGATTCGATAAAAAAGGAAATTACAGCATCACAAAATCTTAAGAATTTCATGACTTTTAAATCTTCGAACATTTTTATATTTCTCAAATAAATAAGGAAGTAAAGAAAACTAACAATAAAAAAGAAAATAAATTCACACGATGTATATACCTCGATTGCCTGACGAGTAGAGTGAAAGACGTGACACAACTATCATACTTTTATCATTTCATTCGCATATTTAGTCGTGAACGAAAATTTCATTTCACAGTTCCATTTGTTTGAAAAATGATCGACGTACCGATGTATCAGTGTGAATGAGAATGAAATTTTAACGGTGTAGTTAAAATGTGTACTGGGTAAATGACATCATGATTTCACATCACCAGTTTGTAAGGATAAGACGATGATTTCTATCATTATGTAACATAAAATTTTGCACTCGCACTAGTTATTGTAGGTAAAATTTAACAAAATATTGAATGAAGATCTCTTCTTAGATTATAATGAGAATGACTTTTTATGAGAAGTGATAGTAATACTGCCTGCATATAGCGTGATTTTTAAAGACACCTTGTATTCCATATTGTATATCTCCATTTGTCTGAAAATTTAGAAAAGTAACCAACGAATAACACTGCAATGAACATTAAGTTTTACCAAATACGATTTATAACGTTGAAATTTTAATACTGGCCTTAAAAGAACGATATATATTGTGATGTGTATGACATAAAGCACTTCAAATCGTGAGCTTTTTAATTGTATTACGGATATACTAACTGTAGGATCGAAAAACAATGAGTCTCATACGTAAAATGAACAGATTTAGCAACAAATTAACATTCCTTTTTATCAACCACCTCGATTCTAATTAATCGTTGAACAAATTACAAATAATTTCGAGATATTCCAACTTTACTTTTGTTACGGTGTCAATCGCATCACAATATACAATAAATATTTGTTACACAATCTTATTTTAGGCGTTCAAGATCTATTAATATCTTTTACCATTCATTTCTGTATCGCGGAGTAAAGCATCGATTGTTCGATTTAATTTTAATGTATCCGGCGATTATTAATATTTTGTTAAACTGAAAAATTAAAAGGTAATACGATTTATAGTCTGTCAAAAATTAATTTACTCGAAAAAGATTTTTATTCAATATTGTCAGAAGTATTGAACATATTTAGTTGTACACTATCACTACTTGAAACACAGAAGGTACAATGCAGGTATTTTAAATAGTGGCAGCTCAAACATTAATTGGATTTTCGGTACTCTTGTGTTAGACAATTATACGATGTTGAAGTATTACTGAATGTATTATAAATTGTGTGCGTTTACAATAAGGTGTAATGATATGCAGGACCTGTGATTGTATAAATGTGTTTGTTGGATGCAATTGAAGAAATTCATTTTAACAAATTCATCTTTAGCAAGTGAGATATTATACTATGTATAAGTAACGAAATGGATTATGTGCGATTATTTTCAAGTTCAATCACTGAAATTTATATTTGATTGAGAAAATGAATTGTACTCGAGTGTTTGGTGTACAGTAGTCACCCCATATCCGCATAAGAACGACCATTATAGTATTATAAATACTATAATATTTACGTAGCAAACATAAATACGGCAAAATAAAATTACAAAAATTGATGCGGTAACAATAAAGTATACTACACACTATACTATTGTATATTCCTAGTATACTTTATCTCTCTTCCTTTCTTTTTTTGTCTGTCTCTCTCTCTCTCTCTCTCTCTCTCTCTCTCTTTCTTTTTTTATAAAAGTAAAGAATTACGACACTTTACTGGATTTACTGCATTACGTACAATACCAAAGAATGACTATAATTGATCTTCTTCGTCAAAGGCTGATTGCTTTAATATTCTAAATTATTTTTAAATAAAGACAAGATCTCCGAAGAAGCGTCAACACAGTGGGACAAATAAAATTAAGTTTATGTTTTAATTTTTAATTTGTTGATCCGCGGGTACGGGGTCTCGACTGTAATTTAAAAAAATAAAGTTCGCCATTACGTTTACAGCTGTGTTAGTATGCTAAATTTTGTTGATGCGGTAATAATGCAAGTGCATTTTTAATATTTAGGATAGGACATTTTAATGGATTGAAAACTTGTTGGCATATAAACAATACGTATCCGGATTGTCAACATTGCAATGAATATATGATAACAGAATATACTCTGTGTACTTATATATATTAACGGATTATAAATTGTTGTCATATACTCAACAACGTCATTTCATTATATAATAAGTAAACAAATGTGTGTTGTATCTACAAAATCGTGAATAGACTGTATAAATATGTATGTGATCGTGCATAATGAATGAGTACATTGAACATATTTCAACATTAAACTATCGCATGTACTTTTTAGCGTAAACACTACAGGAAGAAAAAATGCTACAAAATACCAATAGTTCTGTTTCGCAATAATTTTATGGACTTTTGATATTTTTTAAAAATACATACCTTATAACAATTCAGTTTCATCCATTATTTTGATATGAAACACTGTAAACAATACTGGAGTAAAACTACCATTGAGATACAATGTATTATATATATAATATCCACGTTGAGACGCTCTAATTTTGATGCTAGTACAATTTGAACAGGAAAACCTAAACATTATACACTTTATCTGATCTAATATGAAAAGTATGAATAAATAATTTTTATACTTAAATATACGTATAAGTTATATGATAATGTTTTGTACAGTTACAATAGCTGCATTATATTGTTTTGCGAAACACTTTATTTAATGTCATTTCATATTAGACAATCTATTACGAATTATTTTAGGACAATTTCCAAATATTTATCTTTATATTTCGCAATATTCTCTTCGCCTTGTATTGTACATACATCAAATCATCTTTTTTATCATTTATGTATATTTAAGTCGTTTATATATCAGTTTTTTGTATTTGTGTTCGTATTTTATCGGTCGTAAAATGTTACTACAAAAATTAAACATTTTCATGTTAAAGCTAGCGAGATATGAAGATTATTTTTTAAAACGTTCTCTTACTCTTTTAGCTTTAGAGTTTACAATACAGTTTGATTATTAAAAAATAATTAACATGTGTATAGAAAATATTTATAAACCTCATTCATTTCATATTAATTTATTATGTCTCACCGAAATAGCGTTACGACTAATTGTAAGTTCAAACAAATATGTACAAGAATTTAATGCCAAATGAAATTGCATGCTGTATCATGCATGTGTCGCGAGTAGCTGTGCAGATTTTTCAAAGAATCATTAAAACAACATTTCGTGGCAGCCTTACCTATACATTTCGGTGACTTTTGCATAACTGAGATCAAGTTTTCCAGAAATCTCATCGAACGAGGTCTGGATAGAAATATTTGCAATCGAACAGTTCACGATCGTCGCTATTTTTAATTTACGACTTATCTCCTCTTTCTTCGGATCCTAATCAGCCAATAGCTTTAACCCTTTGCACTACGAATTATTTTTCAATTTTGTTGCCAACAATTCCCTACTATTTTAAGTGTTTTATTTGTTATTTACTTCAAAGAACAGTTCCTTGATTGCTGCTTATTCTAAATATAAATAAAGGAAGAACCAAATAGATATAAAAACTCGAGTCCCACTCGACGAAGGAGTGCAAAGGGTTAAGTACTAG
Organism: Lasioglossum figueresi; assembly: GCA_028455805.1. Classification (NCBI taxonomy): domain Eukaryota; kingdom Metazoa; phylum Arthropoda; class Insecta; order Hymenoptera; family Halictidae; genus Lasioglossum; species Lasioglossum figueresi. The sequence continues at coordinate 10,691,852 of CM052195.1, read as the reverse complement.
CCACGTTTCAATTATTAATTCTTTAATGAGTTTACCAAGAGGCAGGATTTCAGGTATACACAGCGCACAGAATATGACCAGAGACTCGCGCAACGTCAACAAGGGAAACAATCGTCGTTCGAAAGGATGATCATCTTCCGTCGCTTCAATGACATTTCAGGTACATTGAGAAGATTCATCTAAATCTAGGAAACCATCGCTGTCGCCATTGTCACCGTGCAAACAATGAAATTTCGAATTGTAATTTGAGGCAGTTACCTACCTCCCTCCTTCGTACAGTCTCCTCCGATTTGAATAAAATTTGGTAGAACGACACGTCTACACCCATAACAAATTCAATTGTAAATATATCCTATATTCTATTGTATTATTCTATATTCCAACCATACGTCTGTTTTTGCTAATTGACAGAGATCGATCAACCGACGATCAGTTAATTATTCTTCTATGATATGCTGCATTTGAATAATCGACGACGTTGATCAATCAATTACGGTTTTTCATAGTTGAAAAGAGAAGACAGCGGTCGAAGTAAAACAAAAATGATAATCCTTCTTATCAATAATTTATTAATGGTATATTCGTACAATATTTTTTTTATTTCATTGAGAAACATCACAAATAATATGTAAAATGTGTATAATGTGTACAAAACACGCGTAAACCGCGATATACTTTGTAATACATGTAATGGAAATGTTTTCAATTCGATTATTGATGCTTAGCCGTGATTACATTAGATATGTTGTGTGTTTGGAAACGTAGCAAGGCGCGGTATAGGTAAAAACGAGAGTCATCTTGTCCTATAATGCACTCGACGATATGTTAAAGTATTAGCTCTTTGACGAGTAGAAGATCAATGCCTTTAACATGAATATATATTTTTTTTCTTCCAGAGCGTGTGTATTTCTATTAGCGTGAATCGCAGCGATAAATTGCCTCTTTCACGCGGTCTTTCTGTGGGGACTAATATCAGTGAGGCGTTTCTACCGTCATCGCTATGAAGGCCCGTTGTCGGGCATAAATAAGCTCATTTTTCTTTTTGGTATAGATTGACAGTTCGTATCCTAACACGCAAGTACCGTAAAATAAATATACATTAATCGTACAATATACATTCTGAAAATAAATAGAGTATTTCACAATTATTGCATAAATCAGTGAGCACTACTATATATCGATCCGTTCTTCGCGGGGAATGTTTTCTGTGTGCGAACCATATTCCCCCGGTGTCGACAAACATATTATTAGTTTTCTTTTTCTTTTTTACAGGCAATCATAAGTAACTGTTCAACGATTTTCGTTCGTTATCGTATTCGAAAAAAGAATACATTCGATACAGTTCTGCAATGATAATAAATACACCGGCAAGTTTCTGGAAGTTTCCATCCATTCTTTCTTTCTTTTTTCTAACGTGATCATGAAGGTACGGTTACGTTCGCCGAAGAAAATCAAAGATGCCCAGCATCTAAGGCCTTATTGATATCACTAACTAGCATTCCTAAGATAGGTCTGAGTTCAGAGTCCTGTCTGAACACAGAATCCAAAAAGTCGGAATGTGTTAAAAAGTCGAACATCTGGTCACACCGGTCTTGAGATTTGTCCGTGAGATGCGGCTTTATGAGGGACTGTATCGCGGCTCTACAACGCTCCAGCGACTTTATTAAATAAGCTCTATCGAAACTGAATTCTAGCTCGTAAAACGATACCACAGACATCGCCACAGCTCTCAGTGCATTTCTTATCTCGACAAGCTTCGCGTCGTCGGTGGCGTACAGTTGTTGATTACGTTGCAGCAATGCCACCTGCAAAAAAATCAAGTCTATCGTAAGCAGGAGCAATCAAATAAATACAGATTAGATTATGGCTTGCTACAACATTGTTCTGCATGCACTGTTTGGGAAAAGCTGTGTGGACAACTTTTACAGCGTTCACGATATAGATTGTATCGTCGGTAGACTGCGGATTTTATGCATTTATGATAAAAACGGATACGCGCAATTCAAAGCAGCGGACGAATTACGAAGATTTAAGGACATCGGTGTATTCGTTTCATTTAAAGTCGTCTCGTTTCGATGAGAGAAAACTTCATCGGTATCTCTGTAGTTTGACCCAGTGCTATTTCACGTACTCTAATACCTAACTTGACTGTCAGACCTCTCATTACAGTTCTTCCTTCCCGAATTTGTGATTAGATTCGAATGAACTAATTGTTCTCGGAGCTGAATGCTATTTTTGAAGTCATCCCATTTCGACGAGAGAAAACTTAGAAATGCGGGTCTGACACGGTAGAGGAAGAGAGCAAAGCTAAAAATAGTGTTCCCATTTGAGACGATTAACAGTGAAGCAAGGGGGACTGGCTCCTCGGTTTCATGAAATTGTCCGAAACATTTAAGTACCTTAATGGACAATTTGACGATGTTTTTCAGAACTTTCTCCGGCTGTTTTTTGTCCAAGGTAGAATTAGTTTTTGCAGCTCTCTCCATGAGCTTGTACAAGTTGTCTAATAGTGACGTGGTTGCGTCATCTATCAGAAGAGACCTTCCTGCTCCTGTGGATACGACTCGGCCCAGAAGTTTCTTTTGAGCACGCAGACCTAAATCACGGGCACGGCTTCCGGTGCCACTGGCGGGATAAGATCCGCCATTCAGTGTTGTCGCCGACTGCATCACTAAAAAATGTTAGTCACACTGTATGCGGATGTTTGATGAGATAACTATCGTTTCTCTGTTCGCTGCAAACGGAGAAAGCAACCGACAGAGACAACGGGCCGTATAAAAACGAGTAAAAATGATTTTTCAAGTAGATATTCGGTTCTAAATGGATGAAGCATTTACTGGAAATAGTGTTTACTCAATTTTACTGCTTTGTTGTGTTCCGTTAATTAGTATTTTATAAGATACAACGAAACTTAGTCGGAAACACGTTGACGATATATTGCACGTTAGCGGAATATGCGGTAGTCTGCTACAGTCGAACGAAATGAGTAGGTACTTGGGAGAACAGAGAATCTGTTGAGGGAAAACGGGGTATATATATAAATTCTAACTTGAATGGTGGGGTTTTAGGAAATGTAAGGGCTAGAACGATAAGGTCAGAGTTTTGAAGATGACGTGGCTAGGCAAAGGTTCGAATACGATCCTGCAAGGACAGAGGTCGAGGATGAGTCAAGGATGAAATCATGAGTTTGTATAGTACTTTGGATGAAAACAGGAAGCCGGGTATCTATGTAGAATGAAACGACGTTGGTATACAACAGCTTAGTACTAATAACAAAATTAGAATAGACCCCGTATAACGAAATAAAAGAATTATTTAAAACGATTATGTATGTATCGGATGATTGCATAAGTTTGTACGGCGCGGAGTGTAAAAAAATATTATACTAATATAATTGATTAATAAAGCTGTATTCTTTCAAATTTAACCATTGAATTTTATTTTCAAATCGGGCATGAACTTGTGCAATCATCTAATATATATATATATATATACATATATCTTCTCTGTGGCAACTAAGTGTACGCAGTTCTTTCAAACAAGTTTTTGTACATTTACAATGTAAAATAGAGATAACTCGCAGCGTGTTGCATTTATTAAAATACATTTAAATAAATTGCGTGAAAACGAATCGATGTGAAAACGTGTTGACGCGAAGACGTCAATGTTCGCTCGAACAAAAACATCGTTCGACTAATGTGTATTTCTGGTGATTCACGGCACAATATTATCTTACGAAATGAAAGGGATCTTGAGACTTACCATCAAACATCGGTGAACCGCTGTTTCCTCTAGGCGATAACGGAATTGTAAATGAAATAAAGAAGCGGGTAGCGTTTCTGTGAGCACGGTCGAACTCAGGCAAAAGTAACTAAAATAACCAAGGGCATAAAATGACGGATTAATGGTTTCGTAAAATATAAAAAGGTGTGCTGAAATCAGGCGAGTAACCAAGAATAATTGTTCGGTGTACTCCTGTTCACGAGAAACGAATAGAAACACAGATAATTCGAGGAACATCTCTATACCTTGGTTGCAGTCGGTCACAGCCACAAGATGATAGAGCAGCCAGCTCTGCAATTCCATTACTGCCGTACCCCACGCCACCTGAAAATATATTTAACAGGTCCTCGTTTTAGAAATATATCAGTTTTTTAACCAACACATATTTTAGCCTGCAATTTTCTATATTCGGATGCTTCCGATGCAATTTCTCTCAGAGAATTCATTCCAAGAAAATAGCAAACATTTTAATACGATGTAATTTTTTTTTTCTTCGAGTAACTAGAACGACTAAAATCAATGCATTCGATTTCACAGCTCCTTCGCGACATGGCCTTCGTACTTATTAATAACTCGCACAGTTTTAAAGAAAATGACTCGTAAATGTTTGTGTTATTAATTCAAATGTGTACAGTCGGTCACGAAAATATTGCGACACGATGTAATTTCGGATTCGGAGTTGAAACCGAGTTGGATTATGTTTTCCGTTCTGCTTGATAGAAATAGCTGATTATCGTTCGAACGGACTAGTAGAAAATTCTTAACGCGCTAGTCGAAGTAAATATGCGGGATTAGAAATTAGCTGAACTGGCAATGTCGACGTAAACTATAAAAATCCAATCCTCTCGGCAAGGAGAATTCTACGATACTCTTGCGAAGCATTTCTTGCATAACGTTTCACCGTTAAGCTCTACTTGGTCATTAGAGGATCAGATAAACGAACACCGCGAAACAGAAGAAAAAAAATTAATATCACAAGTTTGTGGCGGACAAAGGATTAAATAGGTTGGAGCCATTTATGCTCCCTCGGACGTGTAATTTATGTCAGTAGTCGAGGTCAGGCCCGGCACATTGGAAAAAGGGACGTAAACGTGCGTTGTGTACATTTGTTGTCATCGAGTGTAATCGTATATGAACCGAAGAAGCATAACGGCATGGCAGATGGATCGATTTGTAAGGAGGCTCAAGGCGAGCCAGAGATTCTCATTCGAATCGGTTCGACAAATGGAGTCGCCATGGCAGTTTGCTATAACGATAAGTGGCATCGATACAACCGATACGAGTATCTCGAGCAGCACGTGGGATCGGCTGTGTTCAAACATTTCAAAATTTCCGGCCATTTGACCCAAAATGCGAGACTTCAAGGCTTTCGAGGATCCGAGAGATCTCATTGCCGCTCGAGCTATATCCAACCTGCTTGAACGTGCTCGAGTTATCGAAACGCCGCGTCGCGTCGTAATGTATTCCGATTCGAATCGATACCGTGCACCGATTGAAATTCAAAACCACTACAAGCCGTTAAATCGTCCGTTATGAACAACAACGATACACGGCGCAATTTCCACTGCCGAGATATCGCCAATTTTTAAGGTACAACTGCCAAAAGAACTCTACCGGAGATAACTTTTTTACAATCCGACCGAACGACCTGACTTTTTTTGGAATATTAGAAGAACCATTACCAAATGATGTGCAGAAAAGATTTTGAAAAGATTGCGATTGCTGAGAGCTAAATGAGAAAATAAAAAAGACACTTCTTAAAACTTTCTTATTAGTGCCCGTAATGGAAACTTAAAATATGCGTTTCGCAGATGTATGTTAGTTATACACGTGCTGTGTATTTCAACGAAATCGATCAACATACTCACGAGCTAACAACGACAAACCGCACAACTTCTATTGCAGATATATCGCCAATTGTTAAGGTATAATTGCCAAAAGAATTCTACCGTAGATAATTTTTTTAGAATCCGATCGAACGACCTGACTTTTTTTTGGAATATTAGAAGAATTGGTTTACCAAATGTCGTGCAAAAAAGATTTTGAAAAAATTGTATAAGAATGACGTGAGAAAATAAAAAGACACTTTTTAAAACGTACACATGCCGAATATTTCATCGAAATCGATTAACACATCGACGAGCAATAAAATCGCAGTTCTTCGGGACTTTTGGTAATCCAGATTCTTACATCTTTCGATGCGTGTTTTTTTCTGCGTCAACCAATTTTCCATGAAATGTTCAACATACGTATAACTAACATACATCTACAAAACCCATATTTTAAATTTTCATTTCCGGTTCTAATAAAAAAAAGTTCCAAAAAGCGTCTCTTTTGTTTTCTCATTTAATTCTTAGCAATTGCAATTTTTTCAAAATCTTTTCTGCGTGTCGTTCGATAAATCAATTCTTCTAATATTTAAGAAAATCAGGTTCTTTGGCCCGATTATAAAAAAGTTATACCGTTTCGAAGTACGTTGAAATACTATCGCGAATGACTGTATGGGCCCATAATTATGAAAGTGTGCGCGCGTGTGGTCTAAGTCAAAATTAAAAAACAAAATTTTTAAGATATTGTCAAAAATGAACCGTGAATTAATTAATATCCTTCTCCTTTAAACATCTCGAAACAAGAAATACATGACCTGTAGACCACTTTCATAATTATTAGACAGCGGATCTTTATGCAAAATAAAAATTATGTACCTGAATTGCAAGAAACTGGAGCGAAACAGCAGTTTATTTTCTTTCTTAATACGTTTAATAGGTTAAGAAGTGTATAATATTAATTTAAAATTCGTTCAATGTTTTTACTGTTTTAAATTACACCTACTTAATTTTTTCATAAATGCATAAAATCTATCCAACAGGGCTGGTTTTCTAAAAATATTTATGAGCGACCGACCTGTAAACCAACGTTATCTCTGTAAAATAGTTCCCTTGGGAACACATAAATGCCGGAGACGTTGCTCTCCCTTCGCGAAATAGTGTTACATAGAAATCTTGAACTGGGTCTGCCTTCCGGTAACCTGTTACGACCTTCTAGAGGTTGTTCACAATTCTCAGATAACATTCGCGGAATAAAATCGCAGGGACAATGCTTGCTCTTTCGTTCTGACCTGTGCTCTGGATAGATAGTCTACCTAAATTTATTGAACAATTCTGTCGCGTTGTTCCGTGGCTTAACAAGAATTTGATTGCGCAATTGCTGAATATTTCGTTGCCCCATTTTCGAGTTAAAACTATCACCGAATGTAGGGTAGGCATTTACGTCTCGGCTGGTGTCGTCGTATTTCCACAATGTTGCCGGTTCTCCATAAAAACGCCATTTACTAATTAGTAATTACTATACCGCGGGTGTTTCTGGAATTTTCAATTTTTCTACGCAAATTTTAAGAAAGCGGTATCATGCGAAATGTTATTTTCAGCGGTAGCAGTAATTGTGGAACTGAAATGAATAAAAATCGCGCTAAATTCTGTGGAATTTTATTTTTTTAGCATTTTTTGAACATTTTTTGAACATTTTTCGAAGCCACAAATTCATAAAAGAAAATTAGCAAGCTGATCGATCGAATCTTCATTCATCGATAGACAGCGGATTTCATGCATTCGCGACAAAAACGAGTAGGTGCGATTTGAAACAGTAAAAACATTAAACGTTAGAAGAATTATATAAATTTAAGAATATCGATCGCACTTTTACCATCGTAAACAAGAAAAATGATATCGATATTGAAATGATATTGGAATAAATTACTATCGAATTAGTACCGAATAGCTTTAGTTGTTTCAATGATCGAACAGGTATCATTTTTCTTGTTAACGATATTAGAAGAATTTTTTATTTCACTCCAACTTGTCGCAATTCAGGTGGAGATTTTTTTATTTCGCACAAAGATCCGCTGTCTGTTAATCCGTAATACCAAATTCATTCTGTCCGAATATTTCATTTCATTTATCAACGACTGGGTTACGCGATAAAACACATTTCCATTCGAGGGATCGTGTATTTGTATTTGAATCTAACCGATATCTACCTACCAGCTGTATTTTTAATTTTCTTTTTTGATTAAACCGGCGAATACACGATAACGCCGCGAAACGTTAAATAAGGTTGAAACACGTCGAAATGAAAATAACGTCGGCGGTGACGTCACCGGATCGAGTGATTTCGTTTATCTTCGCACACCTATGTATCTCTCACCGGTATATTTACAATATCCGACGCATTTCATTTCTCGAACAAGCATCGATACATATGCCAAATGTGATTCATAATCGAATGATTACGTGGTAGCCAGTTTATCGGTCGATACTGTTGTAATTAGAGGTCACCCACATGCAACTAATTCATATACACAGCACTTGCGCAACCACGAGATCAGCATTGCTAATCCGTCATTTCTGATGAGAATGAAATGAAGTTCCATTTGAAAACAGGTTTCCATTGATGATATCACCGTATAGGGGCACCACCGAAGAATTTCACGAGAAAACAAGCAATCGATCGCAGAACTTTCGCTCTCTTTCCTTAGCCGTTTCCCCAACTACGTACAATCGATCGACTCGTTACACGCGCCAATTAAACAGTTGCTCCGTGGTTCGATACCCGTATTAAGTGTTGTTACCTCGCTTCTAGCCTCATCGTCCATGCAACATTTTATATTTATTCAGAGCAGTTATATCGAATTATTCGTAGAGAGCGGATCTTTATGCAAGATATACATTTTCTACCTGAATCGCAACAGCCTGAAGCGAAATAAAAATGCATTATTGTTTCTCTTAATGCTGATTAACGATAGTACATTTAAATTCTTCTGATTTATTTACCGTTTTAAATTACACCTACTCAATTTTTGTCGTAAATGCATAAAATCTGCTGTCTAATTATTAGAAAGAAAGATGATCAAATTGAATGATCTTTATTCTTTCCTGTCTTTCTCTGAATATGTTCGACCGGCTCAAAATAATATAACGGTATATTTAAATTCTTCTAATTTCTAATTCATTTACTGTTTTAAATAACACCTACTTATTTTTGTCGTAAATGTAAAATTCGTTGTCTAATTATTAGAAAGAAAGATGATCAAATTGGTTGATGTTTATTCTTTCCTGTCTTTTTCTCTTAATACGTTTAATAGACTGAAAATAATATAACAGTATATCGTATAAATTCTTCTAATTTATTTACCGTTTTAAATAACATCTACTCATTTTTCTTGCGAACGCGTATAATCCGCTGTCTAATTATATTATTAGAAAGAAAGATGATCAAATTGGATGATCTTCATTCTTTCCTGTCTTTCTCTTAATACGTTTAATAGACTGAAAATAATATAACGGTATATATAAATTCTTCTAATTTATATAATGTTTTAAATAACACCTACTTATTTTTGTCGTAAATGTAAAATTCGCTGTCTAATTATTAGAAAGCAAGACGATCAAATTGGATGATCTCTATTCTTTCCGGTCTAGGAGGCTAGCGCATCGGTATTTAAAATTCTTTTTATAACGAAATAAACAAAATACGGGTCTGTTGTTCTCGGCGTTTGTTAACGCATTCTTTCAACGTATGCGAAGCGTAGAATTTTTAATTGTATCTGGACCGCGGATCTTTATGTAAAATAAAAATTTTGCCCCGCAGTGGAGGGGATATTCGTTCTTCTCAGATCATACGGTTACCGTTTTAAATTTAATTGGAAAAACAAACAAACTTTTTTTTGAACTGCACGAAATTTCCAACTATTTCTTAGCCTCCTCGACTGGAATTTTCTCTTAATCCAAAAGTGTTTCACGGATTCATTCTCCAATAAACAAACACCACCCTCTTTCCTCTTTCTCCTGTTATTACTGTCGTTGGAATGTTTTCTAAAATGCTCCGCTTTCTTTCATTTAACCTCCATACGCTCCACGGCCGCAAAATTCATCCATTTTTCTAGATACTTTCAAATCCTGTTGAAATTTTCAGCGAGACACAGATGCGAATCGTTCGTTCTCAACGCTGCATTTTGACACGACTAACCCTTTGCACTTGATTGGTGACTCTGAGGCGCCATTAAAATTTGCTGGACCATTATTCAAAATACTAATTAAAATAAATAATAATATTACTAAACATTTCGGTATTGTACGAGGTATCAAAAATCATAGAGAATGAAAATATTCTAGATCGAACAAACATTTAATTTTCGAGTTAAAATAGCTCCGAGTACAAACGGTTAAAAACGAGAAATATGTCAAATTATGAACTATTAAAATTGTTTGTCGACCAAGCAGAAATTATGCAGTGTCAAATTCAGCAGATACGCGTATGTAGAAATTGTTTTCGAGTTAAAATAACTCCGAGTGCAAAGGATTAATATTTTAGAAATACATATCTTACGGGATGTTATTGTTGTGACGAAAATTTGAAAATTTGACCGTTATCCGTCTCGATAAGTCTACCAGATCGTTTATCATTGGTAAGACTACAATCTCTTCCTACAATGGCGAAAGAAAAGATGGAAGACTGCCAAAAGCTTGAAAAAGTGTCTACCGGATAACAAACGAATGAAAAGGACTATCAGGCGCTGGAAAAATTCAAATGAAATATGATAATACGAATTAACATTTATCCGAATCTCTTTTTGCAGAATTTTATCTAGGTTATGGTAAACTAAACTGCATTTGAATTGCCCTCGGCGAATTCGCTGCACGAAACACTGCAAACGCGGTGTAAAAGAGCTGTGCGAAATTTACGACATCCGGCAAAGCCTAAAAAGCAGGTCAAAAGTTTCCATTCTTTTCCGTGCGAAATAAATTGAACTTTTTTTCTCCAATTCGTTCGCCTTTAGTCAAAAGCAAATTTTTAAAAGTCGACGACAATTATTTTCTTTATCTTGTTAGAGGGTGAATCGCGCGTGAGTCACGTAGCCGTGAAACTTGAACAATTCTCAGGCTATTACGTCAAAAAGAAGATAAGATTTCCAATGTAAAACACACCGGATCTTTTTACGTCTAATTTTCGAAACTTCAATATATTTTACGTATAATTTTCATGTTGTCGTTTAAATTAATTTCAAAATAATTTCTCAACGTGCCAAATATTCTCGATATTGAACGTTCGGTTCAATTTCAGTTTGTTTATAAAACCGTTGGTTGTTCGTTCATTGTTCACGGTATCGTTCAATATCCCGAATGATCCTCGCTCCACGTGTTACATGCAAATCGTAAAGACGTGTTTTACTTGTGGTTTTTTACGTAATCTACGTAAAACGCACCGGAACTGTTTACGTATAATTTTCGAAAAGCGATGTTTTCATGTTGTCGTTTAAATGAATTTTAAGCTTAAAAATCGGCTCCGAGTGGTTTAATTTTCGAAAAATTACATGGCGGAGGAATTTTATTTGGGTCCTGCTGGCAACGATGTGCCAAATATTTCCGGAATTGCCGCCCCGTGCACGCGTGTGAGATATCGGTAGCGGTGGAATGGAGTGAATTGCATTTCACGACTCTCGACCTCATCGGTGATATCATTTTAACAACGATACGTTATTTTGGCAGACACGTTAGATAAAACCGTTCCCAGGCGACTCTCGTCGTCGGGAAATATGTAGTTCATTCGTACAGCTAGGAAAGTGGAAAAATATCTCGGCACTGGGAATATATAGCTTCGCTTCTCTTTCATTTCCTATTCGTTAACGTATGTATTTGCACTTGCATTATTTAACACGCGCGAAACTAATTTCAATGGAACCTGCATGCATAGCGAACGCAGTTTCATTGTTTGAATTCGCCGAGTCGAAATAAGGAAATTTCAACGTTACGTAAATAAAGTTGAACAAACGAATTCAAATAACGCATTATCCTCGAGCGATTGAACGCGAAACGGTAGCTGCCACGAACAAACAATTATTTTCGATAAATCGATACGCTCTCTATGCGCTACGTATTTTTTAGTCTTATTGCCGTCGATAAAGCATCCAACTTTCATTGGATATTTTATATTCTCTGCTCGCGTGCATACAGACATATCAATATTTCTATATAATTCTCATTTTTGTCAATAATAAAACGCTCTCGATGTATGCAGAGTTTAAAAGGGGTATTATTATTCCAGGCTAAATCAACACAATCGAAATTGTTTCGCAAACGTGCAAAGATATACAGTCGGTCACGAAAATATTGGGACACGATATAATTTTGGACTCTGAGCTGTGTATTTTCAATGGATATGCAATTATGTACAAAAACAGTTGAATTATGTTGAAGTACGATATAAACTATGTATTCCTAAAAAACGGCTTGTTTCTTATTAATAATTGCGTTAGTATAAAAGAAACAATGGGACATTTTTATTGGTTCAAATTATAACTTAATGTTAACTATTTCTTTCTGGTATCAGAGTAATTGAAAAGCGTAGAAATTTTTGTTGCATCGAGATATTTGTAGTTCGAACAATAGACACGGTAGGATCGTACATTTAAAAGGCGAAGCCGATCGAATCAATAGTTTCTGAGAAAAGTATGCGACGCTGCGACAATATTATAAAATTAAGTTCCGAAGAAATGCATTTCAAGTTTCGCGAACCAATGTGAAACGTACAGTCGAGCGGATACCGATATCAATCTATTTTTCCAGGAACGGAAGGAGGAATTGTTATGTCGATTTTTATCCACTCTCTTCTCCAACTCTTTATCGACAAACCTTTTTGTTATTTGCTCCAGCTATTATTCCCATTGCAAAAATAATTTCTATACTTTTCTAAAATCTTAATTTTTACATTTTTAAAATTGAAACGATAAATGCCGAACTGGTTTTACAAATTTTCATTTTAAAACGGCTGTGACACTGTACTACCACCTAAATAATTTTGTGATGCTCGGTTTACAATTTTATAATTATTGAAACGAAACAGACGTTTCAATGGGAAACGATCAAGTTTTATCATTACAACGTATGTATGTTACAACAAAAACCGTACGAAATCGAAATAAATTCAATAGTCTCATTTTTTCAAAGCAACATAGACAAGACACTTTCGGTACCTGAGAGGTCTAGGATTGAAATATTAAAAGAGAACGGAAATATATGACCTGCTACGACGATATTAGGATAAGACAAAAGTGCTTTGAACCGTAAGGAGTTAAGTTATGCGGACTCGGAAAGTGAAGTGTAGAATTTTATCGCCGCCTATATATTTTCATAATACATTACGTATCGCGCGATATATTTCTTTAACCACTTCGGTCACGAATTATTTATTCCTGGATAAAAATCATGGCTTTGCTGAGCAGTTCTTTGAAAATATAATTGTTTGGTGTATTACTAAATTCATTTAGTATGTCCTCGTACGAGAACGCCATGACCGAAAGGGTTCAACTATGACGTTACAGATGAAACGTAATTTGTTGATTTAAAGTGCAAAACCAAAATGGGGAGCTTAAGGGCGAGTCTTCTGCCCTCGTCGCCCCTCCGTTTTTCAACGTTTTTTTATTTCTATTTCGAAAGATGCAGCTGTCACCCCGACAGCTGTGCAACCGCCACGAACCTCCTTGTTAAACTGAGCATCTTGTCTGAGAATATACCCACCACCTGCCCCTCGGCCAACGTATCGAGCTTTCGTATACAGTATACAGTATACACGGGCACGTACCACACACCTTAGCCGTGAGCAACGCGCACGTGGTCGCATGGACGAAGTTACGAGACTGATTATACTTCGTCTACAAGGGTCACACGGTGGTTTATTAAATGCGACTTTTGAGAGGACCGCTTTCACGGTCGACCTGCTCCTCTCTTTTCGAAAACGTTTCTAACGTTCGGCCGATATCGCGTTCCTACAAACAAATATTTATGACCGTCTCTTATCGTCGATCGTGATGCGTCGATCGTGATGCGTCGATCGTTGTATCGTTATATTCGTTATCGCTAGTCACGGAAATGTACGCGAATTTACAGTATCAGAGATACGTTCATCGTGTCGAAAACTCTTAAACGTTTCTAATGTTGATTTATTATCGCGTGTCCATGAAAAAATATGTACAGTGATAACTTGACGTCGCGTCGCGGAACGCAAACAAATTTTATGCAAATTTACAGTATCGACATTGTCGACTCATTTTGTGTTCGAGTAGAATTTTTTGTCGCTCTTCATTCTTCTTCTGTTCTGTTAAAAGTTAAAATATTCCTCCGCAAAACCCAAAGACGTTCAAAGAAAAATTAGATGAAATCATTTTCTGGCCGAAATAATAAGAAGCCAGCTATGAAAAATGCTCCCCCATATTTTATGATATTATCACAGACCGTATTTCTATTTTACATTTTTATTCCTGTTAGAAATATTATACTCGAAGCGAAGAATATGATCCAGTCGGAACTAATGTTCGACAGTGATCGGATAAGGAACTTATTTTTGAATCGGAGTAGACGAATGATTACGGGCAATGTCTCGTGTTTAACTAAATTTGAATTATTCGGTAATCTCGTTCGGTGACTTTGTTTCCGAACTAATCAGGACTCAATTTTGATTAAACGCGTATTTAAGAAATTGAACTGATTATTGTACGTCGAATCGGTCCGTTGAGTGCTGCGGACGAAATTACGAACTCTCGCGGAGATGGGAAAGAAGAAAAAGTGAACAGCAGCGCTTCTATGTACACTGGTAATTAGAAACAGACGAGCAGTGCGCGCTGCACAACAGCGTCATTCATTGCACAATTCGAATTGAATAATTTGCAAGCCACGGTTCGCGGAGACGCGCAACATCTCGGTAAACGTTCGAACAAAAAAGCTGTTTACTCTGGTGCAGGACCTGGGCCGTTTAACAAAATCTTTAAATAACATTATTTTTACATTACTTTTTAGTTATTTCAGAAATAATCTATTTTACAAATAACAAAATTTTATTGCGAAGCGTTTCATACGAAAATCGTATTGATTCATTTCCAATTAACTATTTTATTTATTATTTCCGACCACTGATTATTCTCTTTTTCGATATTATTTATACGTACTATAAATGTAAATGTATTTGTCTGCACGTTTATACAGATATTACCGATATTATTCGTAAAATATTCTTTCAAACAGTCGGTTCTACGATTTACTTATTTTCCCAATTAATCGAATGAGATAGACATCGTCGATTGAAATACATTATTTGTCAAATACCGAGGAGCATTATTTCTAGAATCGATTTACAAATTATTTCGCCGAGATCTCGATAAACATTCGAACGAAAAAGCTGTTTACCCTGGCGTCGTTTCCCCTTCTTTTCTTGAGATGCGCGACCGACCGCGTGGATGGGAAATCATGTACCGTGGAAATTGTTACACTATACCGATAATCGATTAATTCACGATCCCTTGGATAAGGCTTTGGCCGTTATTTCTAAATATACACGATACACTCTGCTATAGCAACATTCTATTAAGCTCTATCTATCGGTGGCGATCCATTAGTTTCGGCCGTGGCAGAGGCACATGCAGTAAATTAAGTTATACAGTCATCCGTTCGGTCGTGACTAAGTGACGCACAATTAAGTAGACTCGGTTTTGCGAAACTCGAGTTTTCCCATGTTACACGCTTTCCTCTCTGTGAGAATCAGAGTCGCGCGAATGATATTATAACGTAGCCGTCACGAACTTTCAATTAACTTTTCCTCGGACGTGTTCAAACACATTTTCCCCGTGACAATGTGTTTTGTTCGGTATCGTTCGTACAACGAGGACTACCTAAGCGAACGTGAATGATTTTGGCGCGATGTCATTGCAACGTCGAAAGTTAACGACCCAACGGCATACAAATTCCAAATACCTATCTATACGGTGATCTTTGCTAAAGTTTCTAGGAAATGTTTACTCGCATCGAATTTTAGTCAAAAAATACATTTTCTATCAAACGAATACCTTTAACTGTTCACACGGTACGCAACGAGTTCGTTTATCTCGATTAGTGCATGATTTCGAATAACGTTGTGTTTGTTTCGATTGAAATTATTTAAATTTTGGGCGCGCACTAACCTCTGCTGATGTTCTGGGTCGCGGATGCGAGCCCAACACTTAACAATGAAGTTTCTCTTTTCCGACGGCCAGGAGATAGAATACTGGTGCTATTGTTTTGTTTACGTTTCACTGTGCATGTGTAACTCCAATTTCACCGGAGAAACAACGCTCGAACAGATTGTTTTCGGTAACAGAACCTAACTAACACTCTTCACGAAAACATGCGAGAAAAGGTGAAAATTCCACCGGCTACGATAGTCAGGCTTCCGAGGCTCTAACAGTGTCTCTTCGAGCGAACGAACGAACGACGTCTGTTGTGGCTGTGGCTGCGAACGAACCCACCCTGGTTACCATGGAATCATCGTTCCGCGAGGTGGGGCGCACGAACCAGCTGCGCTGCGCTCAAGACTCGAGTGGCCTCAAGCAACTTCGCACTTCGCAGTTGTCAGCCAGAGTCAGAGTCAAGAGTTAAATAGTTTCCTTCTTCACAGTGTGCGTCATTGTGGTGGTCATCGGATTTTTGAACACGAAAGAATTTCGTGCGGTCATGCAACTCTTCAACACGACCATCATAAATTCACATGGACACGAGACCTCGGATTTTTAATCATTCGATCGCTGACAAATAATCCAACGCGTTCGTGACCGGCGTTCATTTCAGCAATAGTCTTGATTACAATAAGATCCTTCGGTTGGCGAGACTTTGGTCCATTAGGATCTAAATTGCAATTTTCTGACAATTTATTAGAATCATTACCTACTTGTTGTAGGTTCGCTACGAAGAGATCAATGTTAACCTCAAAGAAGGAAGTTCAAATATATATGTAAAAATTTGGAGGGACATGGCTGCCATGAAATCGTGAAAAGCAGCCGCCTCGCGAAATGGAAAAAGATATTGTTACAGAAAAGTGACGAGTTCCCCGAATATCATGCTGTGCGCTGTAATTATTAGACTGCGGATGTCATTTCAGCAATAGCCTTAATTACAAGATTCTATATTGACCTTCGGTTGGCGAAACTTTGGTCCATTAGGATCTAAATTCTAATTTTCGGATTATTTATTAGAATCATTAACTATTTACTTGTATTAGGTTCGCTATGAACATCAATGTTAATCTCAAAGAAGGTTCAAATATATATGTGTAAAAAAATTGACGGGACATGGCTGCCATGAAATCGTGAAAAGCAGCCGTCTCGCGAGATAGATAAAGATGTTGTCACAGAAAAGTGACGAGTTCCCCGAATATGCGCTGTAATTATTAGACCGTGTATGTTTACGCAATTTTCAATTATTATAGGCAAATCGTAAGAAAGTGGAATCATGTAAAATGTTATTTTCAGTGGTAATAGACTTCGTGTAGTTCTAAAATAAATAAAAATCGTAAAACATAAATCCTGTAGAATTTTATATTCTATGATTTTTTGAAAATTTTCAGAAGACGTAAATGCATAAACACCCGCAGTCCAGTAATTGTTAGACAGCGGATCTTTATGCAAAATAAAAATTTTCTGCCTGAATTGCAGCGAACTGGAACGAAATAGAAATTTATTTTCTTTCCTGTTGAAAAGAATACAAAAGTGTATTTTTGAATTTTTATAACGAGCTTGCTGTTGTAAATTATACCTGCTCCTTTTTTGCCATAAATGCATAAAATCCGCTGTCTAGTAATTATAAATAACAACACGCATCAAATTAATTTGATTTTCTTCGAGCGATACGCAAAATCGTGATCGTCGCAAATATTTATGTGACGCTGGTCGCGAACGTGCGTATCTAATTCTTCATGAACTTTTAATTTTTATGTCTATAACTTCGATAGAAAGTTTACACAACGGCGTCGACCAAAGTATAAATGTCTTTTTATGCGAGCTCAAACTCGAGAAATTCATGTCGAACGCCATTATCGATATTGTAAGCTGTATAGGTCTTATTTTCTTGTATAAAACTGCTGCAAAAATTACAGATATCCGCAGGCCAGATAACCACGACACTTGAAAAGGGATTGCATCAATTTTGATATGAAAAAGATACGATTAAAATGAGATTAGAGATTCGACATTATACGTAACGATCGAAGGATGAAATAAAAATTACGAATACTTATACATATATTTATTGTTTTATTATAACTTTAAAAATTTATGTATATTGACTAGACAGCGAATCTTTATGCGAAATAAAACTATTCTACCTGAATTACAAGCTGGAATCTCGCATTAAAATTTATTTTCTAAAATATTTAAATATTAACTATTTAAAAGTATTTTTAAATTCTTCTAATGTTTTTGCTGTTTTAAATTACGCCTACTTATTTTTGTCATAAATACATAAAATCCGCTGTCTAATAATGACGCCTTGTTGTGTTTCAATTATGCTGCTAGTTTCCTCTTCATTTCTGGCATGTGCTTTATATACGTTCAATAACTAAATGTTATAGTTAAAACAAAAGCATTAATTACACATTACTAAATCATAATCTCCTTAATTGACGTTTTTAGAATAAATGGTTTTCTGCATAGATAGCTTATACGAACTACGTAAACAACATCGGAGACAGAATGCAAAACTGTTTTACTTTTTTCTTCCACATATTAATTCTGTGCGCTTGATATGGTATTTATTTGTTGCAAGTACTTTATGTAAATGTTAATAACATTACCATACTTCGTGCAGTTTTAATAAATGTTTGTATGCTCTATCGGAGATGTTAAAAGCAGCGTTTAATATACATAAACCGGATTCTCCCAATAAGCTTAAGCCACATATACCTAGAAAACAAAAAAATAAATATTATATATTTTGGTTTAGAAGCTTTAATTTATACTCGTAGTAATTCCTACATACCTAAGTATGTATGAAGAGGATCGGGATGATTATTAGCACATTTTGCCAATCCACCTGTAATATTATCTTGGGTCTTAAGAAGAAATGCTCTATGTTCGTTAGGATCAGAAAATCCATTAGCGTCGAGCATTTGTAGAGTTGCGCCAACCCAAAAGCTGTAGCAAGTATCAGCTGGTTTCCCAGGTCGTCCGTGGAAGCCGCTGTCTTGTTTCATAAGACACCATCTTCGTAGTCTATTTAACTGATCGTTTGTCAGTACATTGTGAAGCTCATTCATGAGAAACAGACTGGCTACGGCACAGAACGTAGATCCTCCGTGTGATTCAAGACCAGGTCCTTGTCCCATCGCTCCATCATATGACTATAATTATTGTTGAGATATTGTGCTATGATAAAATTAAGTAAACAAAGCCAGTTTTTGTTAATACTCTTTATAAGCAAACTGAAAGTATATAAAGATGGAAACTTACAATACTGTTTAAAATGTAGTCGATCGTTCTCATTTTGTCGACGCCTGACCAATCGTTTAAGATGCTGGATATACAGCAAGCGCAATAAAGAAATCGCATATCGCTTTCGTTCTCATTTTTGCTGTCCATTATAACAGCTGCGAACGACCCATCTTCATTTTGAGAAGCCCGTACTGCCTCGACGATGGACTTTCTATCGACTCTGCTTAAATCGTCTTCGAGAATTAACAGAGTGACAAGCCCGAGATAAGTCATCGCTAAATGACCGCACTGATATTTTGGAACATCCTTTGGTATCATTGTAGATGGTTGGAAGCCGGAACGTGCTCCAGCTCCGGTAACTTGTAGCCTATAGATCCACTCGATAGCTTCCAGTTTTGTTTCTTTGCTAAGGTCGTTTAAGCAGTTTAATATATCAAGTCCTGATATAGCAAAGAAAGCTATAGCTAATCTAGCATAATCATGATCTGCCAAACGACTAGGCACGACTTGCAGTAACCTTTGAAAATATTTCGCGTGCTTTTTCGTCGCTAATTGTGGCGGCATAGTGAACGATGTTATTAAACAACAGGTAAAACTATGTATTACTCCAAACTATACGTCGACGTACTGAAACGGAGAACGTTGAAACTTGTTCGGAGAGTCGGAAAGAAGTCCATTAGAATTGGTGATGCATAAGGTCTACTAGAGGCGCTTCAATTCCACTGATACTGTAATAGAAGTAGTTGCTGGCAGGGGGCGTTGAAAAAAATATCGTTGAACGCACGCGTAGCGCGTAGCCGGTAAACTAGCCCTTCCTTGCGCACGCCGGACGTTCGTTGCAACTTGCAACACTCATCAGTCGCGAAAATATCGGAAACTACATACGACACCGGAAAACGGAGATAACGACAAACACGCAGTAAGTTAAGTTCCAATTAACCGTATACACTTGTCCGCTTCGTGAATACTTTCTCGCGGTAGTTCTCTGGCTAGTACGGTAGCGCGTTGATTTGCGCGGAGGTAGTTTGTCGGAGGACGACGCAGGGTTCTCGTGGAAGCGGCCACTGAGGGCGCGGCATTCTTGCAATTGTTGCGCCCGGCTCCAACAGAATAACCAATAGGAGCCGCGGCAGCGCCGCCATTCTATCGAGTTCGTGGCACGCCCTACAACTTCCTCCATTGTCCTTCTTTCCGGGATTCTCTGCGAGGAAGGATGGCTCAGAACAATTATTTTGGGTTTACTCACGGCGGAACGCAATATGGGTACGAAATCGATTGCATACCATAATTATTAAGTAGCTAGTGTTAAGTTAATGAAAAAATCGGGACGGTAACTACGTTGGCGGGAGTAATAACTGTTCGTTAAAATCGGTGCACGCGAGAGCCCAGCCGGCTTGGCCGCCATTTTTTGCTGAGAGTTAGAGCGTCCATCGAGCGTCTCTCCCGGGCACGGATCCGATAGAGGTCTTTTTCGTTTTGCCCGTTTCCATTTCTCATTTTATACTTGTGCGTAACAAAATCTATTTATTCTTTCTAATAGAGCGACCAGCGCAGCCGCTTATCAAACTGGTCAAGCGGGATACGCAGTAACTCCAGCGGCAACCGCCGCCACGTATACTCAACGACCCACTGCTGCTGCGGCTACAGGTTACGAAACTTATCAAGCGGCCGCCGCTGCAGCCGCTACAGGGACCACGTACGCTGGTATGACTGTCTTTTCTCCCATTTATCTTGTTTTACAGAACGTCGTGTACTTCCTTCTATCTTCCCAACATCGTTTCTTTAAGGCACGCTACACACATCCGTTTTTCTAACGTGCGCTACTGGAGTTGCGGTCTGAAATACAGTAATGTCCGACTGTAAGTCGTTCTCTCGGTTCTGTGTTGAGATCTAGATATCAGCGGAACATTAGTTTTTCTTTGTGGCTTCAAAGACCGCATCGAACATAGAAAAGGACAATGAAGCTTGAGAGACCTCGGTCGCTGAGAAGTGTAAACATAACTAATTCCTTTTTTTTTTATGGGACTCTGATCAACATATTCGTGGCATTTTTCTAATGAAAATTATACCAAATATGATATAATTCCAATTATATTTTTGCTTGTGTAGTGAACGATGAAAGTTTTCGACGCAAAGAAGGATAGCGTAGAAGGACAGCAGTTCAAAGCATTTCCCATACGCTGTTCTTCCTTGCGTCCGAAACATTCGTTGTTTGTTCAATACGCAAGTAAATATCATTGGAATTTTATCATATTTGGTATCACTTTCAATTAGAAAAATGCCATAAGAAATAGTGAAAAATAAAGTAGTTCTGTAATTGGATTAGTAGTTCACGCTAGGGCTGTTACTTTTCCAAAGATTCAAAGGACTCAAAGTGCACGAAGTTTCAAAGTCTTGGAATCGTATGAAGTTGTCAATTAATCAATCTTTTAGCTGTGGTGGCATATTTTTTTTTTAATGTAGGAGTCTGTAATTGTATCAAATATAACTTAGGAGCGAAATTTCGAAGTTCAAAGCTTTGAAACTCCGTTTCCTTTTAATTCTCTAATAATTTACTACGGAGGTTTGAATTTCGAAGCTTCAAAAATTCGATTCTCACGCCTTTGAAGTTTCTGAAATTGAAGCTTCGTAGCTTCAAAATCTTCGATCTTTGAAGGAAAGTAACTGCGCTAGTTCACACCGATATACCCGCCCGGTATCGGATTACGCGGCGTGTTTACACTGCTCATGGGGTATGCCCCCCCGTGGAATGGACAGCATAGACCCAGTCGAATACAGTCAAGCTTTTAGCGCAACTCACAGTCAGATATTACTGTACTATGGATTCAATTAGGCGCTGCACATTTGTTTGAACCGTAGTTGCGGCGTCGCACGTTATAAAAACCGCATATGCGATCGTCAGTACATTATCGCTAGACTGTGCGGATGTTTATGCAATTTTCAATTTTTGTGAACGAATTTTAAGAAAGTGGAATAAAGTAGAATCTTATTTTCCGTGTTAGTAACCTTTTTAGATCTGAAATAAATTAAAATCGTACTAAATTCTGTTATATTTAATATATAAATTCTCAAATGCCATAATTGCATAAAGATTCGCAGTCTAATTATCGCATATCAGTCGATGTCGCCGCACGTTACAAAAATGGATATGCGTAGCGGGCCTAAGTCGAGAGCTTACGAAGTTCACTCTAATTCTTTCTTCTAGCTCCTAATCCTGGTACCGTGGCCCAAACATACGATTACGGTTACGGACGTGCTGCACCTGCAGCTACATACGACGCTACTAAGACGTATTACCAACAACCCGCAGCAGCAGCTGC
Organism: Lasioglossum figueresi; assembly: GCA_028455805.1. Lineage (NCBI taxonomy): Eukaryota > Metazoa > Arthropoda > Insecta > Hymenoptera > Halictidae > Lasioglossum > Lasioglossum figueresi. The sequence continues at coordinate 10,669,466 of CM052195.1, read as the reverse complement.
AACATATACTACTACTGAAACACACTACCAAGCTGCAAAACCTGCATACAGTACGACCAGTGCTTACACAGGCACAGCAAGACAAGCTACCACTACTGGTCAAGCTAAAACGTACCAAGCATCGAGTACCGCTTATCAGCAATCAAATCCCACACAGAGTGCGACATACTCTTCGGGATACACAGCGCCGGCTACTCCTGCTGCTACACCATCGACAGCAACAAATAGTAAGTTTTTATTGTAATTGGCTCGTATAAATTGTGTATAATTGTCTGTCGCCATAATTCAAAATCCTACGTGAACGTCCTGTTAACCGTGATGTAGGCACTAATAACATGAAATTGATCCTCTGTTTATAGAATTATTTACATACGCAAATACAAAGTTCTACTAATGTTTCAAACCATGTATCGATTGGAAAGTTAGCAGAAAGAAATGCATTTGCGAGTCGAAAAACAATTTTAAATTCAATGTTATTGTGTAGAAATAGAATTCCGTATAATATAAAATAGAAAGTGTTTTGTACCGATAAGTACAAGTTAGTAGGATGGTTCCATGAATACCAAGAATTGACTCCTCCAAAGTTTGAGGTTTCAATTTCATTTCCCTTAGAAACGGCGAGTACAACGTATTCCGGCTACGACGCAGCGCTATATAGCGCTGCGACTATGTATGTAGCCCAACAGAGTGCAAACAGCAATTCAACTAACCAGAAGACTGGAGGTTGGCAGGGCTACCCACGGAAAGCATTTGGCGCTGCAGGGGGAGGAATGAAGGCAATGCGGCCCAAGCAGCCTCCCAAACCTCAACAACTTCACTATTGCGATGTCTGTAAGATCAGCTGTGCTGGGCCTCAGACATATCGTGAGCATTTGGAGGGACAGAAACATAAGAAGAAGGAGGCTTCTCTGAAGGTACCGCAACAACCACCAGCACGCGGAGCAGGAAATAGTCTACGATGTGAGCTTTGCGATGTCACATGTACTGGAAATGATGCGTACGCTGCTCACATCAGGGGTGCCAAACATCAGAAAGTTGTTAAACTACACACTAAACTTGGTAAACCAATACCAAGCGCGGATCCGACTGTTTTGAACCCGAAACCTGCAGCCGCTGTTAAAACTACTGGTACTAGGAAGCCTACGATAACAGCCACTCCGAAAATCAATTTTGTTGCCTGTAAGTATTTCATGCTCTCATATAAAGTATCTAATCATTAGACTGTGGGTCTTTGAGCAAAATAAAAATGTTTTGCATTGATTGTAGGAAGCAGGAATAGCATAAAAATTGATTTTATTCGGTAACGACTTTGTTAAAGTAAAAGTAACATTACAACATTCTTGAATTTTAAAAATTTTTGACTATTTTATGTTTCACCCAACCAATTTCTTCATAAATGCATAAATTAGTATATGTATAACGGCAATAATGTTCTTTTTTTTACAGCTGGAAATTTGGGAACTGTGAACCAGAACCAAACAGCAGAAATTAAAACTGAAGAAACAGCAGCGGAAGAGACAGTAGAGGAAACAGCTGTTGACGAGAAAGATATCCAGCCGGTTGGTCAGGAATATATCGAAGAGAATAAATCAGAAGACGGAAAAATCATAAGCTTCAATTGTAAGCTTTGCGAATGCAGATTTAATGACCCTAATGCCAAAGACATGCACATGAAAGGAAGGCGGCACAGATTTGCATATAAGAAAAAGGTTAATCCAGACCTAGTAGTCGACATGAAACCAAGCTTGAAGCAAAGAAAACTGTTAGAAGAAAAATTGCGCAGACAACAGATGCGAGATGAATATATACGTCGTCGAGAAGAAATTAATCAGTTGGGACCAATGGGCCCGATGATGGACGAGGAAATGATGTATTGGGAAGAACGTCGACGATATGAAGAAGAATGCGAATATTATGAATGGTATCGACGTTATGGCCGTGGACCAGGAGGAGCTCCACCAATACCGCGACCTTTCCCAGTACCGCCTCCGATGATGATGTTCCCTGGTCCTCAGCGCAGGCCAGATTCATCTGATGACAAACATGTATTAGCCCATCATACAAATATTTACCCGAAAGAACAGGAACTGCTGGCAGTTCAGAAAATAGTATCAGATACAGAGAAAGCGTTGAAGTTTGTATCCGATACTTTAGCAGAAGCTGGTAATTACTTGAATTTTTCTTGTTGATTACTGCGGATCTTTATGCATTTATAGCAAAATCGAGTAGATGAAATCAAATTCAATTCAAAATTGTTGTAAAACTTAAAAAATTGAAGATGCAAATATAAATTCATTAAGGGAAGAAATAACATTCAATTTAGTTTCTATTTCTTGCAATCGATGCAGGCAATTTTTATTTTGCATAAGGATTCACAGTCTATTTATCACCTTTATGTTAAAGGAAATTAATAAAAGTATATTGTTTCTCATCGCAGGCAAGAAAACTCCAACAGCCACAAATGCTACGCCAGCAACTCCAGCTGCACCTGTTCAACAACAACAAATAAATGCAGACACAGCGAAGGTAAAAGAAGAAACCGACAAGAAGAAATCTACAACTCCGCAGAAGGAAGATGGTAGCGACGGCAATTTATTCTCGTTCCAAAAGGAAAAGGAAGATTCAAGAATACTTAGGGGTGTCATGCGTGTTGGAAATCTGGCAAAGGGACTCCTTCTATCTGGTGATAACCATGTTTGCCTCGTAGTTCTGTGCGCAGAGAAACCAACACGGTTAGTCAACGCTACTGTCTCACATCATTTATATGTTTGATACAAATACAGTGAAGTTACTATTTTCGCTATATTTTTTTTCTTTTTGTAGGACGTTATTGAACAAAGTTGCTGAAATTCTTCCGGCTCAATTAAAGATTGTAGCTCCTGAGGATGCATACAATGTTGGAAAACATCCGGAATCAGCTGCTTTAACCGTTTCCGGAGGCAGCGTGACTGTCAGTGTAACACTCACCAGTCCATTAATGCGTGAAACGCCCAAACCAGCAGCAGCTGCAGGTAATTTGAACGTTTTACATTTTCATGGTGGCCAAGAAAAGGATAACTATTTGTATTTAATGTGTTTCAACGATTATTACAGAAAACGTCCTTTATTTTCATGTTCTTTTTCTCAGACACACGTTGTTTCTGAATTACGTTTGTTCTTTTCATGGCCCGAAAGCTTTTTTGTAAATTTTTTAAGCACCAGGAAGATGCAGGGGCAGCCACGGACATCAACGGTTGTCAGTGTATATACGCTCTAACATAACGAAATTCCTTCCCTTTCTAATGCAGCTGCAATTTGGTGTGTCCACGATTGACATATGATTGTTAAACCTTTGAAACGAATTTAAACAAAAAAGAAAAAAGAAATAGAGAAAAGTATAAAGAAAAAGTATTACAATGTAAGAGCGTACATAAAAGTATCATATATATAATAGGCACTTAAATTTTAACGGAAAAGAGAGAGCGTAAACTTGATACGATTAAGACGTTTTTCCTTCAATTTAAGTTATCTCGCAATAACACATTCTATAAGTTTTTCTAATAAATCAGCTGAGCTGGAGTCTCCAGTAACGAAGAGTATGCTAACAATGAACGTGGACACGCTTTTGGTATGAGGAAACAACGCTGAGGCAATCGTAAAACTATGGACTTTTTGATCATGCATAGATAATCTAAAATGAAACAACCCTCTATCATCGAATGTTGTACGTATATTGTACAATGCGTAGTAAATTCTACATTCTAACCGACGATTCTTTTTGATAATGCTACTTCACATAACTTGACTTCGAGTAACGTTATCACCACGCGCGAGAACCGTCGGTCGTTCTTTTTCAAACGTATTTTATTGTATAAAACAAACAAAAAAGGACGTACAGAAATGGAAGTAACTCACCATTGTCACGTACTACATTCGATTAGGTTTATTTTTGTTTTGATGACAATGTCGTAGGTAATATATTCCTCGAGCGAAATTCATCTGCTTGAGTTCAAAGTATAATTATAGAGGGAAAACCCAAATTGGGCATGATCAAACACTCTAAGTGTTGTCTAAGCGTGTTGTGCTTTCTTTGTTGGAATCTCAGATAATGCTGGACAGCAGCAACAGGGAGCTGCTCAACCGCAAACAACGCCCGCGGCGCCCGCTGTGACGAAACCAGATCCACCAGATGTACTTCCCAAGGCTAAGTGTTTGGAGGCTTTAGCTGCACTCAGGCATGCCAAGTGGTTTCAGGTTTGAATCAATCAACTCTCAGTTCAAGATCTCGAATTGTCGGTGCCATTTTTGTTGGCACTAAACGATTGTTTTCTGTTATTTTTTCCTAAATACGCGAAACGCGTGCAAGTTGTCCTCTCTCTCTGTCCGCCAAAAAGAGCAGTCTTAGAACTTCCAGCCTTGTGACAAATTTTATTTTTATTATCATCTTCTTGTTGATATGATTTTGTCTGAAACATTTATTTGATCACGTTTGATGTTCGCAATTCTTTATTGTCTGCCAATCCAATTTGTCCACTGACAAGTTTTTTAATGAAAGACAACCAATATAGGTTTAGTAGAATCGTTTGCTACCATAGATTATTCTACGCGGGTGACAGTGGCAACATTTGGTTATTGGCAATTTGTTTTGAAACGAAAAGATGCGTTACGTACATGTTCATATATGATTTATGATGCAGAAACATTCAACGTGCGATCAGGTAATCTCAGACAAGAAGTTTAAGCATTATGTAAGCGTGAACTGTAGCAATTAATAATAATTGATGCACACCGGAAACTTACATTTGCTTTACTTTCAATCATCAACATCCAGAATAATAGGAAACTGTTTGCGAAAAGTCATTTCAAAGTATATATGTAACGTTTTCTTCAAAGAATAATGTAGTTTTGTTTGTTTTGTTTATAAACGCACTGAACCGCTTTATGATGCTTATGAATAAGCTTATTCATTATTCTGGATTTAATCTTAATGCATTGTAGCCTAGACTGAGTCTGTTCTAGGTCTGTCTTAGAATTCTTAATAATTAGCGTCTTTGTACTTTATAAATATGTATCTTATTCTATGCTTTATACCTACACGATGTGCGTTCTACGCACTGTTGAATGTTACAAGACAGACAAGCACAAACACACAGTGGTGTCAATAAGTATATCGGGTGTTTTTCCAATTATAAGTTCAACTAGTCTATCTGGCACTTTGTCGAGTGTACATTTTTTTCGAATACGTTGTACGTTTTTTTTTCAATATTATGTTAGGTATTATTCAGGAAATAATTAATAAACACCCGATAATTTTGATATGGGCTAATTACTTTAGGGGTTATAGGCACGAGGCTGGGAGGATAGCTAAAGCCCACACAAAGCAAATTAAAAAGTAGTTTAGGGCGTCGCATCTTCAGAAGACTCAGAGACTTTAATGTGTACATTACAATGTGAGTACTAAAGCATTAATCATATTTAACAGGCTAGAGCTACTTCGCTGCAGAGCTGTGTTATGGTCATTCGCATAATGCGTGATCTTTGTAACCGCGTACCCACTTGGGGACCACTGAACCCATGGGTTAGTACTGAATCATTTTTATATAATACTTCTTTCATTTTAAGATTTTTAAAGTCTTACTTTCTTGCATAAAATTAAATTATTTCTTATCTTTACTGCTTTGAAGTTAATAGTTTAGTGCATAGGCGAAATTAGTGATTGATTATTACATGATAATACCTTTTAGGCTTTGGAACTATTGACTGAGAAAGTGATCAGCACTGCTGGAGGTCCTCTTAGTCCAGGAGAAGCTTTACGACGACTCCTCGAATGTGTTGCTGGAGGAATATTACTTCCAGGAAGTCCAGGTACTTTATTTTTCCTTGAACAAATCAATTTCTTCAAAATCAATCACTGAAACAAAAATGATGATACTGATGACGAGACTGAGCGTATCGTGAAGTTCATTGTTGATTTAAAAATCGAGTATTTCGACTTTTACTTCACTGTGAAATATTTCGTGATACAGCGTAGATGATTTGGCAATCTGATTTTTTAATTTGTATATTAAAAATTATGCAGATTCCGTAATAGATTGTAACATTTATGTATAATATTTTTGTACAGGATTATCCGATCCATGCGAGAAGGAACCAGTCGATGCTATTGGTAATATGACAGCCCAACAAAGAGAAGATATAACAGCTTCGGCGCAGCATGCTTTGCGATTGGTCGCGTTCCGCCAGATTCATAAGGTCCTTGGTATGGAACAACTTCCTCCACCTAAATATAAAGGCCGATTCGCCAGAAAGCGAAGACGCGACAATAGTATCGGAGAAGGAACGGACAGTGAAGCTTCAAAGAAAGATAAAAAAGCAGAGGAGATCAAAATGGAGACAGACTCCAAATAGATCTACCAAAATACTTGCTTTACTGATTTACTCATAACTTATATAGCATAAGAAAACAAATTTTCCTCGTGTCAATTGCTTGTTCAATGAAACCTGTCTATACTGGGAAGATGTCAAAGTTTATAGATCAGGACTAAATGACCTATTACTATATTTCGACAACTGTTTCGAGTGTAGGTATTTCTTTGGACAACTAGTGGCATCATTTTTAATTCGCAAATCATAATTTCAATGGCGAAAGGAAATGATTAAATCAGATTATACCATTATATATCTTGACTTTATCTTATACGTATGGTAACATTATGAATTCTTCACCTTCCTACTAGTACTAAGTCCAACGTTTGAAGGAAGAAAATGATGTATTGCTTGCATTTTTGCAAGTTTAAATTTAAAAATAGGTTTTTCGAACGTGTGTAAAAAACATGTCTCATTTCTCCGAACTTAATTCATCTTAGGCTTATTTCGTGAAATATTTCAACGTTGACGGCAAGTTATAAATCTAGATTTTAGAATTTATAAGGACATTTTTGCAATTATTTTAGTGTGTAAAACAAATTCTTAAAGAAGACAAGATCTTTCCCAAACAGGCAATTGGTACGATTAGTTACAGCACTAGAATTTTGTCGAAGGAAATGATAAATGCGTTAATTAGTTTGAATGACTTATTTAGCTATATTTCAAAGTCACAATATATGATGGAGGAGTTTAATAGAAAAAAGATGGTAAAAAAATGAAGATTTATAAATTTTGAAGTTAACACGTTCACAGTCCCGTGCCCCATACAAAGATCATGATTCTCATAATGATTTTAAATAATAATAAAAAGAAATCAATAAATCACACCACTAATAAAATGACCTTGAAAGCCTTCTTAAAACTAGTAGAATAACACTGTTGTAGTCTAATGAGAAGGAGACTGCTTACTTATTGCTCTTAAATGATCTCGCGTTTCTATTATATTCGAGCTTATATGTCCGAACTGTGAACGTGTTATCCATAGGCTAGTTTGTATTGAGAATTCGTGTGTATGTTGTGTGTGTAGTCGTAAAAAGTTGCAGTATGTTTACTGCACCCGATAAGTCGTATGTTCACGTCGCGTATATTAATTCACGCAGAAGATTCCAAGAAAGCAGAATTGCAAGTCGATTATTGAAATAGACGCTTTGCTGTCCAATGAGGGTTAAGTGCACGTGTCAAGAATTCTAATATTTGCTGCAGTTTTGTTTACAAAGAATCTTATACAGGAGAACTTAAGTAACATTTCAAAATGTTGGTATTAAAATAAATTTCTGACACAGTGTATGGATCTTCTGTTGTACACATGCAAATCCTCTTTGAATAAATCGAACATGCATGCGATAAGTATATAAGTATTTTTTTCACTACCATATTCCTTTACGTATGTAGTATAAGCGATTTTTTTATTAACTAAATCGGTCTAATGATAAAATCCTCCATAGTATGAAGGCCACACACACAATAGCACTCAAATTGTATGATTATGGTTACTAGGTAATTTTTTACAAGAACGAACACTCATACAAAAAAAAAGAAGTTACTTTATTTTTGGATGGCACCGAGCAGAACTGAGACTGATATTTTGTATTAATTTCCCAATAAACGTATTAGAAGATACACTTTTTAGATGAATCAAAATTTTGATTTATATATATTTCAGTTATGAACTTTATGTGGCATATTGATTCTGTTTGGTGCAACTAGTCTATTCAATACTCTTTGTTTATTGATTTAATCCCGTCATTTTTTTCTTACGATCTTTTGTACTTTCTAGAAATAATATGATTTATATATTAATTCTCTATCTTGACTGAACTGATACGCGCTTAAAAAAATCCATATAAAATAAAGCAGAAGCCACCTTTCATTTCCTATGTTACAGTATTAATGAAAATGTGTTTGTACATACTCGAGCTACATGACATATGTATTCTTAATTTATTGTCATTTGAACCAAATATTAATGTAACACAGTATGCTGTATGTTTGCAGGTATTTTACAAAGAAAATTCGCAAACTTTCCTCGCTTAGTCCTTGTAACCTGCAAAAATAAATGTGTGTAGAGCCTTGAGGAATTTTCAATTTAAATAGTATATATTTTATTTGCTCAGTATTAAGAACTGACCAGTATACGAAGAAAGCCAAGCTCATTCTTCTGTTGTAATGATTCGTGAATATATATGTGTATACATACATACATACATATATATATATATATATATATTCACACAAAAGAAAAACATATCATTTTCGTGCCATTCTATTTCATTTCCAATATTCGATTTGTTAAACATAATGAAAATGTTTTACTAAGAAAATTCAAGTTTTCTAGAAATTGTGAATTCAGTTTTTAAAAATGTCGATGCAAGTTTCTAAAAGTCACCAATAAAAAGTATGCGAGTTTTCATTTCATTTTTTCGTTTACACTAACAAATAGTGAATGAATACTGACAAATTATATAACTGTGCATTTCACTAAAATCGATGAATTTCGATGTTAATTAAAATTAAAATAAAAAATGTACATATATAGACTATCATAAGATAAAATGCATGTTTTCGGACTTGCCATGTATTTCATACGAAGTAATTACATAAACAAAAATTAATTGCCGACAGTTGTAAATGATCTAGTTTATTTTAATTATTTTCTTTTTAACATCAATTTATTACAACGAAGTAGAATATACATACTTATATGTAGTACATTGTTCATGTTTATTTATAAACGACTGGTAAGTAGAAGCATAGGTATGTAGAATTTTTAGAGTACTATTCTATGAATAAATAAAATTTTCTTCACAGATCGTTGCAATGAGTTCTTTGAAATATGTGTATATAAGGTAACCATTTGTTTTTTACGATGAATTTACTGGAAGAATAAAAATAGGTATGACAATTAGCCAATATTTGCGTATTTCTTTTGCGTTATCAAAGAAAAAACCTGATATTAAACTTACAATAATAATTTTTTAAAAATCGGTACAAATATATTCATTGTACGTATATTTCAATTAAAATCGGTATGAACACTCAAGAAAAATGTAAAAAAAATTTAATATTGACTTTCAATATTTAGAGAATTAATCTACAATTATTATTACTTGGATCGAAGAGTTTCATCCATTTTTAAAATTGTTGCATCAGTGAAATAATTGCTACTTTGCAACGTGGGCTAATTTTACGCAGTTCTCTATGACAAATAGTCACTAAAAGTTGTACATTTAAAATCAGTTCTTTGTTCTTTCAAATTTTAGAATTTATTACTTCCGACATAACCTAGACTACGCTATATTAACATCAAACTTAATTTTGCTTATTGATACCTTTAATAAGTGCATTGGATCTAAACGAACAGAATGAATAATATAAAACAAATCTTTACAAAAAATAATGAATTAAGGTTTTCCTTTGTTTACTGATTTACGTGTTTATGTGCGCCATCTATATTTATCAAAGAACGCCAATCGAAAGAAAAAGCCGGTTAAAATAAAAATAGTTCGTCTGATAAATTGCATTGTTTTGAAAGCGAGACAAATACTATGGGTGATTTTTATAAATGATTCAAGTATATTGAATTTGATCAAGGTATAATGATTAGTATATTTTCTCTTTGTGTTAGGTACCAATCGGATGCGGTAACGTCACACAGCGAGCAGCGGTGTAGAATTGGTCCAATAGACGACTTGCAGAAATCTTGTGAGTCATCTGCGCATGATCATTCAGTATTCTGTTAGTCACGTCGAGCAATATAAGAGGAACGCCCGTATCTGACTCTGTTCAGTTCTGCGCATTCTGCGAGAACTATAAGCGATTTGTGTAGAAGAGATACAGTTTTACTGAATTTAGAAGAAATTTTTGCTACATTGCAAGGTAAGCACTTTTTCTACAATGTGTAATATACTGCTACTAATATGTACATTTATATGATAAAATTATTATTACTGACGTTTGATTCGTTAAAGAAAATGCAGCTTTACAGTTAATTCAATTTTAATTGTTTACTGATCGCTTCGTAATCTCAAGTTGTCAGTTTCATCATCCATGAAATATTGGTTTAAATACATTAAATTAAATACATAAAGTATTGTTTTGAAAAATAAAGTCGGCTGTCAAGACGTCAAACATAGACACAATGATTACGATTAGAATTAATTGACAGTTGATACAAATGTTGTATTATAGTTACGCATTTTTAAGGGTAACGAGTTTGTAGAACAATCAGCACTAACAATTCTGAAAAATTAATTATTTTTCTACTCTGTAATGACGGAACACAAGATGGCCGTTATTGATTCATCAAACAGTCGCCATTGTGGAATGACATTTAGATTGTTCCAGACATAAATTTTTGTGATTCAGACTCCTGTCATTTGTACACGGTACAAAATTAGGATATAGTATTGTAGATATATGATTTACGAGAAGCACTGGCTATTGTTCGTGTAATCTGTATATTTGATTGAAAGTGCATTTATTGCATATTAATATGCACTTTTGAAGTACAAATGATGATTTTTTAAAAGCTATTCATACTTGGGGATTCTGATCCTGTAATAAATAGTGACATATGAATTAAATCAGTTGCTGATACTTGTTTAAATGTTATGCACAGGAAAAAGTCAATAGCTACAGTTTTCGTATATCAAATATCACAATTCGATTGTCCAACGAAAAATAATCTATAAGAGAAATTAAAAAATTGTTCATAGGCGTTTTGCAACAGTACAATCCATTGTTAAGAAAGAAAAGCGTGAAAATACTATTTCATACTTCGTAATAAATGGATAACTAATTGAATAACTAAGCAAGGTGCTTTATATTGATGCACGTATATTTTTGATGTTCAGAGCATTTGCTTAAAACATTTCACCTTTTTATGCGGTGAATGATGTAGCAGTTTCAATAAATGAAAAAAAAGAAATTTCAATTCAAATAGTCAAACATCTTAAATATTAAACCTTATGTTAATGATAATATGTTCTTGTTAAAACGTTCAAAATTTCTATTTTAGATAAATATGCAGATCTTCGTTAAGACATTAACTGGCAAAACAATAACCTTAGAGGTTGAAGCATCAGACTCAATTGAAAATGTCAAGGCAAAAATACAAGACAAGGAAGGTATTCCGCTAGACCAGCAACGGTTGATATTCGCTGGCAAACAGCTTGAAGATGGACGAACACTTTCTGATTACAATATTCAGAAAGAGTCTACACTGCATCTAGTACTGCGGCTTCGAGGAGGCATGCAAATATTCGTGAAGACTCTTACAGGAAAAACAATAACCTTAGAGGTTGAAGCATCAGACACAATTGAGAATGTGAAGGCGAAAATTCAGGACAAAGAAGGCATCCCACCAGATCAGCAGAGGTTGATATTCGCTGGTAAACAGCTTGAGGATGGCCGCACACTTTCCGACTACAACATTCAAAAAGAGTCTACTTTGCACCTTGTATTGCGGCTTCGTGGGGGGATGCAAATTTTTGTGAAGACTCTTACTGGAAAAACGATTACATTGGAAGTTGAGGCCTCCGACACAATTGAGAACGTAAAGGCGAAAATTCAAGATAAAGAGGGTATTCCTCCAGATCAGCAGAGGTTGATCTTCGCCGGAAAGCAGCTCGAAGATGGCCGCACACTTTCTGACTACAATATTCAAAAAGAATCCACGTTACATCTTGTATTGCGACTACGTGGGGGCATGCAAATTTTCGTCAAGACCCTTACCGGAAAAACAATAACTCTAGAGGTTGAGGCATCGGACACAATTGAGAACGTGAAGGCTAAAATACAAGACAAAGAAGGTATTCCCCCAGACCAGCAGAGGTTGATCTTCGCTGGTAAACAGCTTGAAGATGGTCGCACACTTTCCGACTACAATATTCAAAAGGAGTCTACATTGCATCTCGTATTGCGCCTTCGTGGAGGTATGCAAATTTTCGTCAAGACCCTTACAGGAAAAACTATTACATTGGAAGTAGAGGC